>VWZN01005951.1:0-14778 GCA_013396955.1 Regulus satrapa | reverse complement strand
GTCTCCAGTAATTTTAAGCTGGTGCAGTTGAATTACATGTATCTCCTAAATTCAACTTAATTTCTAAACACTTCAGGAATATTTTAAGAGTTGGACAATTAGAGATATGCCAAAATATGTCTGAGATATTATTCTACAGTGCAGTAGATAATACTGGTATTTTAAAAGTCACTGAAGCTGTTGGTATTTGTAATTAAATGGTATTTTATCTATATTTTAATGACTACACCTGCATATCCTGTTGATTTTTATTTAATTGCTCAGTTTATTTTGGAAACAGTCATAAATGAATGTAAGGTACTTAGAGTTTGTTTGGCTTGGGTAAGCATTCTATTCTTGTCACCTATCTTTTTATAATTCTAATTGAAATTAGAATTATTTTCTTTCTGAGCAGAAATTTACGTAGTCACTTTGTATTACATGAGTGCATCAAGGACTGACTGAACAGAATGTTTGGGAAAAACAAAATAGGTAAAAGTATGGTAAAAGGAAAAAAGTCACATGAATCAGTAACCTAAATGAAGTCAGCTCTTTGTGGGAGGCAGGTGCCCTAAGTCAAGGTAATTTCTTCACCAATGTTTTTAGAATTAGACAGGGATGTGTATAGTAATTTGCTAGATGCATAGTATTGGGCATTCTGACTTTTAAATACAATCTCAGAGGGACTGGTGGAAGATAGGAAAGATAACACAGTTATGGAGAAGGATATAAGTTTTCTAATCTGTGCAGTCACTTGTTTTAGGTTGGTTCTCAAGATAAACAGCTTGACTGATGTGCTTTTCATATAAAACTGTCTTTCTAACTTTAATGTTGTCTTATAATGGGGAATTTCAATTTCATAAGCTTCTTATGCTCATGAAGTTTCATCCATCAGAGGCCTTTAGGATAGATAGCATTTTCTACTAACACTGTTGTGTGAGGCTATTGAGATAATCCTCCAGAACAGCAGTGATCAACTGAAGTGTAGTTCATCAAATAAGAGGCGATAAAAAAGTTTAATATCTTTTCTTTATTTCTGGAATTCAGCATTATTGCTTTCAGAATTCATGCAGGCTTGGGCTTGAGATTGGCATGTTGGCTTACTGGGCTTAGAAACATAGTGTAGAAGTTCTTAGGAAGACTCTTGATATAAAAAATTACTCTTTGGGAAGACTCTTGATATAAAAAGTTCAGGGAACTAGTACAGTCACTTGTGTGAAGGGGAACTTAACTTCAAAGATGTTCTACACCTGAGTTGTTTCTGCATATTCTACAGAACATTTGTGGATTATGCATTTAGAAGCATTTACAGGCACACAGAAATGCAGTAAAACAGTACAAGAGCTTGATGGCATTCTTGTGGTTTCTTCCTCTAAAGATGGTAAATTTTAGGATGCTGTTTTTCTCAAGTGGGATTTGTGCCTTTATATAAGTTTCCTGAAGTTTGTGATTGTGGTGCACTAACGCAGACTTTTCTCTTAAACCCAAAGGGGGTCATGTTCTACTCAAAACTGATGTTCTCGCTTCTGGAAGTTGATGTAAATATTTTCTGTGGTAAAAAGCAGCACATATTCTACCATATTAGCTGTTTGTAGGAGCAGAAAAAATATCACTAGAGAGTAATCACAAGTTTTATTCTATTCTACATTGTCTCTCAGAACAATTAAGTGTTTTTCACCACTTTTTTCTCGGTGCCTCCTGATTAATATTTTGTAAATTCCCTGGCAGACACTTGAAATACTGCNTGGAGAATAAAATGATAGTTCTTACTAGTGTTGCAGGAGAAATTATTGTGATGCACAATTAGAGTCCAGGACAACTGCTAAAAAAAATAAAAATAAGCTTAGTCCCACTGTCAGTGGAAATCGTGTTGAAATATTCTGTATTTCAGCAGTGATGATGCAAGTGATGAGTTAGAGCAAGAGATGCCAAGTAAGTTAATAATGGTGTGCAGACTTGAACTGATGGCTGTCTTGAGAGTATGAATATAATCACGTCAGGGATGTGAAGTATTTTGAGCACAGAATCTTTGTACCATGTCAGAGTACATAGCACATTTTGTAATGTTTAGGTGGGGTGGGTTATAAAGCTCCTTTTGATTCTGCATATTAATTCCAGACTCTCTTAAAAAGCAGCATTAGAAACCTAAACCAAATGCATGTCGTATCTTCAACACTGAAGAGTATTTAATTCTAAAGCACCTGAATGTCATCTACATCTCCAACAAAAATTATGACTGTGGAAGGGAATTCGTAATCCTGATACAAAGTTTGTGTGTTCATAGAGCTAGTGGACAACTTCTGAATTTATGAAGAAATTGTGAGATTTGAAACAAATTCACAAATATTTCCATTGCTGGACCAGGTGTAAATTTTTATAACTAGATTCCAATATTGGTACTGTATTGCACTGCTCTCATCAGGCTACTTGTCAATAGGTGACTGGAAAACTAATATTCCATCAGTTTCTGTCTGAGGCAGGGGGAGCACAGCACTCTATGTATGTGGGCTGTGAGACCTGGGTTCTCTTTCATACTGTCACTGGCCTGTCACAGCAATTTGTAGCTCTGCTGTGCAGAAGGAGCTTCCTCGGGCCTCTCCCATTGCTGAGAGGCTTTTGCCACAGAACATGTGCCGTGGGTGTGAATTACCAGCCATGTCTGTAACATAAATAACATTAAAGGTATGCTCCTGCAGTGTTTATTTACTGAAGTGTTATCAGTGAGACAAGTAACTAGAGAGTCCATGTGAAGGCTTTTGTTGGATTATTAAGAAGTTACTGGAAGGTACTTGAAGTTAGGCTTTTGAAGTAGTAATTTTCTCTTTTGCGCTTAAATGCATTAGAATGGTAGTGCTGGTTTAGAAATACTTCATAGTATTTGAAGTGGGGGGACAAAAGCAGGTCATGAAATTATTGGGGGGGTGTCTTTAAATACAGGAAATATGTAAAACTCATGAGGCATCTGTATGAGCAGACACCATCTAAGTATATTCTCTACTGGAGAAGATGCTGAATGGAGTTAGATGAATGCTTTTTTGAGTAATGCAGAAGAAAGCTTGTGACTGATTTTCTTTGCAGTTTGCATTTCTGTAACTCTGAACAGGATGTGTCATAAAGAAATGACTCTTGAATTTGCTGCAGTCATGATAATAATTTGGCTTCTCTTTTTAGTAGCTTTCCAAAGTAAAGAAACACAATACAAAAAGCTGTAAATGTAGCAAGTGAACAACAGCTGAAACAAGACCTAAAGGTTCAAGTGAAAAGTAGAAAAAGCCTTATATGTATGCTTCAGCACCATTGTCCTCAGTAAATTTCACCCTCTATTATATCTTAAATAAAATTAGGCAAGTGAAAACTTTAGTTTTATGGATGTTTTTCTTTTGTCTCTGAATACAGCAGCTGAATTTTGAGTGTATTCTGTGGTGCTGATCATTTAAAACTTGTTCCTCTCCTTCCTCAGTGCCTTTGGAGCAGTCTGTACTTGGAATTGCTGTATTTGCATGCATACGTAACAGGCAAGTTTATTTGTAAAATATTAGAATTATTTTAAAATTCATTATTAATTTATTAATATAGAATTAATTATTATTAATTAATTTTAAAGCCTCACGGGCTCTATAGGGACTGACATTTTTCAAGTCTTTGTTTAATAAAATGGAAGTTATTGCTGGGATTCACATCTTTCATTGTGGGCTCCCTGCTTTAGATTGTCCCTGAACATCCTCTGTGCACAGAAGTCTCCTCCTGCTTCTTGAGTATGGCTTCTCTGGGGGTTTATACTCAGCAATACAGACACACTCAAAGTACAGCATTTGCTAGAATGAGATAAACAGCTGTAGCATGCAGCAGAGTCGTCTCATACTGCAGAACGTGTGTGTGTGACAGATGAATCTCTTTTGACAATTGTGGGATTTTCTGGTTATTACTGATGGGTGGATTTCTGTAAGAAGTTTGTAATTGTTTGTATTCCAAGAGAACGTGAACCTCAGGCTGAGCTTGAGATACAAGCACAGGCTGCTTTTTTTGGTTTATATTACTTTTTTCCTCTGAGACCAAACTTACGCCTTGAGTGATGCAGATATATTTCAGTTATGAAGAGCTGCTGATCAACTGTTGGCATGCCAGAGCTGAATTCTCTTCTAAATCGTGTCTGCCTTTCATAAACATTGGGATGGGTTTAGATGCAGCACGGGGCTTAAAGATTTCCCACAGTCTGAATCATTTGAAGCCAGTGGGAATCAATGCTCTTTGAAATCCCACAAGGAATATATGCTTTGATTTAAGAGCTAGACACCCTTGTAAAAATTTGGCTCTGCATTTCTCCCTTACTGTAATAAAGTAAATGAGTTGCTCTGGGACTTGCTTTCTGATTGTGTCAGTGGGTGTCTCTTGCGGAGAGTACACTCTGGATGAGTAAGCAGCTGGTGCTTTCAGGGGTGAAGACAGTTTTTCAGTGATATCTCTGCAGAAGAGTTATCTGCAGTACTTGCAAAATTTATCTGGTTTGCTTCCCCTTTTCACAATATTTGTCTAGTACTGTTAAAATACTGGTTTCATTACAGGTTTTCTGGCTTATTAGGGACCTATAGACTGAGACCTGCAGTCTGAACTGTGAAGATGCAGGTTAAACTTCTGGCAGAATTCTATTCTGCAGTGTGCACAAGTCACCTGACTGTAGCACAGGAAGCCCTGGATGTGGCCGAGGAAGACTCAATAAAGTACCAGAAGTAAAGGAACTGTTGTACCACTGCAGGAATTCACTTATGGTTTTGAAGTGTGGCCCCTCCTGTTTGGGATTAATTTATTCAGTTAACTTGACAGTAGCAAAGTGCTTCATTTAACTCCACCATAGGGGCACACCCAATAAGATTGAAGGCTTTTATTTCCACTGCTCCACCTTCAATTTTTGCCACTACACATAGTTTTTAAAGCATTATTTTTGCAGCTACATATACCTTTTAAGGCCTGATAGTGCTGGCTTTTCTCTATAGTAGAACGTATCTGGAGGGAAACACACTAGATGTATGCCATAATTTTGTGTTTTATTGGTTGATTACTGCCTTTCAATACAGTATCTCTGATAAGATTTCTTGACCTCCCTCTTCATAGCTGATTTGAGTGAAAATGGATTTGCTTAAACTTGAATGTATGCCTGTGGACTTCTGGTTATGCTTTCAATAAAGTAGCATGGTAATGAAAGCCAGGTTTTTGGTTGTATGCTGCATCCTGTCTTCACTCACTCCTTCAGCTCTTGCCATCAATGGAAGAGACATGTGGTATCTGTGGAGAAGGGCAGAAGCCATTTGCCTCTTGTCTTCCAGATCACAGTTGGAATGAGAAGTTTTTGCCAGGCAGCTGGTGTGAAGAACAGAGAATCTCTCCAAATCTCCTTGGGAGTGGAGTTTGTTAGTTCTGAACATTGTAATCATTCCTGGGTCAAGTGCAATTGCAAAAGGCTCCGTGACACCATCCTGATCACTCTCACAAGAAGTGATTGTTGCTTGTGTAAATAAGCTGAACTCCTAATACAGATGAAGTATATTTATGTTCTCTGTTTCCCTGAGATCAGTTTCAATTTTTGTTTTCTTCAGAGCTGAACTTCACTGTTACTTCATAGGAAAATAAATATACCTTTGATACTTGGAGTCCTTTGACACACAATCTCTTACAACGGTTTTCAGTGACCTTGCAAGTCATTCAAGTTGCTGTGCACAAACTATTTTCTTTTGCTTATTATGTTGAAACTTATTTTGGGAAATAAAGTTCCCTGATTAACTCATTCAATATTCGTATATTATTTACATTTTAAGACTGCAAAGATTCTAATTTCCGCAACAATTTTTATGATTGCATGTTAATTAGAAGAGGAACAGAATTTCTTAAAGTGCTGCTTTTTGGAGTTTTTGTTTAGTTTTGTTTGTGGTTTTTAGTGTTTTCTTCTTTTTTTGTTTGATTGGGTTTTTTTTGGGGGGGGGTTGGGTTTTTTTTTTTGGTTTTTTTTAATACTGTGACTGAAAACCTTGGTTTTTCTAATTTCATGTGTTTCAGGGTTTTTTATTATTTTGGGAATTCTCCTGATTTATTAACCAGGAGTAACAGCTCTGTGTGTAGTTAATGTGGCATGTATGAAGCATGGCAAATATTGCAGGGTAAGCCATAAAAGAAAGTAGCCCTTCCAAAATACCCTGTATAGCTATATTGTTATACTATATTACACCAATGCTATGAACTTTGAGGAAGTGCTGGGGTCCTGCAGCAGTGCCTAATTCTGGTCTGTTTTTGAGGAATTATGGTATTTCCTAACCCTGCATCAGGGTGAACTGAGGGTTTTGGTTTTTTTTTCCTTCTTCTACTTACTGCCACAGACCAAAGGCAGCATGTGGGTACCCTGATTTACTATGGCCATAGAAAGCCTTCACCACCTCCAGTGGTGAGGTCTGAACTTCCCATGGCTGTGCTTAGTCCAGGTCTGTAGCTGAAGAGGAAGTACTTCATCAGCCTCTCAGCTTGAGGAAGGAAGCTCTTTGGCCTCAGAGCTGAGGACTCAAGGTGGGTGCTTGGTTCTGGACCAGCCTTTTAGGCTGGAGCCTATATGGGCAGCACTGTCCAGAGCTGAGACTGTGATGCAGCCCAGCTCAGCTGTGCTAGCAGTTTTTTGCTGGACCAGTCTCAGGGTGTGTTGCAGAACGCTCTGTTTGCAGATGAGAAGTGGCTCAGGCTGGATTTAGCAGCCACTCAAAGAGCTTGTATTGAAGATTTTCTCAAATATACTTATTTCATTGAGGCTTAATAACACTAGAAGTTTGTGGAGATCATGAAGTGCAAAGTGGATTTAATGTGGTCTAAATACTTCAACACATTTGGGCGTATTTCCCCATTCTGAGGTACATGGAGAAAGTCTTTAAAGTATGTGTTCTAAAAGCATTCCACAGAAGAAACAAGAAAAATGGGGATTCTTGCCACTAATTCTGTTACCAGAAACCATGATCTCTCTTTTCCAGCTGATGCAAGAAGACCAAAATGCAATAAAAGCACTGGGAAAATGGAGTGAACTAAAGCAAGAGCTTTGGCAGTAAGCCCTGCTAAATGGGTGTGAACTGGAAAATTTCCAGTCCATTTTGTTCCTTAACTGCTTGCATTTTGGTCTCTGTTCTGCAGTGTCCCAGAAGTGTCTCTGCTTTGAATGATCAGTGTGTTGACAACCTGATACTTGTCTCTGTATCTTCTCTGTTCAAGTACTTTAATAGTAGCTTCAGTTGAAAAATTTCCTGGTAGGCAGACTTACCAACTTCAGTTTATGCTGTGGCTGGTTGCAAACTGGCAGATGCCTGCCTGTCTTCAAGATTTAATTCAGTTCATAAGAAACTATATATTTCTTATCCATTATGAGTGGAAGATATTGATTCACAGACACAGAGCTGGGGTTGTTCAACATGGAGAACAGAAGACCTCAGGGAGGCCTCATTACAGCACTTCAGTGCCTTAAGGGGGCTTATAAAAAGGAGGGAGAGGGGCTTTTTATATAGGCAGATAGTGACAGGAAAAGGGGGAAGGGTTTTAAACTGAATGGTTAAAATTGGTTTTCAAACTGGAAGATGGCAGGTTTAAAGCAGATGTTAAGAAGAAATTCTTTACTCAGCTGGTGGTGAAGCACTGGAACAGATTGCCCAAAGGTTGTGGATGCTCCATCCCTGGAACTGCTCAAGGCCATGTTGGGTGGGCCCTGAGCAACCTGTTCCAGTGAGTGGCATTCCTGTCCAAGTCGGTAGGGTTGGAATTAGGTGAACTCTGGTGTCTCTTCCAACCCAAACCATTCTACGATTCTGTGATTTAGAGCTACTGCCATAGTAATGTCAAGTACTTTTGCAGTAGAACTCCCTCAGATTTCTGACACTGAAAGGCCTAGTTGACAGGGCACATTTTCAAATAATCCTTAGTGCCAGTAAATAAATACAAGCAAGATGACAGTTACTGCAATATGCATATCAATATCAGAAAAGAGAATTACCCTCTTGCTAAGAGTATCCTGCTGCCTCGCTCTAGCTGCAGTGCTAAGTGGGTAAGAAGATCATAAAATCCATTTTTCTGTGCACTTACTCTCATTAAGTAGAACTGCTGGAATAGTTGAGTATATTGTATCCTTTGAGATGCAGTCCCACAGCAGCTTAAGTGGAGGAGAAACTGGACTAGCACGCTTTTCCCTGGTGCTGCTTTCAGTGTTCAGGGAATTACATGATGAGGTATGGAGCTGGCCTGATTACTAACTCACTTCTTTACTTCCTTCTGGTTAGCTTTCTGTTGAGTAAGTTCTGTGAGCTGAGCACGCATTCCAGAGGACAGACCAAAAGCAGGACTGCAGCAACCTGTGTTGAGATTGTCTAAAGGTGTGGTTTCTTGTTATTCTTGATCTTGTCTCATTGTGGTTTGTCTCATATCCTTTCCTCTTCCGGTCAGGGTGGCTAAGGAATGTATTTCACGCTGGTGTGCCGGCTGTTTGTGCTCTCAGTCTGATGTTTTTCAGATACTTCTAATTTACAGGAAACTTTGAAAACATTCTCTGAATTTTGCTGTGTATTGCAACAGCAGCTTGAGGACATCTGAAAGTTCACAGATTCTGCCACCTTCATCTTTGCTAGCCAATGAGTATTTGTGATGTGGTGTCTTGTCACAATATTATGGGATTCAGTGGCATGGACTCCATGTTCAGGAGGCTTAAGATGTGGGTTTTATTGAGATAAAGTAAAAGCAAGTAAGGAGTGAGCAAGGCATATTGAAAAATCATGGAGAGATATTTGCAGACAGGTCTGATGTACTAAACATGGTTAACTAAGAATACTTAAAGCTAATTGGTGCAGGATGGGACAACCCTTTTGTAAACATAAAATAACAGATGCAAGTTTGCTATCTGTGAAGAGATTTGTTTTTGAGAATTCTTCCTGAGTTCTCAAATCAATCTCATGGCCAGATCCTGGGAACAACATTCTCTGGGCTGTAAATGCAGCCACAATATCCTACTCTTAAGGGCAGCACCCAAGATTCATAGGTGCTCATGGTTGAAAGCAATTATGAAAGTCAGAGGATCTGCAAAAAACGTACAGAGTTTAATTAGGTTATACACTTGCCATGAAAATTGGTATTTTAGTCCATTGTCTCCCAGTAAAAGCAACAGTGAGTTTTGAATAAAGGTGTAGAATGAAAAGGAAGAGAGAGAGATGGGTGAAAGAGGCAAAAAAGAGCAGAGGCCAGCAGTCCTGGCTCCAGCGTTGGTCCAGTTGATGGTGTGGCCAAGGTCCAGGGATGCACACACACCTGGCTTTGTGGTGGTACCTTTCTATAGATAAGTTTTTTCTGCCCTGGAGATAAGTTTCTAATTTTCTATGCAAATTAGTTATGTTCAGTTCTTTTAGACCTTTCTGGATTTGGGTCAGAGGGCTTTGGAGATCTTTGGTGGTCTTGATCCCATCCCCCCTCTATAATCCATGCCTGCTTCTTGACCTGATTCATGCACTGTACTGTGTTGTGCTTATCTCCAGGGGCCAGAACAAGGATGCTTGTCCTGGAAAAATGCTGCCCTACCTCTGTACAGCCCCCTTCTGCAGCCACATCCTGTTCTTTCTCACAACAATCCTTGGTTGGCTCCACAGTTATCCGGCTATTGGTGTTCAGAGACATACACGTTAGTCCCCTTATCTCCTAGGCTTCTACATGTGGATAACAGAGTTCAGCAGCCTATGCTGTTAAGCTGTTATCACTTCTGGCATGCTTTTGGTCTGTGCCAATGAGTGTAGAGAGCCTCAGTAGCATTCCCAGTGGCCTATGTAAAGGGAGCAACCTGAGGCTAGAAGAATTTAAGACTGATGTCGACCATTCCAAGTCACTTGGTCCTGATGCAGAAGTGGGACCTGGGGCATGTTTCATTGGTCAGCATTGCTATACTGGTTTCCTAGTTTAGATGTAACAAGTATGCTTCTTTGAAGCTTTTCTTCAGAGCTGAGGAGGTGCAGTTGCAGTGCCCATATCTATTCAAAGAAGATGGGTTAAAGATACTGCATTTGTGAATGCACAATTCCGGCAGCTTCCAAATTCAGAGTCTTTCTTGAGACCCTTAAACTGAATGAAGGGCAGTGAGTAGCTATTCCAAGTCTTTGCCCTCAATGGTAATTCAGGAAATAACCTGCTAATATGTGCTCTTTGTTGAAAAATAATCTTTCAAATTCACCATATAGAATTTTGATTGCATGCACAGCATTTGTACATCTTTTCCTGCATGGGTCATCAGTTTCTTTGTATGTGCAGGAAATTTATAAAATATCATGACTGAATATGATGTTAAAAATTTCACCTTCCATTTTTAGTACATTTGATTTTTCAGTCAAACTAACACATAACTCAGAGAGCACATCACAGTTTTTTAGTTTTTTAAAAATTAAAAATATAATATTTTCAGTTATTAATTTCTGCTTAAATGTAACTGCCTGCAGTTATATTGAAAAACCTTCGGTGTGGTAAATGAAAAAGGTTGACTGCAAAAGAAACAAATTAAATTTCAGGAGCCTAATATTTGGCTTATGCTATTGTAAATTACTTGGTCTATGCTGGCAAAGTTGTTTCCTAGTCGTTTCCTGTGGTTTAATTTGCTGGCCTTTATATCCATGTATTTTTTGTTAAATATCTGTGAAAGAATGGTTACTCTGCTAAAAATGAATGTGTGAGTAGGTGGTGGCTGTTGTCACTTTTCTCCTCCCAGTGTCTCAAGTGTTTCTTCATCCTAAATATTTCTTTTTCTCTTTTATGGAATATGAAAGAATTCTTATTCTCTGAAGCATGAGATTTAAGTATTTATATGACACAAATGCAAATTGAACTAGGTTTCCTACCAGTTGTGTGGGTTATTTAGTTTGTGTAAAGCTATCTATTTTGATGGCAGTTATTTAGATTTACATCTGTGTAGCTTTCCTGTTTACATCAATAATTGCTGTAGGAAAAAAAAAAAATATGTTTTTAGCATAAATTACTGTTATCTTTACAATTTCAGCACTACAGGTTGAATGGAGGTTGAAGCCTCTGTTGAATATTGCAGTGAGATGGTGTATACAGAGTTGTTTTAGTTAATTGGTATTAGAACACTTGGAATACTAACTGAATTCCAGAAGTTACTTGGAATGAAAACATTTTTACCTGTATATAGAATATCGAAGGAATAGGAATATAAGATTAAGCAAATCACCAATTTTATATGAAAATGTTAATTCTGGACACTTTGGCTCAATTATGACTGTCTATGCCAGTCATCAAACCTCTTGCCCCACTAATTTAGGCACTTGGAATTGATTAATTCATAAGGCTCTTCTAGTATAATTTCCTTGGTTCAGTTGTGGGCTAACTAGTGTGAGATTTTGCTGTCCACTGTGATTTTTAAAATATAGGTAATGGATTAGTTTGTAGACTATTTTCTCAGGTAAAATGTTAGCTTGTGTTTCTAGTTTGTAGTCCTTGTTCTTACTCAAAAATACGATGCAATGTACAACCACATTTGTGCATGAGTGCTAGTTCTGCTTCAAAAGTGCTGCTGGTTATATATATATATATTTTATGTGTGGAGTTCAGCATTGTCCTAGCTTGGTGAATGTCCATATATAAATACTTCAGAGTTGAATTCAAAATTTACGGTGCTCCAAGCACTTTATCTTGAATTCTTTTATCTTGCTTCTGCCAGCTGTGATGCTGGCCATTCCCCATTGTTACTTAAAAATTTCATCTACAGAGGCTAAAGCACTTTATGGAGGGAACAGATAGCCATCTCATCATTTTAAGGAGAATGAAACCAGAAGGATGGAGAGTAAATTACTTGCCCGAGGTTTGGCAGTAGACCGTAGCTAAAGGTGAGGAGAGAGCTCAGCTTTCCTGAGTCTGTGAGCTGCTGGCTAGATCAGATGCGCTGCTATTGTGATTACTAGTGATTTAGATATGACTCATTTCTGTTAAGACAAGAACCTCCGTGATAGTGAATATAGCATCTGAAATTTAAAGCACTCTTACACAGCGGTGGGGTATGAAATTCTACTGCAGTAATTCCATATCAGTGCTGTAGCCATATAAAAGTAGTTTTTGGTACTGGAATCAAATGCA
This sequence comes from Regulus satrapa, assembly GCA_013396955.1. Lineage (NCBI taxonomy): Eukaryota > Metazoa > Chordata > Aves > Passeriformes > Regulidae > Regulus > Regulus satrapa. The sequence goes on along the minus strand of VWZN01005951.1, from coordinate 2,670 downwards.
GAGATGGGTTGCCTTTGGAAGTAAAGTTTGAGCGTCTTGTATTAATACAGAGAATGACAAGCAATAATAATCCAAGGCTGTTCTTTTTGCTGTAAAACTGAATTGAATGAGAACGGAATCATAGCTATCGCAGACCACCTGGAGTAACCATTGACAAAGCCAAACACTTATCAGATCTGTTTAATCTGTTTTGCAACAATTAGCAGCAATCATGTCAAGCGTTAAAGAATTTAACTCGGATGAGTCATATCCTTTTTCTGTTGGGGGATGCAATAGTGCAGTTACTTGTGAGGCTGGGCAGTCTGTGCTGCCTTGGAGGCAGATGGTGGTGGTGTGAGCAGTAGTGTTTTCTGTGTTAATTTGCAAATCAGTAGTTGCTTCTCGGGAATTCTGATCTGAATCTTCCATTAGCTTAAATACCAAGTTACTACTTACGTGCAAACGTGTGGCTATTTTGGTAGAAAAGTAGTGTGGGAGGTTTTATCCTCCTTAATAAGAATAATTTGTGTATCATCTCCTCTCCCCTTTCTTTACCAATACTTTCACTGTTACTCTAACAGTCCTGAAAGGTGAAGGGTACCTCTGTGATCTGTGCTCCAGTAAGCTAAAGCAAAGAGTCATAGCTCAAATTGTGAAATTAATTTCAAGCTTGATCTGTGCGAAAGGGAGATGAATTTAAGCTAAATAAAGCAGCGTGGATGAATCTGTGTCTGTCTGAACTTTTATCCTAGACTTGTGTAATTGCTGTCCTTGGGAACTGGTGAGAGATGAGGTTTACGAAAGGACAGCCCTTCCTTACCTTCTTGTACTTGGCAACACAACATTACAGCACTGTAATCTTGTTACAATATTGTAATCTTGTAACTAGTATGTCTGCAATTGTAGGCAGGGCGGCAGTTTTGTTTCTTTCTGCTGCAGATGAACTCCTCATCCCTGTTACCTTCTAACAGGGTCCTTTAAATTTTTATAAGTGCTTGGAGCTTTTTGTGTTATGGGGCAAGATTACCGAAATTAGCGCTGTGGAGTGCTTTGCAAAGCAGGACCCTGATTCCTGCTCTATCTTTTGTGAATTGTTGCAATAGAAGATAATTATACCACCATGTGCTGTGTTAGTGACGTATGTCTGATTTGATGGAGGGTTGCTTTTTAATATTTCTGAATACTCCAAACTATTGTCTCGTCTTAAAATTTAAGACTTTATTTTCTGTGTGAAGTTGATACTTTTTTTGCAGTGTTTTTGATGGAGCCTAGGGGAACTTTCAAGCTAGGTTTAATCAGGTGTGTTTTGTTTATGCTGCACTTCACCTGTGTTGACTGAAGTAAATCGATTTTTGTGGTTGAGTGCTGTGTGTGGATTTTTTTCCTGCTAAATTGCAAGGAAATGCATGCAAATGTTGCACTTGTGACTTACAGGTCACTAAGGTCTGACCAAGCCCTGTGTAGGTTGTCCCTACCTGCTTTCAAATCATGTTTGACTTGAGAAGAATTAGTAGTAGTGTTACGTGGAAAAAGCAGCTTAACTGTAATTCTACAGCTTGCTTTGTTGAAAGAAAGTGGTGGCTGTTTTGTTTTTTGTTTTGTTTTTGTTTTGTTTTTTTTTTTTTAAAGGATGAGCTGGAAATGGATAAGGTATTTGAGGTATGGAAGCAGCTACTGATGTGTCTCTTTTTTCAAGGATTTCTTTGAAAGAGAACATAAATAGACTTTGTAAGATGCAGATGAGTAGGAAAAGTAGACATAATCTTCTGAATTTAAGCAACAAATATTTAGGACATTGCAAATAGACAAGAAATAATAATAAATTCATGTGCTAGCAATGATTAATTCGTTACTGTGCTCATAGAAAAGGAACATGCATTGCTACCCAGAAATCTGTGAGCAAGGAAACAATTGGTAAAATAGTGCTTATATGAGTTTATTTTGGGAAATATTGGTCAGTGCTGTCAATAGTCACCAATTTTAAAATCAAGGGAATAAACAGAGATACAAAATTACTAATTGCTGCAGGGTATGGTTATTTTTTAATCTTTTAGGGTGTATAACAGAGGTTAGAGCTGTTGAGAATAAATTACTGAAAACCTCACTGGAATAATAAATAAACTTGTCAGGAGTCACGAGGAAGTAAAGAAAGGAAAACATAGAAGAGTTATTTGCTCTATAACTGTGATGTGGCATAACTTTACCATGTCCATTTCGGCTCATTACATTTGAAAAACTGAATTTGTATCTTGGTGGAAGACACCAAGATGAGGGAAAAACCAGATTATCAGAATCATTCATGGAATTGTTTCCATGCAGATGGAGACTGACTAGATAGAAAGATGGTCTTTTCAGAAGAAAAACAAAGGGAAAGGTGGTGTAATCTAAAATCAGGAATGGAAAGGAAAGATTTATGAAAGAGTAATAAGTAATTTTTAATTTTTAACTTTCCTATCTGTAAGCAGCTTTAGAAGAAGCTAAAAGAAGGACTTTTCATAAGCTTGAAAAGAAGCACAAGGACATAGCTAAATAGTCTTCAAAAGGACTAACACTCCTGAGGCATGGGTTTGCTAAGACCTGTTGTGGTCTTATTTCATGTGGGTAGACATGAAATGACTTGGAAACTCTTCAGGCTGTTGAATTTCTGGATGCTTTACAGTGTGCCATGTGGTCTCTTCTCTTCTCTTCTCT
>VWZN01005950.1:183202-218412 GCA_013396955.1 Regulus satrapa | reverse complement strand
TCCTAGGTCTATTTATGATATATTTGATTGTTCATGTAATTCAAGTCCCATTACAATCTTGAATATAATGGCCTTATTAAATGTGCATTTTTGTAGGTGTGGTCTTGAGTGCAATATTTCTGTTTCTGACTATGCAGCCAGACTCACAGAATACAGGGCTGAACTTGTACAGCTTCTTGTTTTTCAAAATATGAGGCAATAATGCACATGTGAAATACTGACAGATTCATAAGAGTCATCTTTGAGTCTGAGGAACCTTAAAATTTTGCCATGAAAGTATGTATAAGCATGTGTATTTTTTATACACAGTACTGAAATCCAAATTACACAATCTTTTGCAGTACAATTATTCTTTACAGGGTTATTGGGGTTTTGTTCTTCTAAATCCTTTCAATTCATTGAAAAATTAAATTCAAGCCATTTGGAACTTTTCTCTTTTTTTGCCAACAAGTGATAACTTTTTTTTGCTAAGAGTTCTGAAGCTCTTGGACCAGAGTCTCTAAATATTTGATGCCATATAAGTAATATCATTTCATTTAGCCTCATCTCTAGCAGTGACAGTTGTTGGATTATTTTAGCACTTTTTCATTGTAAAATTAAAAACAAATTATCTATACATGTGTGTATATATGTGTACACATACATAGTGTATGTGTGTGTGTATATATGTATGGATTCTTAGCAGAGTCTTTCAATATGTGAAGTAAATTATATTTCTTGAATGTGAATTTGGCAGGAGCTAATAGAATGATTCCTACAGCTCCAGCAGTAAAATGAAGCAGTTTCCGTTCCACAGATCCGGTATCAGTCTTGCAAACGTAAATAGTATTTGTCAGTCATTTTAGACATAGGATGGCAGACAAGACAGAGCCATTTCTACCAGTGTAATAAATATTTTGAGGCATCAGTTGTAGATTCTGAGGGGAGGGATCTCAACTCAGGGTAGCTGGGAAATTATGCTGTATTATAGTAGGGATCATTTTAGTATGAGAAACTTGCTCCAGGTGAGTCTTTGAAATCATTGCAATCATATTCTCTGTTTAACAGAAAACTTCTAAAAATAAATCATAGTCATAAAACCTTTTAGGTTGGAGAAAACCATTAAGATGACTGAGTCCAACCATTAAACTAATGTTTCTCTGTACATTCAAAAGTATGGCCCGTTTGATTACAGGACCATCAATTACTTCCAGCTCCAGATCAGGAGAAAAGGGTGAAGGCAAAATGAAAATGCTGCACATTTTTTTCAGGTTAACCTAAGGGCACATTTCTTCAGAGTGAACACTTGAACTGCATGTGCTGGGAAGGGAGGTAAGAAAGGACAAATAGCTTTTTGTGATGCAAGATCTCAGTTCTAAAACAGCTGACAAGCACTAGCTATCTCTTAAAAACTTGAATAAAACTGTTCATGGTGCATTAAGTTAAACCTTGCATGAAACTAGTGTGGGCTGAGATTCATATTTACAATGAGATCTATTTCAGTTAAAATTGAAGAGAATGGGGAGCTAATTAACTATCTGGATAGTGCATTTATCTTGGTTAGAAACACAGATTTAGCTAATTTGATACTTAAAGCAAGACACCCATATGACATCTCATTGCACTGCAGTCTTGATTCGCCAGCCCCTTTGCTAATGTAAGCAGAGGGAGCTCCATGCAAATGAGTGGTTTGGTTCCCGTTTACCTCAGCAGAGTATGTTAAGCACTAAAGAGCAGAGAAAATACTTGCTTTCTGCCAATATCCCAGGAGGACTGAGGGAAATGTATGGTTCAGGGTGCTGCTTTCGCATAAGGTGTTCATGCTTTTGTAAACATTAAAAATAAACATTACTTTTTTCATGCTGTTTGAGTTTGGTTTTATACATTCTGTAGTATGTTCTTCTGTGTCCCATCTTGCCTCAAGATACCTGCTAATTTTAGTGTTGTGCAGATCATGTGATGTAATCTGTTTTGTTGCCCAGGAGTTTGAGAAAACCACTTTTGTGACACATCCTCCCATTTTAGGGTTACAATGACTTCCTAATTTTGAATATTGTCCCCAAATAATAGTGGAGTGGCTTTGAAATCACCCTTAGGGAGCTGACTGAAAATAGGATGCCCACTTAAAACAAACATAAAAAATCCCCAAAGTTTCCTTATTTGGTCTTGGAAGTGTTAACAATTAGGAATTAAGTTTAGCTTTTGCTGGGCACTTTGTGGTGTTAATGAAGTCTCATCCAGAGAGAATCTGGAGCACTTTTGGCATTAGGTCAATGCAATTTTGGCAATTTGTGGTTATATGTGCTGGGTACAGTAAGTTCCTTCGTTAACTGCCAAGTATGATCTCCATAATCAGCCTTATAATATCAAGTTGCACCCATGTTGCACTCCTAGAACCTCAGTGCAAATAGTTACTCTGGATGTCAAGTAGTAGAGAATCCAGTCTGCCATCATAGCAAAACATGGTGTGGTCAATTATGTCTTGCACAATTCTCAGCTATTGCTTCAATCCACTGCTTACATCCTCCCTGGAATCAGAAAATACACCAAGTGTTCAGAACAAGGTTTGTCTCTTAGAGGTTTAACATGTGCTGGGGTAGGGTCTCTCTGCAGGCATCTTTCTCATAACTCTTCCCCACAAATAATTAAAAATAAGAATGTGATCAAATCAGACTCATTGGATGATTGGAGAGAATAGATTGGATCCTCTGATGTTCAATTTTCTTTTTTGTATCACTTGCTTCTTAACATCTGGAAAATTGGAGGTTGGCAGGGAAAGGGTTTTATTAGCGATTTTCTTGCTCAGCTCAGAGCACTGGGTGAACATGGACTGCTCTCAGACGCACATGAAGCATGTACTCAAAGGCAGCTTTGAAGGCAGTACTTTCTGTGGATTAGTTGCCTTTCAGTGTCTTTTTATTCACCTCATGAATGCAGGCACACTTTTCTGTTGACTGCCTGACGTGTCATTGACATCGCATTTGACTTAATTACAAAGATATTTATTGATGGGTAAGTTTGTGTCTCTTGATCAGCCAGGCACTATAATACAGTGCTGGCAGTTCCTGGCAGAGCACCACACAGTCAGTGTTGCTTTGAGGGAAAAAGCTATTTGCATTTTGTGTTTCAGTAGGTGAGAATTGATACAAGCTCATATGGCATCATTGCTATCTGTCAAATCAATATCAGGCAGGTTTTAGTCTGCTAAACAAAAAGAAATCTTTGAATTTTGAAATTATTCAAAGATTTCTCTCCTTATCATTAGCTGGAAAACTATTGTTCTTGTGGTGATATAACCTTAATTTGTTTGATCAGGAAACCACTGTGATGATAGTATTTTTTGGAGTGTGTTTAAGAGAGAAAACTAGAGAAATACAAGAAACAGCTTGGGCCAAAAGCCAGAGAACATGAGGTAATTGCTCCTCTAGTTTTTGCTTTTCTCCTAGATGTTGCAGGAGCTAAATGCTCTGTAACTGTAACTGCTGTGTATTCATTACAGATGCTGTAATGGCATACAGTGTACTTGTGCATAAGTACATTCTGAAGTACAGAAAACTTTGCTTTGTCTTAAATGACAGTCAAGAATGTGATCTAACTACAACTGCTTGGAGTGAAAGTAATGACAAACATCATACTCCTGCATTGGCAGGACTCTTTATTTTTTCATTAATAATCTTCAGAGCTTCTGAGTAGCTTCTTGCTACACAAAGCCCTCTTACACAAAGCTGAAAATTGCCATATAACTGCTAAAAACCTATTTTTGCAAAGCTTCTGTTACTGCCTTGTTTCTTTTTTGTGCATGAATCTTCAGGTAAGGTGCTTGCTTACTAAATTTTTCCAGAGTGAGATGTATGTCATAGAAAGATCTTGTAATAGCTGCAAGTGAGTAAAACGTTAAAATAAACTTTGGGGTGTTCTACAGTCTTACAGGTTTGAAATCTAATACATCATTTGGTACACTGGCTTCACCTCAAATGCTGCTTTTGGCCATGGGGTACAGCAGTCTGGGTCTACCCAGCCTGATAGGAATTCTTACTGAACAACAGCTTCTCACCTGGAAATCAGTGTCTGACCTGGTTTCCACACATTTGGCAGATGGCACAGAAGAAATCCCTGGGCCAAGGAGGAATGGGGCTTTTTTTGTAGCTCTGCCTATTCTCAAAACATCCAACTTGGCAGGGGGTGTTGGAACATTTTCTGCTGACAGCATGAGGTACAGAGTTTGAAGAAAATATGTCCCTGGATTCAGTACTTACAGAGAGCCTAGCATGCTTTTCAGTTCTTATTTGCTTGACATAAACCAAATATGCTGAAAATACTCCAATTAAATAGGAAAAAACTCCCACCACATTCTTAGGATTTGCTCAGAAAATGAGATTATAGGTAATAGGTAGTTCTTCACTGAAAAATTCCCCTTTTTTCATCATTGCCCTCTTCAATCACTTTGCACATCTTTCTGCTCTGCTAGAGTGGCTCCTTGGATGAAGACCGTGATGTGTGTTCAGGGAATAGTTTACTGCTGTGATTTGTCACTGGGGCATGTGATATGACTTTTCTCACAGTCCGAAATGCCAAATACCGGCCACACAGTCTGAGCAGGTTGAGTAGTAACAATATTTTTCATTTAATTATTTCAAAACTGGGTGTTCTGGATACAATAAACTAATAGAAGGAACATCTTTTATTAAATTTTGCCTTCCTTGTTAACAAATATGGGGCTACGAGGACAAACTCCAGTTTTGTATTCTATGATATGAAGGCACCCTGTGAATTCGTAAGCAGAGCTTTTGGCTGTGAGAAACAGAAAGTTTACTGCACTATAAAATCACCTCATTAGAGATTTTATCCTGAGGTTTTCTGTGATGACAATTTAATAAATACCAGATTTTAATATAAATCTGACTTTTGGGTATTTTTATTTTAAAGTCAGGTAAGTTTTTTGTGCAGGTAAAATCCCTCATTGTGACTTTTGATGCTTTTTGGTATTCTCCAGGTGAAGTTTTCACTTATTTTAGTGAGAATTTTTGCTGAGGACTGTCCACAATGCTTACAGAATTTATAGAAGTTTACGTACCATTTATACCTGACATTGAACCCTAGGAAATTTGGAGTATAGTAGAAAAATAAGAACCAAAACCCTTAAATTTTTTTCCACTTTGGTTTTGGTTTTGTTTGGTTTTTGTTTGTTTGTTTTTTAAGACTTTACAATGAAGGTATAATTACTTCAGTAAAATACTAGAAGTAGCAACGTATTTTGAACTTACACAGTGGTGGTTGTGGCAGAATTCTTACTGAGAAAACACCACTTTGTGTTGCAGACCAGTGCATGGGTGATTTTTTTTTCTTGCTTTTTAGCTCTTTATAAAAATCTGCTTTTGATAAGGGATGAGATATGAGACTTGTACGTGCAATGCTTGTAACTTAATGCCTCTAGTTGCAGCAGCACTATGGAATACACCTGTAGTACCATCTTGACAAGCAGTTGGCATAAGTTACCTGTCTCACAAGTCTATAAAATTTCTTGGATGCAGAATGTACTGTCTGAAGCCCATTGAAAGCTACAGAGGGAATGATTTACTAAAATCCTTGAGCTGAACCATCAGAACAATTTCAATTCCGAATTAAGCAAGCCTGTAAATTTTTTTCACCCTCAGACTCATAGGGTGGCTTTCAAAATATGTTTCAGCACATTTTTGGCAGTGGGACAATTTTTCATTCTTTCACCACTCTGAGTCTGACTTTGCCAACCTCTGGTCCAGCCACTGGCTACCAGGGAGCAGCACTGGGCTCTCTGCAGTTCATGGCAAATATTAGAAGATGGCTGCTCAGCTCAGTAGGAGATGCACTAAGTAGAAAGAATCCCTTTACTTTGTAATGTGTTGTATTAGGAATTTTAACTGACTGGGGCATAAGTGCATATTTTAATCTGACCAAAATATTATTTATATTTTCTTCATATTATCTCTTGATTCAGGTTTCATAGGGAGTAGGAACATGTGCTGTAGGAACAAAGAGATGCACAAAGCATTAGTGGTCTGCTTGCTTTTGCATTGCGAGGATGCTGAAAATAACATGATGTTTTAGCCAGACAAAGGATTTGAGACTCTGTTCTCAATTTAATTTTTGGTGTAGCAATTTTGGCAGCATGACATCTTGAGGCAATGTAATTCTTTGTTTGTTAAAACAGCAGCAGAATGCTGTGCAGTGCCTCCTTCACTGAGCAAATTTCCCATTATAAGCATAATGGCAGACACCAAGATTAGCTCAACATCATTGTGACCTGGTGAGCAGCGCATTCTGAATCAAAATTTCAAATGTAAAAGAATTCCATTATCTGTCACAAAATCAATATAGTCAACAGCTTTTTTTTTTTTCAGCACAGTGACTAGGCCAGGATATAGAGATTATTAGCTGCAAAAGCTATGTTTAGGAACTTGATATTCAGAAAAATGCCTAGAAAAAGAAATTTAAAAACTCAAGAGGTTGTTTGTGTTCTATTTCCTTAATTTTAAAAGGTTTTTTAAGTCATTGCATTCAATACAATTTTGCCATGTCTTTCTTCAAAACTGAAGAATAAGGTAAAGAAAAGAAAAATCCTTGAACTGTGCTCATTGAGGTTACTACTGTTCTTTTTGTGCCCACTTCTGTTTCAGTAGCTAAAGCAACTAAATTAAGAAATGCCCTCATTTTTGCTTATTAATGCTATTTATTTTAAGAAAATCAGTATCAGGTTTTAAATCCCCAGCTGGAGCCTGTTTCTATTTGATGCTTAGATAAAATAACCATTATAGTTGTGAAGAATGCTTTAGAGAAAATATTGATGAAACAATCAGAGGTGGGGGTGAGCTAATTAACTATTTTTCTTAATTTCTTTTTTTCAGCTGTTATAATGTAATCTGAATGTTTTGCCAGAATTTCAGGTCTTGAAACTGGAAATTCCAGAGCAAAAGGAGCATTTTATGTTAGCAAGGAGGAATTCTCCCACGCCCAGTGGGACGGCCCTGTTGTCCTGTGAAAGTTCAAAGAATAAGAAATCATAGCAATGTTTGTCCCTGACCCACTTTTAAAATTAAAACACTCTCATCATTGGTCTGTCCTATTTCCTGGGACTGGTTTACCTTTAAGAACTTATGGGATTGACTGAGCAGCAATTTAAATATGTAAATAAATAAAAATAGGAGATGTAGAATACCTGTTCCAGGTGATTCAGTGGGGAAAGTGAAAAGTCCCATAGCTGGAAAATGCATCCACTTGCAAAACATTTTTTGGGTGGCACTTGAATTTAGCAGGTTTACACAACCTGCAAGTCGTCGCCAGATTGCAGGATGAAGGGATGGATACAGGTAAGTGGTGGTGAAGGCATGGGCAGCTGGATGATGCATTCCATTACAGCATTTCCTTGGGAAAATTTGGAGCCCTTCCTAACTGCTGATGTTTTCTAAGGAAGCACTAAGTAACATTCTGGCATCAATAGGAAGGGCGTTTCTGCAGCTCCACCTCCACGGCTTTAGAGCTTTAACTGATGGGCAATCTTAAAATGGCTTTTCTGGCGTGTACCTACCACAAAAGTAAAAGCTGCTCTTTCCAGAGCTCCTCAGCTTTGGTAAAAGGCCACTCTAAGTTGTTTAGCTTTGGGGTATTCCTTACCTTAACAGGGAAAGAAAACCAAAACAAGACTTAGGGTTTACCTTGAATGGCTACTGTGCAAACTGTGAGAGTTTTGTATGTTTTCCAGTGGTTTACAGGCAAGGATGAGAGGACTAAACAAGTTTTGAGCAGACACCCTTTCTGCAGTGTGGTGTCATGCCTTAACAATAGTGTTATCCCTCCTGGCATGGCTATAAAGTAAGGAGATTATTAATTCAACAGTTAAAAGCAGAGTAGGTAATTTGGGTTAGTCTTAGCTCTTTGTTAATTTTTNGGTTACAGAAAACCACAAAAGACATAAAAAAAAAAAATTCAAAAAAAAAAAAAAAAAAAAAAAAAAAAGACATCCACAAAGTTGTTGGAATACCAACAACTGGTAAGCAACCAGAAACAAGGCTTGCAGGGACTTGGATAAGGATGACTCTCTCCTTTGATCCTGTTCCTTCTGCAGCATGGCAGGCTAATACAGGGCTGACACTGCATCTGCAAGCTCAGATGCAGGGTTTGTCACACTACAGGGCTGGAAATGAGGTCCTGCAGCTACTGCTGCCTCCTGGGACATGGTGATGTGGAGAAACACCGAGAACTGGCAGAGCTTTTGCTCTCCTGTCCATCCCCAGAGCACCCTGAATCTTCTCGCGCAGTGAATGCGCCACATCGCGTGATTTGTACCATCCCAGCTTTTGCAGTTTCTGGTCTGGGATAAGAGACTGAATTAGTTTGCACAGCATTAAACAGGAATTGTGCTGAACGCTGAAATCAAATGCCAAATCCTAGTATCTTATTCATTAATAAGGTAGTTTTTAATTTGGGATGTAATTAGCTTACATCATAAAAAACTCTAGATAAGCATTTTCTAACAAACAGCTGAAAAGCAGTTACATGGAAATATTCATAATTGCTGGAAATAGAGCTAAACCATTTTGCTCAAAAAGCTTCTAGCATAACAGCAGTTGTGTTAGCCAGAAAATCAGAAAGTGTTTATTTTTGATATGTATGTCCAGATACACACGTGGATGCCCATCTTCCCAATCATGGTGCTGCACTTTTTACTTTTTCTACAGCTCTTGCAAAGTGAATTGCAAAATGCTCGGCATCTTTCTGGTGTTATTCATGAGCATTCTCAGATAACACCAGTTTAGCTGCCTGTTTGCAAGCCCTAAAGCCCTTCTCAGCTGCACAGCAGCTCTTCCTTAGCCTTGACTGTCTGTGAGGCACAGGAGGGAGATTTTTATAATGTCACAGAGCTCCTCTGTCCTGAAACTCTGGAGCACTAGGGAGTAGTACAGTACCAATGATCAGCAAGTTTTATGAGGTGTTTTTATATAAGTATTTTATCACCCTCTAATGAAGATTAATGATGTGACAGTACCACAGCCACCAACAAAAAATACTACATATGGAAGTATTTTGAAAGGCCACCATCCCTGGCATTCACCTTTCCACTTCACCCATTCTCTGTGTTTCCTCATTCCCAGCCTAACCCTCAGCTCATGCCCATGGCTTATGGAAAGGATCGACCAGTCTGGCTCCTGCTGCAGCAGCGCTGGCTCAGGCAGGAAAACATGCCAAAACCTCGCCAAGAAACTGGGAAACACAAGCAGGTTTGGTCTTGGTGTCGCCCAGGCTGCCTCTGAAGAGCACTGGCTGTGCAAGGCAGGCCTGCCCCTCACCTGCTGACAGTCCTGTGTTATCTCCCCTGCCATCCTTCCCATCAGCTCATTCTGCTTGGCTCTACCCGTGACTCAGTCTATTAAATGGGCGTCATATTTTATTACAAACCTGAGCTGATTAATTACATGCTGTTAGGCAAAAAAAATGCAGGGCAGCTGTAGAGGGGAGCAGTGATGCAATGGAGGTGCAAACAGAAAAGTTGTCACTTCTGGAAAGGGAGAGAAAAGGATTAAAGAGCTAAACGTAACCAGAAGAGCTGCTTTCCTAAGTGGATCAGTCACTGGAGGCATTGGGAAACACGGCCTCACAGAGCTGCTGCCATGGGAAGCACTGCCACCCACCATGCCAGTGCCTTGCAGCTTCAGTTGCAGGCCTGAAGAGATGGGGAGCTCCTTGTTCCTTTTCAAAAGTAGTCATTGCCATCGGTGCTAATTAAAACAAAAAATGGTGATGCATTTTAGAAAAGATTTTGAAACTTCTTTAAATGGGCACCATCTGAACTAGCACGGGGGGATCCAGAAGGAGAGTTGGAAACATGATGCTTCCTTCTCTGCCTAGTGGCAAAGCAGGAGGAGGAAGTGCCTGCTTATCCTGGCTTTCTGTTTGGGTCAGCATCACAAGTTTGCAGCCTAATCAGGAAAGGGCATGGCACCTCTTCCCAGGAAGAGACCAAGAGCTCCTGGCAGCTGTGTCTCAACTGGCGCCTGTGGGTAGGGAGGACACTCTATCCCTTCAAGAGGAAAAGCAAGCATGAGAGAGATGAGTAAGGCCAGGGAGGATGGTGACTTTCCACTGCCAGATCTGTCTCTTGGGGCACAGGTTGGGATTGCCTGTCTTTTAAAAGAAGGCTCTCTCACACACATGCATGCAAGCACCCTTTAAAAACAATTTGGAAATTTTGGGTCCAAGGTAAAGGGTTAGTGGTGCAGTTTAAGAAGCCAGGAACATAAGTAGATGAGAACATGAATCATTCAAGAGACCTTTTGCAAAGGGGAAGTCAACAGGTATCGTGCTGAAATTACCATGGATGGCAGCTCACGCCCTTTGAAGCTCTGGTTAAGCCAATTTATTTTTTGCTATACATGTTTGTTGATCATGCTTGAAATCACACAGAAAAAAAGCACTTCTGCTTGCTCTTTAAAATAGCCTGTCTGCTTAGTGCTTGAGCTAAGCACTCCCTAGAGTGCTAGGGACATCCCTGCATGGTGGGTTCACCCTGGCTGGATGCACGGTGCCCACCAAAACCACTCTGTCACTCTCCTCCTTTGCTGGGACAGAGGAGAGAAAATACAAGAAGAAGATCATGGGTCAAGATAAGGACAGGGAGAGATTACTTATCAATTGCTGTCATGGGCAAAACAGACTCAGCTTGGGGAAATTAGTTTAATTTACTGCCAATTAATTTGAGAGTAGGGTAGTGCAAAATAAAAAAAATGTGAAAGCACCTCTCCCCACCCCTCCCTTCTTCCCAGGTTAAATGTCACTCCTGATTTCTCTACCTCCTTCCTCCCAGTGGCACAGGGAATGAGGGCTGCAGTCAATTTATCACATGGTTTCTGCTTCTCCTTCCTCCTCAAAAGGGGGCTACTTACACTCTTCCCCTGCTCCAGTGTGGGATCTTCCAGGGGCTGCAGGTGGATCTTTGCTTGAGCTATGGACCACCATGAGCAGCAAGGGCACAGCTGCCTCACCACCATCTGCACTATAGGCTGTAGAGGAATCTCTGCTCTGGCAATAGGAGCACCTCCTTTGCCCCTTCCTCACTGGCCTTGGTGTCTGCAGAGGTGTTCCTCTCCCACATTGTCACTCCTCTCTGGCCAAAATGGGAAGTAATTTTTGCTCCTGGGCAGTAAATTTCCCACCTCCTTAAAAGTGTTATCCCAGCAGAGCTACCACAGTCACCAGTGGTCTCAGTTTGGCCAGCAGCAGGTTCATCTTGGCTCTGCTGGGCATGGGGAAAGTTTCTAGCAACTTCTCACCAGAAGCCGCCGCTGTAGACCCCTGGTACCAAAACCTTGCTGTGCAAACACAGTACGCCTGTTTTTCAATGCCACAACAGAAGTGGAGTAAGCAAAAGAAGAAAAAAAAATCCTCCTTTATTCTACACTACACTCTCAAAGCTAAACCCACGAACTCGCTAACTCTGGAGAGGCAGCACAAGCCTCCTGTGTGGTAGATGTGCACTTGCAGAGCTTTCTGACAAGGCTATGTGCTAGGCCTACTTTAGGGCCAGCTCCTTGGAAAAACACCTTTATCATTTGCTGGTGCTGGATGACTTCCTCTTGCAGCCCCACACCGTTGGGTAGGTGTCTCAGAGCCCTGGCTGAAACACAGCCAGAAATGGCACAGATTCTGAATGTGTTATTAGCAAATGCAAGTGACTCACTGCTTTCAAAACAGCAGTGTTATCACCGTCTCACTTTCCAGAGAGGACGGGTTCTGTGTAACAGAGGAGCCCACAAAGAAATGTACGTCATCATGGATGCTGGCTGCATCCGTGGGCACTAGCACTGCAGACTGTCATAGATTGAAGACGTTCAAAGCAATTGAAAATATCATAGGATTAGGGAATATAAATTTTTAAAGAATAGTTACACACTTCCTGTAGACTTTTTACTTCAGGAAATAAAATTTAAAAGAATAAAGATTTTTTTTCAACAATGTAATTATGTGTCTCATCATGTGCCCTATCTCTGTGTCTTTAATACTTTCAGCCAGCTTACTAAGTGATATACGATATTTTCCACAGAATTATAGAACAATCTAGCCTAGGTCTCTCCGGTGACCTTCTGGCCCAATTTCCTGCTTGGGTCAGGCCTAATTTTTAATGACCAAGAAGCTCCTCAGGTAACCCCTTCCTATTACTGAATATGTGATTTTCCAAACATTCACTTTTTGGACACCTTGGCTAACCCAGGGACAGGGCAGAAGGGGGTTGGAGGTGTCTCAGCTGTTAGTGGAGAGGGTGAACCATAAAAGATCCAAAATAAGAGGTTAGGGTGAGGGTTTGAGGCTCAACTGGCCCACCTGTTACCTACCTACACATAAAGATAGTCTGATTTTCTTTTAAAACATGACAAACTGAGAGCAAGCTGCTTTCTGGAAATAATGGCAATTCCCAGCAAAAAAAAACAAACCCCAAACCAAAACCTCACCCACCAGAATGGTTCAGAAACTGAAAATTCAGAATTTGACATAAGAACAGGGCATATGAGACCTAGCTCCAGAAGCCACGGCCAAAAGCTCCACAAGAAAAGATGTTGAAAAAGGAGATGAGCTTACAACATACCACCAGGAGAGGCCCTGAAGCCTTTTAAGCTATGTATACAGAGGTCTATATTTTTTAGGAAATATCCAACAGACCAACACAGAACTTGTTCTCTAGAAGGGAAACGGGACATACAAGGGGGAAAGCCTGATAGAAACCTGAAAAACAGCTGGCAGCAGAGACATCCTAATAAGGAAAAGGGTAAGAAAAGGTAGGCAGACAAAGAGAGATTTCTCTTACACATTTAGAAAGAAGCAGGATGGTATTTCAAGCATAATGAAATCAGTAAATTATTTTTGAGCTGCTAAGTTATAAATGAAGACATTAGGAATCTGTCTTCTACCTAAACAAGTTTAATTCTTGCTACGTACTCAGATTGTCTGGAAAATCTGCCAATTATAGAATTGACGTACTCATCTTCATTTTGAGAACATCCTGGTGTACCAGGGAAATTGTTGGAGTCTTACAGAGCATTAGCACTAAGCCACTGATAAAAGGCATAAAGATGAGTATGCTAATGGCACAACATTTAGTCTGACATCAACTCAAGACAAACTGACAAGACTGCTGACTGACAAGACTGGACTAGCAGATGTCAAGAACAGAAACTAATGCTGCTCAACACTTCAGTGAAAATGTTGTTGGTAAGTTGTATCAGAAAGAGCAGATAATTCTGGATGGGCACGGGAGGAGGGAAAAAAGTGAGAAACAGCAGAGGGAACACCAAGGGCAGAGGAGGAGGAGGAGAAGGAAGGGGATGGAGGAGGAGGTACTCCAGGAGCTGAAGCACATATCCACTGCACTGATGAGGATACACATCAGAGAAGGTCTATCCTGAAGAACTGCAGCTCAGGGAGGACCCTATGCTGGAGCAGGGGAAAAGAATGAGAAGGAAAAAGCAATAGTTATGGTCTGACCCTGGCTTCCATTCCCACATCTCCCTGTGCAACCTGGAGGTAAAAGGAAGTAGAAGTGTTGGGGGTGAAGGTGAGCCTGTGCGAAGTGTGAGAAGGGAGATATTATTTTAATGTTTATCTTTGTTTCTCACTACCCGAATCTATTTTAATTGGCAATACAATATTTTCATGCACCTTCATCAAGTCCAGTTTGCCTGTGATGCTAACTTGCAAGTTACCCTGTGACACAAGACCTTTCTCACATATTTTCTGAGGATGGGGGTGTGAGTGAGTGAGCAGCCAGGAGGGATTTAGGCTGTTTGGGAAGGTTAACCAACCACATATAGATCATGGGAAGCAAAAAGCAAATGCATTAACTAATTTAGAGAAAAACAAACAAACAAACAAACAGATGATTTTAAAAGTTAATAAATAATGAGGTAAGGAGGCCAAAGATAGGGATGTATTCTTGCTTCTCCCAGGAGCCTGTCTTTGGATGCTGTACGCTGGGGGGGCAATTGACATTTCAGGCTATTCCAAAAACTGAAATAGAATGATATCAGCAGATTGATTTTCCTTACAGGTATTTTTGGCCTTGTACACATCTACTAGATTTTAAAAAACAATCAAGCAGTTTGTCTCAAAGTATTGATTTTTAGTCTTGTTTGCCCTTCATGTTTGATTTAATTAAAGAGAAGGAGCTCTTGTAAGGGTTCGCAACTGTCTGCATGCGCTGTGCTTACTGTAATCCATCCCTTGTGTACCTTAACTATAAACACAAGGCTTTCCAGAGAGCTGCTGCCAAGGCTCCAGGGGCCAATAAAGAGCTGAGATAAGTTTTCCAAAATATCCACTAGAGGGTACTCGATGACCTCCTAGTGGAGATGGGTTTGCGCTCTAGCGACTGGAAGAGGGAAGCCAAAAGAAAATGTCCCTGATCGAAGCATTAACAATAGCAGAGCACAGTGCAGCACCGGAAAACACACTAAGCAGGATTTTAGAGGAAAGAAATGTTGGACGAGCTTAAATGCTTCAGGACCGTATCTGTACCACAGCTCCAGTGCTCCCAACCTGCCAGATGGAAATGGAGCAATGGGAAATGGGAGTTTGTTGCCCTTTCCTGGGAAGTGTGAGCCAGTATCCAACCCCACTGTGCTGGATGTGGGGCTGGCTGGAGCCAAATTCACATACCTGTGGCAGCACACTGCTGGGATTTCTTCCTTTCTTTCCTTCTTTTGCTGACTGACCTGCATTTGGGGTGATCTCTGTGCAACTTGGTTTGGCATAGATGAGGTTTCCTGGGGGGGAAGTGCATTTTTTCATACTGCTGGCTATTGAGAGAGTTGATATGGGATACTGTGGTATAACCACCCATCTCGTAAAACAGCAGTGATTATTATTCCACAGTGGGTTTGTTTGTTTGTTGTTTGGTTTTGGTTTTGTTTTGTTAATCAGTCATGATCAATTTAAACGGGTAGTCAACGACTGTTCTTTTTTGCTAGAAAATGAGATAATTTTACCATGTAACTAAGATACAAACAGAAGCGCTATAAACCCACCAAAGTCCCTGGTCACAAATTTCTGCTTGTTTTATTCCAGGATTTTATTTCTCCATTAAATGCTACAAAGGACATGTAAAATACTAGGCATGGCATCAGGATGCTGGGCCTGCAAGGATATGCCATTCATCTTTTGCCTTCTGCTTCCAACAAATCAATAATAAGCATCTTATTTCAGTGTTGGAAGAGAAGATTTTTACTATCCAGCAGGACATCTGCATTACTGACCTTGAACACTAATCAGTATGTTTGAATGTTCTCACCAGGTTTAGAGCCGAGGCTAAAAAGAAAAAAAAAACCCCAAAAAACCTAATTAAATCAGCAGGGGGCACAATTTCTTCAAAATATCACAGGATTATCCAGCCATGCGCTGGGTATTCTTTCTGTTTCACAGAGCAGAGCTGCCCACCACTGCTATTTCTAAAGATCTAATATTTTATTTTCTGAGTTAACCTGTTCAGGCCCTGAACTTACCCACAGGGAAACCTCAGGTCTTACTGACATAGCTCATGCACCTGCAAAGGGATCCTCTGCCCTAGCAATGGGCCAGTCCGCAAGGGCTTTGCTTAAATCATCCTGGTGTCCTTTTCTTCTTCTTTTCCCAAAAGTCCCAATTTCCTGGAGACAGCCCAAGCCTTGGGTGCTTTATCATTAGCCTGCAGAATGCTGAAGAAATGTTGATTCACTGCCATGGGTCAGGAGGACCACTGCCATGGGTCAAGACCGAAGGTCTGGGTGGGATGCAGGAGTCTTGCCTGCACCCCGATATCTTTCTTAGTAGTAAGGAAACAGGAATTCCTTCCCCCTTCCCAGGATTAACTTGCTCCTGGTAATGTCCCATTGCAAATAAGCTATTGAAATGCACCTTCAGATCAGATTCAAAACTCAGGGATAAAGAGAAGGTATGGTTAAGGTAACTGGGTGAATAGATTTTATCTACTTCTAGCTCAGGATAGTGAAATTTCCCCATTTCTCTAGCACACTGGCTGTGTGTGCTTGCCATTTCTTTACTGGTTATGCCTCTGGATGATTTTCACCTGCAGAACAGGCAGGGCAAAACCAGTGAACATCCAGAAGGTGGTCAGTGGGACGGTGCTCTAAGGTGGAACACTGTCAGGTCTGATGCCCACAGCAGTATGGGCAGATGACAAAAGAAGCTGCCAAATAAGGACGTATCCTTATTTTCTGTATGTCACCTTGGATACTTGATCCAAAGGCTCATGCTATTTTCATTGGAAATTCTCATTCAGGCTCTGTCTCCAGTTCTTAGAAATTTAAGTTCACCTTCAGTCTTTGATCGATAAAAAAGAGGATTGTCTCCTCGGCATCAATGACTGTACGTATATTTGGAGGGTCAGATTGACTGAACTTGCTTTGTCTTGCTATAAAAATTGCCAATAAAGACACAACTATGTGAGTCAATCAAAGTTCAGAATACAGAATAACCCTAAATGGGTGGCCCGTCATGGTTTATAAAGCAACATATTAGTTATTTTAGTAATTACACAGTGTCTTTTTGTTTCATGCAGATTCCCTGCCTCCACTCTAATTAGGTCCCTTTGCTTCAGCATTAGTTGCCTTTCATGTGCATTTCCCCCCTTCCAGCTTTTTGATGCCTCAGAAAATGAAATGAGGCTGGTAAGGGGCCTGTTTGAGCTTTGTTGCACAAGTCTGAGTGACAATAAAATATTTTGATTTCTGCTAAGATTCTGGCAGGAGGAAATCTGCACACTCAAGAAAACTTCCCAGAAGACAAAGTACTTAATCTTTGCTGCTTCCCCAGAGAATACCCAGGTGTGGCTAAACAGACACCCACACTTTTCTAATCTCAAGCATAAATCGTGGCTCACGTAGTGGACACATCTTACTGCCAGTTGCTAACAAACTTTAGTGATGCAATTTCAAGAGCCATTAAACGCTGAGGGTGAAAACAAAAACAAAAACACCACACCAAAATACCCAACAAGACAGTATTTTCTACTTGGGAAATGTTTTCCAACTATGTTTAATGACAAAGCAGAGAGGATAGAAGGCATGCCGCAAAAATCTCTTTTTGCTTTGTCCCCAGTGCCCCAAACAAATCCACATGCAACTTCCCTCCTACAAATGTATGTGCCAACAAGTTCCTTGGGACAGGTCTTTATCTCCTGACTCTGACTAACAGTCGAGACCTGTCCATCAGGCAGAGAGATGCTTATGCCTGCCCACAGCCCCTCCTGCACTTTGTTGTAGACATTTGTGCTAAATGGGCTGACAGCTCTGGATTGCTCATTAATGTGACATGAGCCAAAAGGAGAAGCAATGGCCACAGGAATTCAATTGTCCCATCAGCCAACATTGGCACCTTACTGCCTGGGTACTTTTAAGAGGGGAATAAATGAAGGCAACAAACAAAACACAAGCAAAAACCTGATTTTTTAGCTTCAAGGTTAAGGAGAGAAACAGACAATCGATATTTGCCCTCCATAAAATCCATTTATCTCCAACAATGGATATAGCATAAGGGCAGACACTGACCTCTTCTCTTTGGTGACCAGTGACAGGACCCAAAGGAATGGCCTGAAGCTGTATCAGGGGAGCTTTAGGTTGCATAAGGTTCTTCCCTGGAAAAGAATCCCCCGGGAAGTGGTCACAGCATCAACGCTGACAGAGTTCAAAAAGTATTGGGACAATACTCTTAGGCACATGGTGTGACTCTTTGGGAGTGGTGCAGGGCCAGGAGTTGGATTCAGTGGTCCTCGTAGGTCCCTTCTAACTCAGCACATTCCATGAATCTGTGAATATTTGGGTGTTCTTGAAAGCTTTTCGATATTCCCTTATATCCAGTGCACTGCATTTTCTTCTCTGAGATGGTTTCTACCAGTGCACAATCTTACTAAAGGCTGCACAAGTGTTTAAAGCCCTTTTTGTCCCTGGCTATGACAGCTGGCTGATCAGCTGGCTGATCTGTGTTGGTGTGTCTCCTGTGTTCATTTGTTTGCTGACCCTTCTCTGAAGACCATGTTTCAACCCCATGTTTAAAGATTAGGTGACCAAAACTGTCTAAAGCATTTGAATGCACGAGACTACTGACTCATGAAATGGCATTTTCTCATTTCTCTGTCCCAATCCTTTCTGTGTTTTGCTGAAGATGCCTAGAGCAGAACCTGCTGTTGAGTTATAATCCCAAAGATTGCCTACATTTTGTCCAAAAAAGGCAGATTCACAAAGAGATCAAAAAAGGGGACAGAAGAGCTCAGCTTATTTCTGTGAAGGCTCATTATCTCATACTGACAACAGCCAATTTTCTCTTTTATCTTGTATCATAAGTACCTTTCTTTTGCTAGTTTTTTTCTGGAGCTTCCCTAGTTCAGAAGAGACAGCTTTACCTAAAAAAAATGCTGCCCTCTTCAAATTCTTCACTCTGCGCTCTGTGCCTTTGAAGTCTCTAAATGTGTTTTAAAATGGTCGACAGGTTTGCATTGTTCCTGTCTCTTATTTCCATTTCTGCTTTTACTAAAACATGTGTCACCTTTCTTCATTTGCTTCAGTTTTGTTTTCCCCCTGTAAAAAGCTGAAGTAATCTCTCCTACACAGCCCCTGATCCTAAGCCAAAATCATAACTGGTATGATGTGGTGATGTGTGGGTGGATATACAAACTCTTACAAGTGTCTGTAACTTGTATCATGTGACCCAGTTCCCATTTTACTCTTTATTTAGCAAAATTTAATAGCATTGCTTGTTCTTCAGTTTTTCAATATGTTTCTCAGTAAATGTTATGTACAAGATGATCATCATATACAATGCTTAAGGAAGTCCAGATCTATGCTTAAAACATGTCTGGCACCAGTCTTTGGCATAAATATATGCATATACATATTTACACGTTCACACTGTATATATACAAATATTCTGCACCCAAGCTGTCCACGAGAGCAATGCTATTGTGAACAGCAGAGATTAGCCAAGATATTTCCTGGCAATGTCCTTGCTTTTGGGGGAGAACAAGTGTTTTGAGCTGCAGCAAACCCAGACCTTTTACCATGGTGCTCACACCTTTTTCACACCACTCTTAGGTATCACCCACACCTGGGATTGCTACATTTTAGCCACCAATTTGCCAGTTCAGGGCCAGAGCTCCAGGATCTGGAAACAAAACGGGGAAGCAGCACGGTGGGGAGAGAATTTGAGCAGGCTGAATCTCATGGGGACTCCTCTTGGTCTTGGAACCCTGCAGCAGAACAGCATTCCCTTAGATACATTTTGTCCCAATTTTAAAACCTGAGGCTGTTAAACTGGCACTCATCATAGACACCCATTGCACTGAATTTTTGAAGCAAAACGAGTGATATTACAGCAAGATGGGTTTCTTGCTTTACTAGATTATGTCGTCATATTGATGTATGGACACCCAGGAATGCATCTGTCTTGATTTACTCATTCCTAGCAGGCAATGTTCTCTTTGTTTTCCAACTTCTCAGCAATGCAGGCCATTAATTAAAATGTATGGCTCTCTCAAGTGCTATTTTAATTGCATTTCAAGTCCAACCTAAAGGGCTGGCAAATAATAAAGCTAGGTATTATGTCCATTTTGAAATGCTGAAAGATATAGGGGGGACAACTTCTGCAATAATCTGCAGCCCCACACTGCTCTATTGCTGAGAATGCCATTTGTTTGATTAATGGATTTTTTTAAATCAACAATTTTAATATTGTTTTCCATCAGAAACTATTTGTACCTTGCTTGTGGATGAAAGAGGAACTCCTTTAGCATGTCTCCCACATGCTGGTGAAATCATTACTCAGAGCAGCCTCTCCTGACCTGGAAGGACAGGAGCTGTACCAGGCACTTCGCATGCATGTGGCTCAGTTGCCTGCTTGTTTGTTACTGCCTTACTCCATTGCCTGCCCTGCACATCCTCTTGGCCTTCTCATCTTCCTTCTCCCTTCACTTCTCCTCCTCCCACCCATTTTGATTAGATGGGCAGTGTGAAAAGCCCATGTGCCCACCCAGGGCAGCCTGAGGTGCTGCAGGGGAGCTCAGACAGCCAGCAGATGGCAAAGGCTCAGTGTCCCACTAGCCAACAGGGTAGAGGTTCACACCTCAAGCTCCCAAACCTGGTAGGACCATTAATACCTTCACTTTTATATTCAAATAGCCGTGATCAAATCGCACATTTTCAATGGTACTCCTGCCACCTCCTCCTGCCCCACAGATGCCAGGACCCACTGCAGAGAGGACTTCTCTACAGGGAGATAAGAAGCCCCCAGAGGCATGTCACAAGACCTGGATGTCATTGTCATTTCATGTGGCCTCTTCCATGGGGATCTCCAAGCAGCTTGTCTCATTCTCACTCAGCATTCGTCAGTAGAGCTCTAAACTTTCCCTCCTTGGTCAGTATTGTCTTACCAGGGAGGGATTCAGGAATCATGGTGTGACTGAGCAGCTGCATCCTACTCCCAGTCACCATTGACTCCATCAGAAACACCTCTCATCAGCATTTCTTCTCATACACCACTTTTCTCTCTTAGCAGGAAAATCAGGGGAAAGTTGAGGATTTAAAGTTCTTTGACTTCACAGTACCTTTTCTTACTAGGGAGAGGTGCTGAATATATATGTACATATTAAAAATAGAGGAAGAGCTTTCCAATAAAAAGTTATTTGTACCACTTCCTTCTCCAACCTCACTTCTTTTGGCCTGGCTGGTACAAAGCAGCTGGAACCCACCTTCAGACTCAGACCATCCTCCCAGAAAGGTTTCCAGGACTGGGGCAAAGCTGTACAATCTGCTTGCAAATGCAGCAGAGGAAGGCTTGCCAGGCACTTTACTTTGTGCCAAGGAGGTGCTTCAGGCTTCAGGAACCTCTTGATTGTTTCTGTAACCTGAGACACGACACAGGTGCTGCTGGCAGGATCAGCAGTTGTGTTTCAGCTCCAGTTTGCCTCTGTAAACTCAGAAGCCAGCCTTCCTCTTACCCATTTCCAAAAGGTCACCGGCAGCATTTCACAGCTTCACAAAGGGATGGTAATTCACAGAGTTTCAAAAGGCTAAAGATTGTAGTGGATGAAGAGGCACATCCGTTTATTTTAAAGTCAGTATATTGACATGTATTTGTGGAAGCTGTAGTTTCAACAGAAGTCACTGTATTCATTCCTTCCCTGCCTACATGTTTTGAGCATAGCAGACATATCTGTCTATTGATTTCATACTTATATATATAAATATTAGGGTTCCTAAATCATGGTTGTAGAGGAAATGTTTTTCTTTCTTAAACTATTAGCCTGAGTGGTCCATTTGGATGCAGCTCACTCTGCACCTTCATGAATTTTATAACACTCCTAGGAATAAATAGATTAGCCCTGGGTTTAAGAGTGCAGCTGGTAACAAAAATGATGAGCAGATGAAGAGAGACCGTTGACTTTGTCAAGAAGAATCTGTGTCATACACATATGAGCAGCTGAAATGGGGAGCGCCTGATTCCATCTGTGACATCCCATTACCCAGTATCTGCCATGCTTATCACACAAAACAAGGTGGGTTAACAGGTTTCATGCCAAACCCTGGAATTCTCATACTGAGTCTTCCCATTCTCCCTTTGAATCACAGACTTTTAGACCGTTTTGACAGACACAATTATTATTGTTCTTTAAATCCTGTTGCAACCGATACTCCTGTGGCTTGCACTGTACAATAGCTTTGCTGCCAATTTCATTGCTTCATCACAATATTTGGTCTGACCTGACACCTATCTGTTACCTGGTAAAGTTTGTCCCCTTCACTGGAAAAGAGCATTCCTGGCTTAAACAGTAGCAGACTCCTGATTTATTGAGATTTCCTCACCACCTTTTATCAAAATGAACTAGAGTTTGCTAATACAGAGAAGAGCATACCCAGTACTTACCAGAAAATTTGAATTTGTCTAGTATTCCTTTAAATATTTTAATCAGATGAGTGCAAGGGGGAAGCTTGGTCTCATTAATCGGTACACTGAAAATGTTCATGGATAAGCTCCTGAGGGAAGAATTGCAGGATGAGGGTTATTTTAAGCAGCATTTGCCTGCCTGTGCAGAACAGAAAATGCTTGCGATCTATAACACTTGACAAATAAAAATTTGAGCAATTACATGGAGACAAGAAAATCTGTGTATTCTGTGCTGAATAATAAATCACGCTGCATGGACAGGTGCAAGGGAGCAATTGCACTGGCTAACAAAAGGCCAAACAAGTCTAATTACATAACAATGGCCCCAAATCCAACTTTTAATCTCCTCTCAGACCCTCATCACTATGAGGAAGGGAAAATCTTTGAATGTTTAATTCACATCAAGCATTTAAAATGTATTAAATAAATTAAACACCCAGGAGCCTTAAGAACTTAAAATCTGTGCTATTTTGGACAAATCAAAGTTGGCTCTGAATAAACGCTAGGCTTCCCTTTCATATGCTGCCTCTTAACTTGGTAACACATAATCCCAAATCCTTTGCCAGTGCAATGCACCTTGGCAGGCTTGGTTGCACCAGTCAGATGCTGATGTAGGGTGCAGCCAAATTGCTTGAGCTTATATCAGATAGATGTGTAGAGTTACTGAAAAGCACATTTTAGGTCAATGATTATCCATAACTTATCAGATGATTTGCTTACTGATGACACCAGCAGTGTCGCATGCCAGGCTGTCATTTGACAAAAGTTCCCTTTGATGGCTCCCATTCTGTCAGCAGTCCCAGCCCCATGTTACCTCCTCAGTGTTGCCTCCACGGCTTTTGTGGAACCATAAAATGATGCTGATTTAGGCCTTAAGTGAACCTTCTTTAATGGATTCTCTCAGTCAGATGGATTCCTCAGCGTGGCTCCCTGTGTGGCCCCAAATGCAGAAGTACTGCTGTGATTTCCCCACTAGCTGGAAGATTTGGGCTGGTCCTCACCACTTCAGCCTCCCCCATGTTGCCTGAGTGATCCTGGGCATTGGTTACAGCCCACAAGAGTCCATGTTAGAGGTTTTCTCAGCTGTAATTTCCAGCCCAATTTAGAGGCACTTTTAAGAGGCTCTTTGGGATGTGCTTATGGAAAGGAGCAGCTTTGGGACACTGCTCCACTAATGAACTGGAGAGGACCATGGGTCCCAGCTGGGACCCTGTAGCCTTCATCCCACAGAGCCAATGGTAGGATGGGCTGACAGACAAGAACCACTGGATCTGGGAGTCCCTGGAAAATGCTCCCAATTTCCCTCAAGAGTGGTGTGGAAACATGCATACCTGCTAACTCACAGCTGCATTTCCAAAATGGCAACAGCAAGCTCACATCCCTTTCAAAGCTAAGGGAAGAAGACTAGAGAGAGAGCTTTTTTTTAGAAGATTAGAAGCTTTTTTAAAAAAATTAGAGAGAGCTTTATTTTAATGCTGTGGTGCTATATTTTACCTGTTTATTTCTTTTGAACATCTTCACTGCAGAAAGGAACTCCTCCAGGAGCAATATGGAATTAGTGTCAAGGAATTGCACTATTTCAAAACAGTTGACTGGCTCTTATGACAAGAACTAGTATTACCTATTTCTAAGAACCTTAAGTTTTAAGCTTCTAAAATTTGCTGTACATGTTGGACAGTGATAAAATGGGCAAGAAAACCACAGCTGAAATGTTTGGACAGATGAGCCTCTATGATGTACGGTTTTAATAGCAAATTATGGAGGTTGGCAATATGGTTAAAATTAATGGATTTAAGAAAAGTACTAGATTTCTACTTAAATCCAGAGGATTTGTAATAAAGAAATATTTGAAGCCTCCAGTAGCCTCTTCAAAAATCTGTCATAGCCTGACTGCTTATGCATTGGCATTTTCATCATGGTGATGCAGGTACTTTAGTGTTTAGAGACACCAGGTTCATGAGGGACATTGTACATACTACAGAAACATTAATTCCAAGAGATTTTGTTTGAACTGTGGGCACAGAGGGGATGAAGGTAACTGTGAGACAGTGTAAAGTGGCACAAAAGTAAAAGCCATGTTCTGCAGTGGCAAAATAAAAATTTAATTGTTGCTTTGGAGACATCTTGATACTGCAGTTGTGACCATGAAATCAGGTTTAGAAGAGAATAACACGGTAGAAGGATAAGAGGATTTTGTGAGCTGCAATTTATTTACTTGAACATTTCATTGCTCAGAACTTACCCCCAGAGCAATCTAATATTGCATAGAATAATGGTCCACATAGACTCATCTCAGCTCCATTGTATACTATGATTTAAAGAGCAAAGACAACATCTTAAAGGGTATTTCGTTACTGCTGCTCTAACAGAGCTAAAGAAATAACATTAGAGAGGTTAGAGATGCTGCTTGATAAAATGGATGTAGGCTCAGAGGGTAGATTTATATATGAAGTATTGAAGATATTCTTTACTGTGAGGGTTATGAGGCACTGGAACAGGCTGCACAAATAATCTGTGGATGCCCCAACCCTGGAAGTGTTCAAGGCCAGGTTGGATGGGGCTTTGAACAACCTGGTCTAGTGAAAGGCATCACTGCCCCCACCAGGGAGGTGGAACTATGTGATCCTTAAGGTTCCTTCCTACTCAAACCATTCCATGATTCTATGACAAAGCAATCCTTCAAGTTTACCCTACCTTCAGTACAAATGAGGTTAGAGATGTAATGGCAAAAGTCATCCAGTTTGATTTGTTGTTAGAAAAATGGCAAGTTTAATTAAGAAAGAAATAACCCTAAAAGACACTTTATCAAGGTATTGATTATTAAATGTATGGGGAACTAAATCGAGGGAGAAATTTTGAAACACCTGAAAGGGATCTTTGATTAATGTCAGCTAATGCATACCCTTCAAAAAGACAGAAAAAGTGAAAGTGGACACTTTGCGTTATGCCCCTTTTTCTCAGCATAACAAGTCAAAAGATATAAATAAGTGGCAATCACCTTCTTCTCCTCCAAAAAATAGCAAACATATTTTTTCCAACTAGCCGAAAAATAATGTGTGGTAATTGTAACATCTGTAATCTCTAAATGACCAAAACCACCAATTACTATAACAAGACACTTCAAATGCCATATTTTGAGAAATACTATGTTTCTAAATACGGATGTATAATTAGAGTCTGACTGTCACTATGCATCTGTGCACAAAGAAATAAATATTAAAAGCAGTGAAGTGTCTGTAGTCCAAATGTGAGAGGACCTACAAACCAAGGATGGGTTTCTGGTAAGCGCAGCATTACAGAGCAGGAACACACCAACACCACCAGACTTTTGCTGATTTCAGGGTTGTTGTTTTCCCTTTGCGCTGTCCTTCCATTATTCCTCACATATGTTCCCTTTGCAGAGAGATGGTGGTTTGCACCATGTCTCTGATGATATCATGCCATAGTCAAGCTGTCTGCCACACCATAAAGGACAAGTTTTCATATCTCCCACACCAGAAAGCACCGAGTGGATCTGACCTGCAAAAACCCAGGGTGGACCAACCTTGATGTCTGCAGTTCAGGGACAAAGGGAAAGTGTCACACAACTCTGGCCTGGGAACTCTCGCCCTGCTCCTGCTGTAGGGTAGCATATGGCAATAGAGAGTCTACATCACCCATTGCAATCTTCTTCTGTGGTGTGAACAGGCCTCTTTGTGACTACTGGCTGCTTCATATTTATTTCTCTACTAATTAATAAAGCAGGATACTTGAAAACAGAAAGTTAGTGTCTCAGCTGTCTGTAGTTTTGCTTTTGCTCTTGTTTGGGGTCACGTTCCAGGTGATGGAGAAGCCATCTTCTGCCACCAAAAATCTAGCTCACCGTGCTCATGCTTCTGAGCAGGCTGCAGGGTTTACAAGGAGGATGGAGATGCCCCCTTTTGTTTCACAGGGATATTGAACCCAAGGTACCAGAAGCCACGGTCCCAGTCCAGTGCCTTGGATGTCAGAAAGGACAGGGAGTAATACCTAGCTAAAACATCTCTTTCTGGCTTCAGGTAGGGCAGGACTTCATCACTACCTGAGGGGTTCAGGGGGCTCCTAAATACATATACTCTTGAGCAAGATTCCTCCTCTCTCCTGCCCTTGCAGCAAGCTTGCCTCGGGCCAGCCCTCAGTAGGATGCTGGAACACTCTGTGCCTCAGAAAGGCTGGAAGCAAGGCCATCGGTGCCTCTCTGCTGCTGCAGGCACTTTGTGAAGATAAGTTAATTAATGTTTGTGAAGGAGGCACATTATGAGGTAATGAATGCCACAGGAAAAAAAAGTATTAGGAAATTAGCATTTGAGAACAGGACTTGGCTGGCATGCAGTAAATAAGGCCTGGAGACACACGTTCAACCGTTCAACAGCAAGGAAAAACAAAATACAGCTGAACAGCTTGGTCCCAAAGCAGGGCTGGTGTTCTGAAAGCTCAGCTCCAAACCAGGCAGCAGCCCAGTGGGAAAACCAAGCAGGAGCATTGAGGGCCTGGCACAAGGCAGCAGCACTGCCCCAGAGGGGCCACTGCATCTCCTTGGAGTGCTTTTAACACAGCTCCACCTGTATATGGCTCTGTGTGAGTGTGTGTGTGATGGAATTGCCCAAGGAGATGCAAAGCAAAGCACGCTGAGATGAAGCTGCAACCTCCCACTCCCCGTGAGCCAGGGGACAGTGCCAGATGGTGCTGGAGGTCCACAGCAAGATCTGGCACTGGGATTCTCTGTATTCCCATTCACATCAGCGCTGTCACACAGCCTTAAGCACTGTTGGAAACTTATACAAGAGAGGGTAATTTCAGCCTTCATCCTGTAACTAATGTTTTGTTTGCTGAAAGGGCTGAGTGGGGAAATGAATTCCAGCATTGAAATGTATTTCTGTGATGACGAGGGCTCACAGTGAGTTAATCATGCCAGCAGCATATTTTGCACTATTACCCAGAAGCCTGTGTCTAACTACCAGAGCATTTTATTAGCCTTGGAGTTCTCCCTTGAAAATACTGTTTCTATGAAGAAGGGGGGAAAAGGAAAAATGTTGTGACTGCAGCGAGCCAGATGTCCTGATTTACCTCACATAGAAGTACAGGTATCTAAAATGGTCAAGGAAATATCATACAAGTGCCTCAGAGACTTATCTAGAAGTCTAATGTGAAAACCACATATCAAATCAGAGAGGGGAGGAAGGGAGAAACACTCTAATTGAAGTCATGAAAGAACACTGATGTGTTTCTATGTGAATCTCACGTGCAGGGGGACACAGGTTCCCACTGTCACCTCAATGCCAGCATGGAGTGGATGTTAAAGGCACATAAATACCTTCTCAACAAACCTGCCAGCTGGATTTAAGTCCAATGAAGCCAGCTTTCAGGAGGAGTGCTGAGAGGGGCAATAACAGATGATTCTATTAGTATTAATGCAGTCAGCTTATGCTATTTATAATGTAAACATCATCTGAGTATAAAAATTGCCTCATTGGCAGAACAGAGGTAAAATTCCCATTCATCACATTTTAAAATAGCCTAATCACATGATATGTACTCAGTAACTTTAAATGAACGATGTCCTTAGCATAAAGATGATTAATATTGGGCAGATATCTGTTATGTGTTTTTCTGCTGATGGAAAACAGAAATAAATTTGCCCAAGCATAAAACTTTGCATGTATACAGAAGTGTTTACATTAATCCACCAAATAATTTCTTTTATTCCTTCAGGGATTAGGGCCTTTAAAAGCACATAAAGGAAATATAATTATATCTTATTTTATTTGATTTTTGAAACATACAACACAAGCATACATTTTTCACACTGTTGCAGCAAACAGCCCCAGGAATTTGAACTACACACCAGTCCAAGCATAAAGCCTGACCACTATCTCCAGTCCTCAAATACTGACATTGTTTTGATTTGGGATATTCAGATGCTTTTATTATTCGGACAATGCTCTTGCAATGTAGTCAGCAGAGAGTAGCCAGAAGGGAAGGAAATAACTTTTTCTGGGGCAATTATGTGAAATAATAAAAATATCTCCTTCTCAAAGGCTGTATGTAGGACTGTGTAGCAGAGGAGGCTGCCCAATCTCCTGTCCCCACCACATTTGGCCCAGGCAGTCTCCCAGTGACCTCTACCCCACCATCCTCACTGTCAATGTGTTTCCTCTGGGCACCTCATGCACAGCTAGAAAGAGCCTGATGCCACTATGCTATTCAGAGCTTTATGTCCCATCTTATCAATGGGAGGATTTTCAAACCAGCTATTTCCCCGCCTGCCTTGTCTTCAAGACCTTACAAATCTGAGAAACTGTCTCAGAACCTCTCTGCTGAGCCAAACAGAAGACACAGGTGTTCACCCAACATACAGAAGCGTGGTTTTAAAGCCCTGGCTCCTCCAGTTCAATCTAAAGCACTCATCCTTAAAAAATACCTTATTCTCTGGTAATTGATGAGGGTGAACCTCCCCACCTGAGCATGTGCTGCACTGCTTCAGGGATCACTGACACACAGAATGTGTCCACCAGGAAACTGTGTGAAGTGTTCTTTGCATCATGACTCAGACTACAGCATGAAAAATCAATTCCAATACATCATGTCATTGCAAGTAGGGCAGCTGATGTACCTACTTACCTCATCTCATCCCATCCCTACATTTTAAAAATTCCTTTTTGAAAGCAGATGGCTTTCTACATTCAGCTGGAAGTTATGCCAGAATTTATATCACACATGGTTAGAAAGCAGTGTAAGTTTATTCATGGCCAGTTTGCATCACTTGTTCTTGTACCATGTCATCTGTGCTTGAATAACTCCATTAGGGGAGTCCCAGGAGAGATGAGAGCCCTGTCAGGGATTTTTTTTCTCTCCCATCCTAATTCATTATTCTCATAAATAGGGAGCAAAGTTTGACAGATACCATGACCATCACACAAAACCGGATCGCTCACACAAGTCACTTGGAATTATTTAGATTTCAAATAATGCTCAGGATCAGTGGACTACTGTTCTGAAATTAATGTCAGAATAAAACAGCCCTTAACACCACTACACTGCTCTAGACAGTGACACTTAGAGAAACTTGCTCTTCAAGCTACCATGCCTTGTAATTCTGCCTTCTGTGCCACTGAGTCTCCCACTAATACAAAGGACTCAGCACAACTCAGCAGGGTAAGCAAGGCAGGCTGGTAATGATGTAAGTAAAAATAGCAGTGAGTGATGCCACGTCTCCATTTTGAGTCCACCCTTGCTCCCCTCAGTTCTCCAAAGAGGTTGAAAACCAGACACCATGCCCACTTTTTGAAAATGCAGTGTGTCACATTCCCCATGAACCAACAGGGTTGTGCAGAGCCCCGAGTTCTCTCTGCAGAGCCCAGACCCACTGCTCCCTTCAGAGAGCAAACAGATGTGCCTGGTGATGGTACCACACACCTGAAAAGAGGACAGGACCCTGAAGGCACCTGGGCCTCCCTTTGCTGCATCAGCCCTCCAGGGATCTTCCAGGGAATCGTTGCTGATACTGAAGTAGGGTTTGTCATGGGTCTGCTGCAATTTCCAACCCAAAGATTTTCAAAACTACTCTATCATGATGCTTACCATTATGGAAACAAAAAGTAGTTTCAGTCTACTTGTTTTTATCCTGCAACCGTGTCATCTAACACTTGAGATTTTCTACAGGAAGGCTGGCTGGGTTTTCTTTGTTTTCATTCTCAGTTTACATTATAATTTTTTGTATCAAACATGTTCTTAATTAAGAGCTTTATATATAATGTTCGTATGCAAAGGACTTTACCTCACCCTGTTTGACAAAGCTGCTGACAGTAGGCAATAAAAGAAGATTACAGTGTTACAAAGGACAGAACTGTCACTGCCAGCACTTTTCAGGAGTATGCAAATGTATAGCTAAAGCCTTACTCTTCAATAATCTCTCTGAAACAGATTGTTCCCTCTAACCTATTATATAGCCTAGAAAAAATTAACTATGTTGTTGATTTGACTAGTGAAGACACTAGAAGAATCCTCCTGTGCTGCCCAGAGATTTCTGCACACTTCATAGACATTTGTGCCATCAATGCCTACTGGAATGGGGGAGGAAAAAGAAGGGTTTGAATATTAGAAGGCTCAGATAAACATATTCCTGGATAGGCTTTTCTTATCACCATAGTCTGACAGAATAAATTTTAGAAATGAGAGACAGAGAAGGGAGGGAGAAAGTCAGACTCTGACCCCTATCACCCACATGGCCATAAATTGATACAAGGGGTATCCCTTATATACAGATATAAGGGATATAATTTTCAAGAGAGCATGAATAATTATGGTACAAAAAAAAAAAAATACTTTCAGTTTGGCTGAGTATGTTGTTTTTAAAGACTCTCATAAACACTGCCCAGCTTCCAACAGATACAACTTCCCTCTAAATATTTTGCTTCTGAGACACTTGCACACATGCCTCTCCCACCTGATTTCAGATACTCTCATGTCTGTACCTTTGCCTCTGCTAATAACTCTTAGCAACACTCTAGGTGTGCTCCTAGCTGAGGCTGGAGAAGCTCCTGGACACCCACTGCCTAACCAGATGGGGAATTAACTTGCTATTTCACCTGCTAGGCCTGCCCCAGAAGCATTTTGGAGAGCACCAGCTGCTTTGAGCCTCTGCAAAACTCCACCACAGAAGGGTTGCAGAGGAAATCACCTTTTCCCATGCTTGGTTTCCCTTATGAATGAAAAGGACCTGAAAACCCATAGGCATATGAACTCTTTAGTAAAACTCTGCTGGAATCAGAACATGTCCCAAATTATGTCTCTGGGTCCAAACTGCTGGCAGTACACATCTTACCTCCAGTGGTTATTTAAAGGGAAGGTGAAACACACATCCTCAATGCCTCAGCTGCACACCTAAGGTATACAGATGTCTCCTCTGTCTCCTCTTCAGCTAGATGGCTGGCAGTCACTTGATGTGCTACTCTTCACATAAGCAACAAAGAATGTTTATCATGCAAACAAAATTCTATGTGCCACTGCCCTGCTTTCCAAAGGTGGTCCTGTATGTACTGCGATTTATTCAATTTATCTGTAATGTGAAAAATTAGAGCTGAGGTGTGAAATTTGTAATAAAGAAAGAGAAAAACCACTGGGCTCTGCACTGAGGATATTGTATTATTGTAACTGAAGGTGAAAAATCTTGCTTTAGTTGGTTTGGTAAGGACAGCCAGATTTAGCATCTAGGCAGAGTGGTGCTCTTCCAGGCAAAAGAAGTCCAAAGCTCCTCTAAAGCTCTTGAATCTTTCTTTTCCTTCTCTCACTAGAAAAGCAAAAGAAAACATGAGAATTCAAAAAGTGCATCTAAACTCACAGTGAAATGAAATTCTGAATTGTCTAATTTTATAGCTGATTGCTGGAAAATAAGCTGAAGTAACAGTATTTGAAATAGAAATAAGTATTGATACAGGCATTATGGAGTAAACTTTCCTTTTTTTCTAAATACCTAAGAAATAAGATACTTTACAAGGTGGTTGTTACTTTTGAAGGAAAATCAGGTTCCAACATTACCATTTCTTTGTGACTTAGCAGAAAAAACTCTCACAGGAACACTCGATGAAGCAATCTGACTGTTTTCCAGCAGAGATAACACATGCTGATGGGACAGTGCTCTCAGTGAAATGCTGGAACAGGTTGTATCCCTGGCTTTTATGAAAGATACCTTTCAGTCACACAGCTTCCTTTCATGCTGCTTTGGCCATGGCAGTCAACAGAAAATCATGCCAAATGGATTAGAAGAATAGAGTGACATAGATCCAGCCTGAGAAGTGTCTTTTTGAGCTACATGACAAGAAATGAAAGGTAGCCCCGTAAAGAGAACTGAATTTATTAGGAAAAAACTTATTTGAAAGGCTTGTCAAGCATTGGAACAGGCTGCCCAGGGAAGTGTTGGAGTCCCCAGCCCAGAAGGCATTGAGAAGCTGTGCATCTCTGCCAGCTGGGAACATGGTCTAATGGTGGACTTGTTTGTGCTGGATAAATGGTTGGACTGGATGATCATATAGGTCTTTTCCAACCAAAATGATTGTATGATTCTAACTATTTTTTTTTTAACTGTTACTTCTCCTCTTGATGCCAGGAAAGAGAAACAGAAATACAAGATACTAAAATCATGCCAGAAATACAAATCTAGTATTCTACTGATGGAATCTAGAAGAGAAGTGGAAACAAAAACATATAAATACTGTTGCATATAATATATACATGTGTAATTTTGGTCATTAAATTCCAGATTAGAAATACAAAATTATTGAAATGAAGCTATTATCAGATTTCAAATGAACCAGACTCACAGATGTATAAAGCTATCTTTCCAATGGATATTTAAGAAGAATGTCACTAAAGAAATCAGAACTGTGAAGTGCCTGCAAGCAAAGGCCCATTTATCATGACAGGACTTAGAAACCAGAATGTCAGTGACAACTTCTGGAGACAAAATAAATGAATAAACAGAACTAATCCATATGCTTTTGTACAAATGTGACTCATTTGTACCTAAATATACGGAGGCATTCCTGAGCTCCAACACAGGGAAATTCATCCTTGTTATCCACTACCCACGCATACTGGCTTCTCATTTCAGTGCAAACAACAATTCTTCAAAACATCTTAGATTTGTGGCAACTTCTCCACTCTCTGAAGAAGTAGCTGACATCCAAAATCAGAATTGCATTATAGACTGGCTTCATGCAAAGCTGGATCAATCAGTCCTGCTCATATCAGGAGCTACTACTCTGTTCCATTATTTCCTTTCTCCAGTTCATTTTCTGAATTCCATTCTGCCATTGTTCACTGAGGGCCACACTGCAAATGGGACTGGGTAGATGAGGAACAGCAACACTCCTGCAGTGTCAACAAACTGCAGTGCCTGGGGATGGAAAAGCCATGGAGGGGAACAAGTGATCTCCACCAAAGGCATTTTGTGGGGGGGATTTGTCAAGCCAGCATCACAGTGACCAGCAATGCTTCTTCTAGGAAACTCTGTGAAATGGCAAAAAGCTCCAGAAGGTCCTTGAAGACACAGGAGTGTAGTGGGCCTGGCCACTGCAACACAGACATAGCAGACAGTCTCATTCTGCTGATCTCCTACAAGTGTGAAATTCATTACTCTGTAATAATGGGTGTTCCCAGCAGAAAATGATGAGAAATATAAATGCTAGAATGTTTAATTTTATTTTACTCTTTTACTTTATTTGCAGGGACAATACCACTTCAAAACCAGGGGGGGAAAGTCACAGCACAGGTGGAAAGAGACGTGGACCATTAAAACTCCAAAGCTGAATCCAGTGAGGGATATAATGCAACGGGCTTCTTCAACTGTGTCACTAGAAAAAGAAAGGCAGGAGATATATGGGCCTGCTGAGGAATTGTACAGGAGAGCTGGTGACAGAGGAAATGGGAAAAAGCAAGCTTGATCCCTTCTTTCCTTGGTCTTTATGGGTAAAACCTGTCTTCAGGAATCCCAGGGTCCCAGGGCCAGGGGAAAGGTCTAGAGCAAGGAAGACCAGGTGAGGTATCATTTCAAGGAACTGGGCATGGGACCTGGTGATGCACCCATCAGCGCTGAGGACACAGGCCAGTGTCACTGTAAGGTGAACCCTGATCATCTTTGGAAGGTCATGGCAGCTGGGAGAGGATCCAGAGGACAAGAAAAAAAACAATGTGAGTCCTGTCTTCAGGCAGGGTGAGAAGGAGGATTCAGGTAATTACAGGCTGGTCAGACACACCTTCATCTCTGGAAGGTGATGAAAAAAAGCCTTAAGGTGTCCTTAACACCTTCTTTACCTTGATCTTTTCTAGAAAAACCAGACCTTAGAAATACCTGGAATTGGATGTGGCTTCCTCCTTGAAGAAAAAAGAAACTATGAAAGCCTAATATTGCACAAAGTATATGGCCACTATTAGTCCTTGTCTGAAGTATAAATAACTATTTAAGTTGAGGAAAGAAAAGATTGTATAATGAATATTTTTAAAGATAACTTGAGCAAGTATGATAATGCAGCATATAACACTGAATTTTCAAGAGAGAGTCACAGTTCTATTCCACTCTATCCAGTCAGTCCCTTAGAATTTATACTCATATATATATATATATAATGTGCAGGAAATTTTGTGTATTAAGGTATTTAATGAGTGGTATGGAAAAGAAATCCCTGGCCTTTACCTGAATTCAATGTTATTAGTTCTGCTGAAAACTCTCTAAATTACAGCAGATTATCATCACTATCACACCTATACTTCTTCTAACTGGTCATGCAGACAAGGCAACCACACATCTCTGACACAGTAACAATAATTTTGATCAGGGCCAGCAGGCTGCCTTGGTAGTTTAAGACCCTCAGAAATTTCTGTGGACTGAGATGACCCCTTGGGCAAGGTCAGCAGAATCTCAGCCACTTGCTTCCCAACCAGCTTAGCCAGTAAGCAGATTATGGATGTGCTTGGAGAGTTTCTGAGTGCTTAACCCAATGAAAGCCCTTCTGTGTTTTGCACTCCCAGGCCCATGGAGATGTGCAAGGCTGCCGAGGCTGTTCCATTCTTGATATGGCAGTGCTTGAGGCTGAACTATTATCTGCCAGAACAGCTGGTTAATAGGTAACAGTCCAGCATTATTTGTTTATAAACCAGCTCAAAAATGATGAGCACTACTCTGTCACTTTCTAAATCCACATGTTTCCTCACTGTTCATTGTGAAGAGGAAAAGCCAAGTTAACGATGAAGCAAGTGTTTCACCTTACCTGCCCCTGCATTAAGAATCACCTGTTGAATGCAAAAATGTTTTTTCACAAACAAAAACAATATTCAAAGCCTCATGCAATATTTATTTTCCTTAGTTTTGGAGTAGGTAATAAGAATTTTATTATATTTAGGATGTGATTTTTTTTTTCCATTGGATGACTGCAGTTTTATCTACCTGTTTATGAGACTGACAAATGTAATGGTAAACTCTAACAGATTGACAGATCACACCTGAGTAATTTCCAAATTGTTCCATCTCTGCCACTCCTCCCTGTGCCCTCCCACTCCATGTGTCACTGTAGTACACTTCCACCCTGCTCTAACCTCCCACACAAATCCTTTGGACTGATGGGGAATCCAGTGGTTCATCCCAGGTGTTTCCTGCAGCATTCTGGTGGGTTTTGGATGTGCTCATCAGCTTCAGCCCTGCCAGTGAATATCCCACCTCTAGATGTTCACAGAATGGTTAATGTCCATCTTCTCTTTCTTTTTTCACCCCC
>VWZN01005950.1:134004-183044 GCA_013396955.1 Regulus satrapa | reverse complement strand
GGTTAATGTCCCCCTTCCCTTTCTTTTTTCCCCCCCCCCCCCCCCCATTTCTGCTATTCTTTTCACCACCCCTGCCTAATTGTCTCCACACAGTCTCCTCCCAAACAAACCTAGCTATCCCTGTTTTGCTACATTTATTTCCAAATGCCTGACACCACTACATATGCAATCTCAGCATTTAATGTCATTAATGATGTGGTTTCCTAGGCACAGCTGCCCTTACAAGGCTCTAGGATGTGAAAGATTTTGAATTCCCCTTGAATTACCTGGTTCATACTAGTTTCAGCTGGCTTGTCTTGAGTGCTTTCTGAGACACAGTGTCTCGCCCATGTCTTGATTCCTTTATTTGGCTTCAAGTAAACTCAAGCATTGTCTTGTCCCATACAAAGTTTCTCATTTAACAGGTTTTTCTCACCCTGTTTTTGGGGTTCACAGCACATCCTGATCTCCCCAGTTACAAGTCCTCAGCCCAAACATGTCCTTGGGACACCATCCTGCTTCCTGCAAAGGCACCATCCCAACACCATCCTTATCCTCTGCAACTCACAAGGCTTTCCTGGCGCTGGAGGGACACCCAGTCTGAGCACACTGCCAGTCTGGGCACCTCAGCAGAGGCAGGACAAGGGACACAGCAACATCCCACTGACTGGAGGGTGCACAAAATGTCTCTGGGGCTCAGGTCTGCCCAGATCTGTCACTGCTGGAGGTGGGTTTATCTATGTCAAGGTTTGTGCTTGAACGGATGTGCATGCTGCTGCTTTGTTTCAGAGAAGAAACAAATTTTCTGGGTGATACAGCTTTGCTAAGAATTGACCAAAACTGTGTTTGGCTATAAAGAGGAGGAAGAAAACCAAAGCTTTTCGATGCATTACTTGACCCCTGATGGGGAAAATGCAATTTTCCTTTCTAATTATCTGGGAAAAGTATTTTCTATTGGTATATATTTTGCTCAGAGATGTTAAATCATGTACTGTAAACATTTTAGTAAGACTACAAGTTTTGGGAAACATCTTTTATCCCTTCAGACAGTCAGTTCCCCTCTCAGGAACTGGCTGCATATTCAAGACAAGTAATTTTGTGAACACAAAAATAGGATGTTGTAATCAGGACACCTGATGAAAGGGTAAAGGAAAACTCAGAAGAAATCTGTGCTTCCTTTAAAACAGAATTGCAACAATTAAAGCAGGGGGATGTTTTACTACAGAAGCACAGATGAACAGGACTTTACTTTTATTCCTATAATTTATAAAACATTTCATGAAGACAGCTGGCCAGTGTGAAAGGAGTCACCCACTCCATTTATCGATCTTCCTTCCCAACAGCTAAACTAGATGAAATTCTAGTTGAGCAGGAAAACCTGAGTCAGCATTTTCTGTGTAAGAGGGTTTTTTGTATTATCTGGTATCAATAAAGACCTGATTATGTTCTTACCTGATATCAGTAAAGATCTCATTATATTCTTTCCTGATCTCTACTTCATAGGAAACATTTTTAAAGGTTATCATTGCTTGTGTCAGTGACATTTCTGTAAGCTCTGTGCCACTCCTGCTCCTTCCTTTGCTGCCATGGCTGTATTCCCTGTAATCTTATCTAAAAAGTCTTTCTGTGTTGTTTCTAGTTCAGTAATCTACTGTGGTAACAAACCATGGGCAATGGTAGGATTTCTAGAGGTAGTTGGAAGAATTAAATTAATTAAAGGCCACTTTGAAAGGAAGATGGTCCTGTTGCTTTAAAAATAAAAATAAAATAAAAAAAGGTGTCAAGACCATGCAGCTATAAGTGCTTTGAAAGATTTACTTTCACTTTAAAAGCAGACGTTTCTGTTGTGATTTAATCATGAATAAACTAGGAAAGCTGGATGCTATGGGAAATCTGCTGCAAAAGCAGATATCAGCCAAACTGGTTTAGTTCATATAAAGCTCTTGTAAACTCCAGAGGTTATGGCCTCTTTTAGTTAAACCACAGAGCCTGCAACATATAATGCTTATTGTTTATTGAATGCAGTTTGCAAAAAGCAACTTATTAGGCAAGTCCTATTCCCTGACTTGTCCTTCCCTGAAGAGCAATTCAAGGATGTTCTGCTCTTTTTGGATATGTAAAGTCAGGCACAACCAGGTTAGTACCTTATTAGCACTAAGCCCATTTTCAGTCAAAAACAAATTCAATGCAAGCACACAGGTTTGAAGAAAATCTTAAATACAGCTGAGACCTTCAAAGTTCTTGTAAGACCAGATTTCTTTGACTGGCCTTTTATTTTATGCTGAAATGAGGGGTTTTTTCACTAAAAGATGGAACTTCTAAAATTACTCTAGACAGACTTTTTCTAATTTCCCTCCATTCCCAAAATCTTGTCTCACATTGACTACAGCAAAGTTTTGGGCAATTGTAGTAGAACAAGCAGGAAGAAAGTGTATCCCTGGAGGTCTGGGAGCTGTGACACTGGTGCATTATATGGGATAAAATATGGAGATCTCTTACCTTTTCCACAGAAGACAGGATTTGGGTCCAGGATTAGATAGCCAAATGCCTGCATTCAAGTAGCCTCTTGTAGACATCCATTTGTGATAATGAGAACTTTGATGCTTTGTTCACACAAGAATATTCTTAGATTGAGCTAAACTACATCCCTCCATTAATATGTCTTCTAAACTGAATAAAAGACTAAAGGATGGATTTAGGTTTTGGACTGCAATGAACGTCCACAGAATGACCATGCATTTATCTAGTGGTAACCCAATGGATGAGGTGGGGGCATCTATAGAGTTGCTATGATCATGATGAAGTCCTTAACGTTGAAGAGTTTAAACAATATTTAAACAGCTGAGAACAGTGCTCTTTACGTCTTGTGGCTGCTCTGACCGTGGTTTGCTTTAACAGAGCTTGTGCTTCAGGTGGCTTGGGGTTGTGAGAAAGCATATTGATGTTTTCAAGATGTATCTGTCCATCTGTTGGTTCTTCTGCCTGCACAGCCAAGCAAGCATGCAGAGCACCATTGCTGGCAAGTTTCTGCTTCCTGCAAGTGAATCCTTGAACCCAGAAATGAGGAGGGCTAACTTTACTCCAGGAATTTTGGTAAACTTGCATCTTTCTACATAATTTTTGCTCTGGCTGCTCGCTAATGTGTGTAGGAGAAGGAACAGAGATTCACAGGGGCCTGTCTAATTGCAGCCTAATTTTCTGACTTGACAGCAGCAGCATTCTCTGAGGGGTTTTTCCCATTTCTGTGTGTCTGTGCAAGGAGAGGCATTTCACTTTGCCTCTCCCCCAGCGATGCAGAACTCCTGTCAGGCTCAGCAAAACAGCTGCTTCCCTGGAGAAACCACTCCTAGGCAAGCACAAACTGCTGTGGAGCAATTGGCTTAAAAATGCAATTTTTTACTTGAAAAATGTATGTGGTTAATATTTCACTCTGCATATAATTATTAATCTGGTTTTTAGCTTTTATTTAATCTATTTCTAGACAAAGTAGGGATGGAAACAGGACTTTATATAACCCTGATGAAAGCATCTGTCTAGAAACAGGAAAGAAATAAGTACAAGAGACTTGTTAATAAAACAGTAAAACTATCTGGAGACATAGAATTACAAGGAGGGAGCTTAGCGCTCTAATTAAACCATCTGCTTTTAGAATTGATTTCCTTTAGCAACTGGCTTGATTGCTGGGGTGTCCCTGTGTGGCACTGAGCTGAGCCCCCAGACTTGCCTCAATCAGCCTTCCCTGGCCATGGAGGCACTGTCCTGCACACCAGCTGTTTCAGATGGTGTGAAATGAGTCCCAAAGCCATTCTCAGGCAGGATCGCTCCAAGGAGATGGAGCCTGCCCCAGGGGGACGATTTCACCTTAGCTAGGGCCATTTCTACCTCATCCATGCACCTCCTTCATTAGGGTCTATGCTGAAACAGCGAATGGCAGACAGCCCCGCCATCTGGGGGAACAGGGAGGAGGAAGAAAGTAACCTTTTTCCATCCACTGAAGAAATTCCCTTGGTTTAAGGATAGTGACTACTGACTGGTTTGTAACACAAAACAATAAATATTTGGAAGTTTTGATCCAGGGCGTAACTGAAACAACTTTGCGATTTTAAATCTTTGTGAAGAAGTCAGTCATTCAGCTCTACTGAAGCACCACCAGGTGTCCACTGTCCAATTTATTTTCCACACATAACATGCTTTCACTGCAGATGAGCAAGTTTTCCTACTTTCTCATTGTGTTTATCTGCTTTTCCTTACATGCTGAGCAGGAGAAGCAGAAATGCCATTTCTATCACCACAGGCATGAGGACTATGCTCACTCTTGAATTCTTTTTACTGAAGATCTTTCATCAGTCTAAAGAAATAAAATACATGCCTGCAAATGTCAATCACTGGGATCCAATGCTTGCAAAATAAACCGTGCAGGAACTACCCCAGCAGAAAAGTAGGCAGCAATGGGGGGTAGCTGACCAGAGCCAATGTGCAGAGCTGCTGGGAAGCTGCTGGCACAGGTTACATTTACTGCCCTCACTGAACTCAGCCTTGTAAATCCAGAGAGCAAAGCTGAAAGCATGGGAAAAGCTAATTAAATGCAGCACTCAATTAAAATCCCTCTAAAATTTTTATTAGTTTTTGTGCAAAACAGTTTACTCATCCCTTTACTATTCTTCTCAGTTTCTTTATGAGGACAGACTGTTCAGGGGAGCTGAAAAACCAAGGTGTAGGTTAATCCATGAGCCTGGGAAATTACCCCTTGTGTGCCAGGTCTAAACAGAGTGCTGAGCTGCTGCCTGCATGCTCAGCTACCCTGAGAGGAATCATAGAACCATAGAATATTGAGTTGGAAGAGACCTCATGGACAATGTAGCTCAAGCTCTCTGAACAAAAACATGGTCTAGGCAAGACGGCCCAGGACACTGTCCAGCCAGATCTTTAAACTGTTTAATGCTAGGCAATCCACCATAACCCTGGGGGAGATCATTCCAATGGCTGATTGTTCTCACTGTGAAAATTTTTCCTCATGTCTCTGGTCAGAATTTCCACAGGAGTAACTTTTACTCCTTCCCCCTAGTATTTTCCATGTGAGTCCTTGTAAAAAGGGAGTCTCCATCTTCTTTATAGTCACCTTATAAATTCTGGAGCACGGTAATAGTGTCTCCCTTCTCTTTCAAGGTTGAACAAACCCTTTTCCCCATGTGGAGTCTTTCTAGTCCTTAAATTATCATGGTGGCCTTTCTCCAGACCTTCTCCAGCCTGTCCACATCTCTTTTTGCCTAGTGGGGACCAAAACTGAGCATAGCATTCCGAGTATGGCCTCATAAGCGGGATGATGACTCCTTTATCATTGTTGCTGCTGCCCTTGATGATGCAGAAGCAGTTCCTTGGTTTGGTTACTGACCACCTCCAGGGGCAAAAGAACTTACCCCAAAGAGCAGCAAACATAAAAATAATCCCTCTTAAGTTTGCTGGAAATGAGCAATTGAGCCTTTTCTGTTG
This sequence comes from Regulus satrapa, assembly GCA_013396955.1. Taxonomy (NCBI): domain Eukaryota; kingdom Metazoa; phylum Chordata; class Aves; order Passeriformes; family Regulidae; genus Regulus; species Regulus satrapa. The sequence goes on along the minus strand of VWZN01005950.1, from coordinate 177,575 downwards.
TTTTCTTCATCTGCAAAAGCTTGGTGTTGGTAGAAAGACACAGAGAAGGTGGTCTGTCTGTAATAACTTTTATTTTCTTCCTCTTCATCTGCGCCAAGAAGAGGACCCTACTGTGAAAATATGTCTCTAAAATTAAAGCTAATTTACCAGGAGCACCCCTACTTATTTTCTTTAATTCTAAAAGCTGTCTTATCTTGCATTGACAAAGGCTAGAACATGTTCTTTATAGGCAGCTGTAAAGTGCTCACAATGCAAATGGATGACAGCAGGACCACACAATGCTCCTGGATGCTCCTCCAGGCAGACAGATCCCATCCAGCCTCCAGCCAGAGTCCACTGGGGCAGGAAACACACCTAGTGGTAGGACTAACAGCATCCAGCAGCACCCCATAGTCCCTGCTGACACTGCAGTCAGCACAGGGTGCCAAGCAGATGCCAAGCAGGTGCCCATGGACCCGGAATTAGAGACAGAGGGCTCTGCCAGCCCCTGACTTCCCTCACCTGGCTGAGAAAAGCTCATGGGCTTCACAGCCACAGTGGGTGGTGGCCCTGCCAGCGTGTTCCCCATGATGAAACTTCTGTTGCTGTGAGTTGGTTTGGTCAGTCTCAAACTTCGTGTTTGCTGGGGAGAGGAAGAAGAAGGCACCCACAGAACAGCTGGTGCCTCACAGACAACAAAAGAGGCCATGTCAGTGTTCAAACTGAATAAAATACTTAAAGGTGAGATGTGTATGGAAGGCCAGTGAGTTTCAGCTGCAAGTATCTCTGTGCCTGAGAGGAGTGGGGACAGAGAAGGCTCACCATACTCGGGGTTAGGTTCCCTCGTGTTTCACAATGTGCAGACTGTCTGTTCTGTCCTCTAGATGTCAGTGACAGACAGCACATCCCAGCTCCGTGCTTACATCCACACCCAGTCATGGGTCGTGACTGGGCCAGGCTCTGCCCTCCTTCCCTTTCCCTGGCTTCATTGTCTCCGATACAAGACTGACACTTTGTTGTAGTACCAAAGGAATCGGTCCTCCAAAGCAAGGCAGGATGCAAATCCATGACTTCTATTTTTTGAAAAGGCTGGTTTCCAGTGTTCCCATGGGCTACCACTCCTCGGTAACACGGCGTCTTGCTCTGCGCTGGTGGACCTCCTGGATGTCCACAAATAACATGGCTGTGCTTTCCCAAAGGGTAAGGAGGGTACCCTCCTTGGAGGGGATCAGATGATTCCTGATCCAGGTGAGGAATGACACAGCAGGGTGTGCTGATGGTGCTACAGCAGGACCTTCCAACAACGCATAGCTATGGAGGTGCAGGAGAAAGAAAAAGCTGTTCAACCCCTTCTTGTGCTAATTTATATGAAGTTAACTTATTATTCATGGAACTGCTGGTAAAATAGTTTTCCATCAAAGCCCTTCTTGATGAAAAATGTGGTGATTGAAAGTGCACATTTTAAAAAAACCCAATCAACCAAACAAACAAAAACCCCAAAGAAACGTACCTGCTCTCTTTGGGGCTTCTATCTTTCAAGGCAAATGCAAAAAAAAAAAGAAAAAAAAAAATTGCATTGGCTTGTTTTCCATTTCTTCATTCCACAAGGAAAGTGAGTGATGTTATTCTAAACATCCCTAATGCAAAGATCTTCACTCAGCACAGTGTGAAGACCATATTCACTAGAGACCTCATTCTCTAACTTCACCTTTTTTTCAGCCCTCCAGCTCACTTTTTATTCCGCAGGATGTGAAAAGGTCTTAAGAAAGGTACAACAACCATAGAGTTTTCCTTTATTGATCCCCTATAGTGCTAAGTCTCTAAGAGCATCTTTTATAAGGACTGCATCTGATTGGTGGAAGATATTGCTAAGATACCATCATGTAGTTCGGTGGGATAGAGGAAACTAAGAAAACCTGAAATATTTTCTAGTTTCAACTATTACCATCCCTGAAGACAGTTTAATATAAATTTTAGGTTTTCTTAACCCTGAGAGGATGTGGGGCAGGCCTTCATGGTAAAGAAGGTCCTGTAAAATTACAGTGATCAAAACTCTCCCCAGTCTTAAGCTGCGAAAAGCTGCTGAAGCAGTCAGCATTTCATGTTTCATTCTCCATAGTTTTAGGACATATACAACAGTGGTTTTGTTCCTATTATTATTATTATTACACGTAAGGGCATATACCCCATTGGGGTTTGGAGAGCATGAACTCCACAGCACCATCTGGATGGATCTGCTCTGCCACAGTGAGAGATGTTTTCTGGTGAGTGGTATATTGCAATGGCAATTGGTTACACTGGGAAGAAGATAACCAGTATGTTTGTTACATTTCCCCTTATAAAACATCCCAAAACTTCTCATTCATCTTCATGACCTCTCAGCTGGTGACACAAGGCAAGAGAGACTGATGTGGAGCTGGGTGTGGTGGCAAAGAGAAGACACAATGGCACAGAGATTCCATTTGAAGGTAGAAAAAGTTGTAGAGTAAGGAGAGAAGACTGAAAATTTACTCTGATAAATGTGTTAGAAGTCTAGGTGGGATAGTACAACAAGGCATGATGGGTTCAGTTGTAGGAGCCTGCTGAGAGATGTGTGCAGGAAGCAGGTTGGAGCAAATACCACAGGAGTGATTTTGTTGGGACAAGCGCAGTGATCTTGCTTTGATATTAGGAAGTTCAGGAAGCAGCACTGTGCTGGGGGTGAATGAGAAGCAGCAGCAGGAACTGCCAGAGAAGGGGAAAGGGGGAGAGCCTGAGCCCTGTGCAGAAACAGCAGGCAGCACTCAGCTGCTGAAAGGAAGGGTATAGAGTGTGCACATGATCAGGGAAAAGTGGTCATTGCCCTTGTCTTGCTCACCACAGCCCACAAACAGAGCTAGGACCACAACAGCTTTCAGGCCCCTCCCATACAGGATCTTATGCTGGAGCTGCTGCTGTCTGTCATGGATAGTCATGTTCCTTTTTCAAACTAGTTGGGAATTGGGATCTGCCTTTACAAACATTTTTTAGTATATATATCTATCTAATAAACTGAAATAAAATTCTAAATGTTTTAAAGGATGGCTGGCTACCCATGGTCTTTTCCAGATCTGTATTTCACTCCTGCAGCTGTTGTTAGTTCAAGGAGCGCATCCCTGGCTATCGATTTTTCTGACACCTTTGAATTAACTGAAGGTTAAAGTCTGTCAAGAGAATGTTTAATTCATGTATTTAGCAAGCACAGTTCTTTCATCTGCCCACACAATATGCCAGGAAATATGCTAAATTGGAGCAATAGCTCAATCAGGACTAAAATGAGAAACTGTTAAACAGCAACATTTCTGCCAAGACACTGAAAGCAAGTATCAGGATCATCTCTAATTACAAATTCTGCTAGCTGAAGTAATTAAAGAGCTCATTCTGGACTTGCTTCATGAAGCTACTCCATGCTACTGACTAGTGGGAATCTCCTCCTCCTGGGGATCTCAATTGGTCCTGGATGTCATCTCCTGGTTGTTCACCAGAACTGGACTCTGCACTGGCTCAGCCACTTCTTCTACCTTACAAAAGCATAGCTAAGGCAGAAGAAACCAACTCATGGCAGGTAATTCCTTCAAGGGAGGCTTATTAAAATGAAAGAACAGCCATGGGTGATGAAGACAAGCTGGCCATGAATAAAGTTCAGCTGGAATTTGGAAGGAAGTTCCTTTTTTGCTGCAAGAGAAGCAAAATTTTGAGACAACCTTCCAACTAGCACAGCAGAGACAAAAAACCACAGTAAAAAATATCAACCCAGACAAAATGTTGTGCTTTTAGCTGGAATTGTGTAGTTTCATGAAATAGACTCTGTGGCAACCAAAACAGCAGAGGATTTGTCACTGTAACCCAAGAATCTCCTCTAGGCTGATTAATGTAGACCATGACATTTGTTGCACTGAAATGCCATCCCCTCCTCTGCAGGTTTCAATAGGTATAAGTGGGTTTGATGGATACTCACACTTTGCTCAGACCAAGAATGTTCCAAAGGACCTGAAATGGACACTTAGGGCTTAAGTATTATAGTCCAGCTGGAGCAGCACTGATGCTACAGCAATTTACCTTAATGACTCAAGAGCATATTTCACAGCAATGCTGTAGAGCTCTTCTGACCTAAAAACCCTTTCATGGCTTAAACTCAAATTTATGCCACTCACGGTATACACCTAAAGAAAAAGAAAGCATATCCACCAAACCCAGGAAGAAAAACAGAGGATTTGAAGCTATGAAAACCCAGAGATTAAAACATACTAAAGGAAAATTATACCAAGAGTGACAATGACTAAGAGAGTCTCATAGTAGGAAGACCATTACTTTGGGGCTCAGCAGTGAAAGCCATTGAACAAACATTACCAGGTGGTGGGGCAGCAGCAGGATGATCAAACTCTGCAGCACCAGCCAGAGGCAGTGCTTGTGGGACCACAGCCATCTCAGCAAGCAGAGTTCCTGCCTCTTGGAGATGGCACATGGCTGTGTGCCATCACTGCTCCAGGCAGGGGATTTCAACGAAGGACTCTGCAAGGGCTATTCCCAGCAGACAGCCATTAGGCAATAGCTGAAAGAGGACAATATGGGTGGGTGGTCAAAGGAAGCTGAAGCAGAAAAGCTGGAGCCCTGTCCAGATAGAGCTTGAATCAGAAAATCCATAATTAAATGATAAATGTTGTGTATCTGAGCACATTAGTGTGCTGCTCATATCATGCTCAAGAATGATTCAGCTTTCTTAGTTCTCACACCTGAAAGGCTGACCTCTTCACACCCACATTCTTCCTGCCTCACTCCATTAAGCATATAAAACTGAAATTCAGAAAATCTAAAGGAAAAAGAAGGGAAGAGCCGTTAGCCTTAACATCAGGCTCCATGGGATGGATTTTACAAATGAAGGATGGACTGGTGCTTATGTGCTGCAGACTGGAGCCCCACAGCAGCGGTATCCATGCCATTTCCAACACTGTGTGCTTTCCTTACTTCAGCTTTGCTCTGTGAAAGAGAAGTTGACACACAAATTGGCAGAAAAGAAGGAAAATTGGCTGAGGTTATCTTGGAAATGCATGCAGAAACCAGCAAATCTAATAATAATCCTTTTCCTATTGGGAAGGTGTGAACTGGAAGTACTTAATGAAGAGGAGTAATGGAGTAGCAGCAGCAGGAGAAGAGAATGGGACAAACCTGAGCTGTTATCTTCAGCCATCCTCACCCATTACAGCTCTGTATTATTTGCATGGCCTTGCCCCTGGGCTCCTGATCACCTTCTGCAGGTTTGTCTCCATGCCAGCACTGATCTGCTCCTCACCCCTTCAGTCACACATCAGTGAAACAAATTCCTCATGCCTAGGTGCAGCGGTGGTCCAGTCCCTCTGGGAGCCAGAAAAGCAGTCATGGCTCTTGCTTGGCATCAGGGGCTAGAAGTCCTCTACACTCTCAACTCTGGCACTTCACAGTGACGTGTTTGCAAAATATTGTTGATACCAGAAGCACCTCACCGAAAGAAACAAGGAAAAAAAACCAAGCTACTATTTTTTTCCTTTGGGTTCCAGCAGAGCAACACAGTCTGCCAGGTTCATCTGTGGAAGATGCTGTAAGGCAGAGAGATGTTGGCTCAGCTCTTATTTTTCCCATTTGGATATTCATTGATTGCAGTGGTATTGATCTTGGTCTCCAAAGAGGTACAAAGGAAAGATAAGCAAAGGTTGCTGCATGGCATGGTTGAAGGGGATAGAACCCCTGGACCTGGAAGCGTGTGCCTTCCCTGGCAGGTGAGGTTCCTCTCCTGAATTACATGTTTGCACTGTGGACAGCTAAACTGAAGGGGGCAACCAAGCAGCAAGAGACTGGCACACATTTCTCAAGGTCTCTGCTTCTCAGCTCCCTGTTTCCAAATTAGAGTGTAACAATTTCTTTGTCTTCTGAATACAATTTTTCAAGGCTCCAGCTGACCTTTTCTTTTGAGTGCTAATTCCTTAAATCTGTAATTTTCTGTTTCCCAAATTTACCAGGGGATTGAATCGCATGCAATGGTCACCTTTAAAGAAATCATACAGAAGACTTGCACCCAAAATGTTTGCTTGTTCTGCACCATGCAGCCTGAGGAGGATACTTCAGATGAGACCATCAAGGCACCTTCAGTGACAGCTTATTTGAAAGGGCGGGAGTGAACTAGGCAAGTCCTTCTGCCACCTAAAAAGTAAATCAAGCAAATAAGAGTTCAGTAGGACCTTTTCACATCCCGGACTGACTGCCCTGGGGTAAGAATGAGATGCAGATTGGCACACACACATTGCACACAGTGATGACTTTTGAGCACTTTCTTTGCACTGATCCTCCCCTGGCACAGGGAGCAGATGCAGAGCTGGGATGCACAGAAGGATGATAGCCAGTGGCAAGGCATGCCACACCATGTGATCTCTGCCTGCTTTCTGCTCTGTGTGGTCTCTGGCAGCCAGGTAGGAGGAATGGCACTGCCACTGGTTTTCAGACAGAGTGTAGGCCACAATGCTACATGAGCCAAGTGACACAGAACATCACTTCCACTGCAAATCAAGATCTTGCCCACCCGTGCGGCAAAATCTGTCTGCTTCTACCCACCATGACATAAGAGCTGAGCTACTACAGCTCTGCTCACTTCATAGTGCTACTGATCCCAGAGCAGCTGAGGATCCCACTGCAGGAATTTCAGGCTTGCCTATTCCATCTGTACCTCTTTTATGCATCCTGCCTAAGGCAGATGCCACAGAACCTTGCTCCAGGGTGCAGCAAAGGTCACAAATGGAGTTTTTGTGGCAGAAACCACAATAGACAGTGGGCAAGTTTTAGACGGGAACGATAAGGTATTAAAAACTATTTACTAGACTGAGACTCGAGGCAAGACTGTAATTATGCAAACCGTACCTTTGGTTAGCCACTTAACCAGTAAAATGTATTTAACTACCTTCTGTGGATTAGCAAAGTGGATAGGAAAACAAGGAACTCGCATTTCTTTCAGACATAAAAAGCAGTGAAGGTTTTAGCCCTAGAAACAAAACTTAATGGTGGGAAAACTTCCTGTCCCCAGTGTCTAAGCCACCCCAAGGTGCTCTTTAGTTCCAGGTTGCCCAAGTATAAAAAATGGAAGACATCATCCCTTTATTCTTTTTCTTCTTTACTTCTATTTACCTGGGGAGACCCCAAACCTGCAGGTACTCTGGACACATGGCAATTCCCACGCAGCCACCTGGGTTCAAAGCCAATTAACATCTTACAAAATCAAGCCCACCCATCCCAGGTGAAAAGTTCTGCAGTGCTTCCACCTGCAGAGGCTGCCCAAACCAAAGCACCAGGCTGTTCCAGAACAAGCCGCAGCAAAAATAAACTCATATTCCTTCACAGTTTCTTTTAGCACATACAACACAGTGCAAATTACTTTTTGAATTACAGTTTTTAATTAGATGAACACAGTTTAATACGTAACGTGTACACGACCTAGGATGCAACATGCTCCCTCCCCTACCGAGTTACAGAACATTGACGCCGTGAAGGGGAACACCAGCTCTGCATTTGTGACCCCACAGGGATGTTACAGGTGGCCAGGAGTGGAAGCTCTGCACACAGGTAGATCTACACAGGACAGGATGACACACACGAGGAAGAGGTAAGGATTAGGAAGAAGGGAGCAAGCTGGATCTGCCCTGGCTGAAGAAGTGCTCTCAAGAAGATGTTCTCCGTTTTCCCTCCCAAATTCCTTAGGGAGCAGGAGGGTGAAGCATAGGCCATGATGCAGCTGGAGTCCTGTGGAAAGCAGTGGTGTGTGGTGTCACACGTGGCGCTGCCAGCCAAGGGTCCCTGTGAGAACCATTGCTGAGGTGCCAGAGCAAGCCGTGGGCCATTCTGCACTGGGTCTTCCACCTGGGCTCTCTGTGAAGGGTGAACATGCGGGGGCTCCATCCTCCTCCCCCTCTTCATGCCAAGGTACAGTGAAATCAGTGAATAAGTTACTGAAAACTAATGAGATTTGGCATTTTCCTGATGATCGCCCTACTCTTGCACTCCTGTGAAGGCAATTTCAGGGTCCTACTTCCGAACTGTGGTATTGCCTGAATACGACACCTCAAATAAATGGCCTGATGGTAGAAAAAGGACAGGGAGGGACAACTAAGAAATCCACTGAGAGCTTGGCAGCTACTCTTCATTTCAGTGATAGCACTTGGGCTGCTCGACATTAGAATCAGACACTATTTTAAAGAAAGTGTAAACATGAACCTATGGGCTTTACTCCAGGTTCACTTCCCTTGGAAGGTTTGAATCTAGACAGTCAAGAAAAAAGGAAAAGAAAATTAAAAAGCAAAGTCACCTAGGAAAAAATCAAGAGTACAGAAGACTCATCAAAAAATGTTTCAGTCTTACAAAGCATGTGCCTTTTGACTCAGGCCTCAAAATAAATTTACTGTATTATTAAAAAAATAGCAATATAGAAACTACACCTTTCTCAGTTCAAAATTTAAGCACATCTAAGAAGACCCCACAGAAACAGTCCTCTTTCTGGCAAGGCACTATCCAGTAGTGTGTGGCACAAACAAAAACACCTCTATCAAAGCCACTGATACAGTGAATGTGCGCGTGCACGTCAGCCCACACAGCAACTTTAGCTAGGTACAAAGATTCAGTTTCACTCACACTGCTCTCCATTTTAAAAAAGTGGGGTAGTTATAAGTATTAGCTAGAAATTGGGATCATTTAGTTCTTAAGCATAACTTTATATGCCAAAATTTTAAACAGAATTAAGAATTTCCTATTTCTTTCAATAAATGTCTCTAGTTTCCCCAGACCTTTTCAGTTACCTGATAGCTACACTTCATTACTACAAAACTGACTAAAAAAATTCCAGATCTTGTGTAACAAACTAGAAGTCTACTTGCTTTAATTACAAAAATAAGGCTGTCGTACAACAGATAAAATTCACATCCAAACATATATACCTTTTTCTTTTTTTTTTTCTTTTTTTTTTTTTAACTAGCTATTTATAATTCAAAAGCACACATTATCAGGGACTTACACTGCCAATCCATGCAAGCAAGCAGGATATCTTTGGAGCTAGTGTTGTCCTCCATACAATTGACTATGCCCACATGCGTGCTCTGAAATAAGCCAGGTTTACTAAACAGCTGAAACAGAACTAACTCTCTATTCTACAATTATCAACATTCAAAAGGAGCTTTGTGAAACTAATTTCACCCCTGGAGAAATCAGTGTGTTTTTCTCCTTCACATCAGTAAGTCTGGGATTTCACCCAGGATTACTCATGTGCATATGCTACACACTTAGGTAAATTTTTCAAACCTGGGACTTCAGGCAGTTCTCAAAGTTTATGACGTATCAAGTACCGATAAATCCAGGATGGCTTCTCTGTAATCAACTGCAAAATTACATAAATTTATGTCTCTATTCATTTACAAAGTTAAATATTTAATTTCTTTTTAGGAATAATTATATTGAATGTGGTGAAGTTAACAATGTAATACAGCTCCACCTCATGTCATATTCCCTTCCTATAGCGAGGTTCAAGTCTCATGAAAATAAGGGATTGGTTACAAGAATGTCACAGTACCTTGAGACAGACAACATAATTCTTAAAAATGCATGTATATACATCAATGCCCATTCAGGATTCCTCTAGAGAAGGTGCCCTGGCAAAGATATTGACTAGTAAATACAACCATGGACTTAAAATCTGTGTGTGTTCTTGCTCCATCTAGCTTTTTAGCTCAGTGAGCAGCCAGGTTTGTTCAGTCTGGTAAGAAGAAGGCTAAGAGGTGATCCAATGGTAGCCTACAACTATCATGAAGGCCATTAGAAAAATGGTGCCAGTCTCTTTCTTCTTGTGAGTGCCAAAAAAACACAGCAAAGGAAGCACCTCAAATTAAAGCCTAAGAGTCAAAGCTGGACTTTAAAAGATTAAGTTTTCACTGGGAAAGCACTGCAGCAATGTCACAGGTTACCTAGAGAGTTATGAGATCTTCATCTCTGGATATTCTTAACACTCAGCCTTATCTGATCCAAGCTAGTGGGGTCATTCAGCCTGATTTCGACAGTGCTGGACCAGAAGACCTTCAGTTTTCCCTTCCAGCTGACATGCCTGGTATGCCACTGATGTCAACAGAACATGTGATTTGTTCCACAGTGTGGCTTTTCTTGCGATAGTGTTCCTTTCTGACACTTTTTACAAGCCTGGCTTCCTTCAAACCAGACAGTCTGAGTGATGCTGTGATTGCAGAATAGCTTTTCTACATAGTGGTTGTTTTTCACTTACCCAAAGACATAAGGACATTTGCTGTGATGGCACTACCTTGCCAGGATGAAATCACTTGAGTAAAAGCTACATTACGGCATAGCTGTTATTTATGCATCCAGATTTGATTCAAAATGCATGATGCAATTTTACTTCCGCCTAGAATGTATTTTGTAATGATTATTAGCAAGTCATGGGCCTAAATTCTGCTATGTGCATCAGTGCAGTCCCACTGGAATAATCCTTTTACTTGGCTCCTGTTCTCCAGCTGAACAACCTCTCTGGCCTTATTTGGCAAAGCACACACTCAGCTTTCGCACTGTCTTTGAGGCACCTCCACGTGACCACATCTGGGGATGTAAGCAGGACAACAGCTAGACAAGTTAGACATACTCTTGGACCATGATGGAGTGTTTAACCATCATGGGACTGAAACCTGGCTCTCAAAGTATCCCCCTGATGTTTATGTGGCTTGTGGTGGAGCTGTGTTTTACTGAAGGTAAACTGAAGTTTTGGCAAAATTTCATTTTAAAACAGTCTAACTGTAGAGCTCCGACCTTGGGTGTTAAGACTTTCTCAGTTAAGAGATAACTTCATATTAACTATTGAGACCCCTTTAGTTCTTCTGAGCTCCCCAGTATTTCCACCAGGTGTTTTACTGAACATTTCACCTGCATTTGGAAACATGTAAAAGATTTCACTTTGGCACCACCTTCATGATAGCAACTTGTTTTAAAAAGTCAGTTGCAATGTCCATCAACAGACAAAATCAAGTCTTCATTAACAAGATTAGCAGCCCATGTCTCTTAAAATAACCATGATCTAGAAAAATACCACAATAAATAAATGCAGAGCAAAAATATGGCAGTTATTGGCTTAGACTGAGATCTCAAGATTGATGCTTTTTACCTTCTGGATCATAGTCAGTCAGCACAAACATCATAATAACCACCAGTACTTCAACTATCATGATGAGCTAATTTGAACTACGGTAGTGGGAAGAATTAAAAAAGGTAAGGGACTACATAAGTATACCCATGAATGACACAAGCCCTACACTTCCAGTCCTTGTTCTCAAAAATACATGCCTGTTAGAATATCAGGGCCAGTTGCAAAATCCAAGGACAAAAGTGAAACATCAACAGTGAGCATTTTTACAACAGAAGATGAGTAGCCCAGCCTTAATCCTATTTCATATGCGTGTTATTAGCTCCACATTATTGGAGAGCACCATCTCATGGCAAGCAGACTACTACTAATGACACATGTTTGCCCTATCACAGTGATCCATTAGGGAAGCTGTTATGTGCTGAAGAATAGAGTCAGTCATTCAAGGAATGTGCTTGTTGATACTTCACATGGCCTCTCTAGGGTTCTGATTCCTATTGAAAAGAGAAAAAATAAAGGATATTATTAATTATTATTAACATAATATTAATGTTATGAATACATTGTCATCCCCTGTACCTGTGACCTTTGCATATAAGGTGATCCTAACCCTGGATCTCTCAGGAGCTGAGGATGCATCTCTCTGAATACCACCAGATTGAAGCAGGAAGTCTAAAGAGACATCCCTCCAGGCCTCCAACACCATATTTTCTAAGAACAGAGCTGCATAGAAGCTGCTATTTCAGATCGTGTCAGAACATCATCTTTTTTCCTACAAGTTGGACAAGTTCTCCAAGCTACAAAATGAGGCAGGCAGCCAAAATAACCTGCTTCTGTGGTTCTCTGCTGAGGTTCCTTCCTACTCCTGTCCCTCAAGGGGTCCAGAAATAAGTTAATTCCTGGCAGAAGAAGAACTCTACAGATACCCAAGAGCTACCACCCAGACCTGAAACAGTACTAGTGCCAAATATATCTATATCCACAGTATCCAAGGGGAAGTAAAATCCTCCCCTATGTGACTGATCTACTGCCAAAAGGTGCTCGGTTTGAACAAGTGTCCAGACTTCCATACAGCACTAAAATTTCCTCTGTTATACTGCCCTCAACAGAAAGATGTTACCTGGCTTTGTGTTCTCACCCCTAGCTACGTCTTTGCTAAAACCAAAATCAAAAAAGATAATATAAGTTCTGACTGCTCCAGCATTTCAGCATTAAAAAAAATTTATTAATGCCTAATGGATAAATGCTGAGCCATTATGCCAGGCTTCAGAAAGTCCAGTGATTAAGATCCTAGTTCTGTGTCCTTTTATAATTAAGCCAGTTGCTTACAATTTAGACTGATAATGTGAAAGAGAATGTAATCTTTAAACTTAATTTATCTGCTGTCCCAAATTACTCCCATGAACGTGCTTGTTTTCATTTAAAATGCTTTACCTTCCCTTACAACCATCACAATTACTTCACTAGCATTAAGGTGATATGGACAAGGTATGGATCATGGCAGGGATGCATCCAAACACACAGGGATCCATCCCCCACAGGGATCAAAGAAAATTCAATCTCAACAGTTCAAAAATTCCATTAAAAGTCTGCAATACTACACTGACCTTTGATGCCAAAGTAGGTTTCAGTCCAAGAAAGGAGAATACAGTGTTGCTCTCCTTTGATTCAAAAAAGCCATCATAGTCCTAGAGAATTAAAAGAAGAACAGATGAGTCAACATTTGTATTCCTATTTTCCTGATTGATATTACCACACTTTGTATCAGAATAAAGAGTGATATGCAATAATGCTCAGAAAAATATTGGTACTTATCCCTATTCTCCTACTCAAACCTAAAACCTAAACTGCCATGATATCACAAACTACCAACTACAGTGGCAAAGAAAACCACATAAATTCTCTAACTTTAACATCTTTCACTACTTTGACAGGAAAGTATAAGCATGTACTTGCATCAAAAGAAACTCTGTTGTGGATATATTTTGAAGGTATTTAAGTGCAGAATTTCTCCTAAAACCTTTATGGTTCTCCAGATGGAGATGCTTTACCAGCATGTCAGTAATGATATACTGCTATATCAGTGTGAACTGGGATACTTTGCAGTTGCATAATTATTCAGACAGCCTCAGCCCTCCCAAAAGCACAACCATAGCTGCACAGGGGCAGTTTCTCAGCCTTACCCTCTATACTAAAAGCTCTTGTGAAAGACACCAAGAGGCCAGCAGGAGAGGTCCTCAGGCCTTAGATATATTAGCTGACATAAGTAGAAAGAGAAAACCTTCTTAAGATGACTTCTTGTAGTTTTCTTCTTATAACATGTCATATGCAATTTAGGAATTTAAAAAAAAAACCAAAAAACAAATAATTGCCAGAAAGTAAATCCAAGTAAAACAGGCAAATCAACTAAGCCATGGTGTAAACTGAAAGATTACTGAAAGGATTCCCAACAGTGTCATGGATTAAAAAGGGACAATGTAATCATTGAATACCTAGAGGAGTAATGAGTAATGCTGAAGCTCTGCAGAAGAATGTTTTATTAAGCCCTTGACCTCTAAGAATGAGACTTCAAAAGCTCCATGAACTCTATTAAATCTTAAAAAGGTCTGTTCTGACTCTTCTAAAGCAGATGAAAACCTGTGAGGGACACAGGCTGTGTAAGCAATACAGGAGAAGACAGCCTGTGCTCTACCTGAGAAATCACCTTCATTTGCATCGACGAGTGAGTCACACTGTCTCTGGAGCTGAAGGCAGGGCAGCATTGGATGAGTACAGCCCACAGTGAGAAAGACCCTTTCTTTAACATCAGGGCACCTCTAAATTGCCTGAAGATGCCAGTTACAGCCCTGTAAACTACCAGCAGACAACCTTCTGGCAGGCAGCTGTTGTGGCAGACACCTTTTTGGGTCCCTGCCAGGAATACTCTCCCTTCTAAGCACTACAGGCAGCCTTCACTAACCCCCGGACACTTCCTTGTCTCAACAGTTTGTCCAAGGAAGGTTCTGTGTTTGTTCGGGTGAGTCATCTTCTCTCAGCACCATTTTCAATTTCTGGCATTCCCCTGAAGATTCTTAATCCCAGTACTTCAATTAGCTCTAGAAGTATCACTACTCTAAGACCATGTTTTTTTCACCCTTTGTTAATAAATTGCTAAGAAAATAAAGCAGGGAAAGACTAAGAGACTGAAAATAATGTGGTAAGAAAAAAAGGCTGCGCCCCTGGCTCTGACAATGACTGACACTCAGCTGATCCACCAACATCTGCGAACATCTGTTTACCTAACCTCTGTAAATTATTTAATGCTTAATGATAAAAAGCTGCCTTCAAGTACCAGTTGTCATTTTACTTTCAGAATTATCAAGTCCATCATACTTAGTATGTTTTTTCCACATTTTTACTGATTAACAAACCTGGATTCACTTAATGAAAAAATTGTGAAGCTTAAACAGTGAGCTAAACTAAGTCTATGTTTGAAAGAACAGAAAACCCAGTGAATTGATTCATTTTAAAAGGACCTGAATATTTAAGAACCACAAGAGACTATCCACCAGAAGCAATCTCCCTGATGTTTCGAAATATCTGCATTGCAAAACATATTTAAATCCTACTGACACTTACTTCCATGGGTGGTGGGGGAGAAAAAGCATCATGCTTTTAGATAAAGTAGAAAGAAATTTTAAATAGGAGAATTTTCCTAGTCATGTCTGCAACTACAATCTATGATCTCAAAATATTCAAATGTGAAACAAAAAAATGTTATAAAAATGCAAAACAGTCCTGTAAAAAATTTAAGAAATCACTTTAGCAGAGTAGTTTCTTAAGAGATTATTGAGAAGTATGATGTCAGTGACTCAATAGCTGTGTCATGAGTGGTAGGAGTTCAAAGTGGGGATCCCTGGCTTTTCCTGTAACACAAGCAAGATAAAAGATGGCCCAAAAACACCCTGCCTTTGATCTTACCATTAGAAGGAGAGGAAGTCTGTGCAGATTTGGGCCACATGTAAAGACACTAATCCATGGGTGACGACATGAAAATTCTTATCTCAATAAAGAACATCACACTGCTAACAGCAGTAGATGCAGAGGCTGAAGAAGAGAAACAGCACAAGCTCAGTGAAAATGGGAATTTCATACCCAGGCAGGAGCCCAACTCACTGGTGACCCAATGGGTTCCACTTGGAAAAACTGTGGGACGTTCTGCCTCCCACAGAGGAAGGACACCACCATTCACTGGTTTTGGCAAGGCTGTGGCTCCCCCTTTCTGCACCATGCTTCACCACCAGCAGCAAGTTACTGCAACCCTCCTGCCACTGTCCCAAGCAGCTCTATCCAGGGAGTTCTGTGGCTTTGCTGGGATCACTGGAGCAGTGCTGTCCTGCCCCTGTGCAAGAAGTGGCTTCCTTTGTCCATGGGAGGCACTCAGAGAGCAGCTGTTAACTTAAAAATATACAAGTACAGCGAACTGTTACCCACCATCCCACTTCAAAAGCCAACTACATGTACAAATATAACTGACCATAGCATTTTAAATTATAAAACTTGGTGTTTTCCAGTGCTGCTAATCACACTTCATTAATGTATAGAATTCTGGCAACATCAGCAGCTGATTAAAACATATTAAAAGCAGAGTACTAAAACTAGTAGGACATGGAGACAGTGGACATGAATCATCAGCAATGCAGAGATGCTCAATCCCTCTGGAGAAGCTGAAAAGCTAAAAATACTGATGATAAATCCCATGACTGAGGGTATGAAATGTTAACAAGAAAGACAAATGCCAGTTAGGAGGAAAAAATATAGCTCAGGATGGTTTAAAGGGATGAAGAAGGAACAGGAGGATAAAGAAGGTAAGTAGAAAGTTATTTCAGGGCAGAAAGGGCTTTTTAACAGAATAACAACTAGCTGACTGTTTTATACATGGTTCCTCACCCTTAAAGTTGTTGGCAGGTCCATCACCCCCCATGTAACCTGAGCAGGATACAGCCTCTCTGTTCTAACACCACAACAGTTACAGCATTCAATACGCTCAATGAGCTGCTAGAGAGAGGATTAGCTGACCTAATAAGCTCTTGCTTTGTTGAAAATAAACTGAAGCCACTGTAGCTGAGCTCAGTGCCTGTAGCTCACCTATAAACAAGCAAAATCTTGTTGGCCTTGTGAGGCCTAAAGCTTTGCTTTGCTTTCCCAGCTGGTACTGAGTGATTCTAAACTGGGTTTGAGAGACAAACTGTATCTGCAAAGATCTTCAGGACCAAAGTTACCCCAGAGGGTAACGGGAGGAAGGCTAAGAAGGCTGTGAAGCTCACTGTGGCAGCAGCATGCTCGGTATTAGATGTGGACACATGGAATGCATTTCCAGAGCAGACTGAAGATGATAAAGGTTTCCACAAGAAGGTTGAAGTTCACGAAAGAAAAATGTAGTAAGGGTTGCTCAATATCGTAAAGTGACATTTATTTCAGAAAAATAATGAGAGACAAGGAAAATACTCAACCATTTTATATCTTGACTTGTTTGTGGTCTTTCCTAGGCTTCAGGCCACTGTTGGGACAAAACTGGGCTGAATGGACTTTCAGACTCATAAATGTAAGGCTATTTATGCTAATCTTAAGGTGTATCATATACTAAGTTTTAAAATTATCATAGAATCAGAGAATTATGTGGCCTGGAAGGGACCTCAAAGATCCAACCCCCAATAATCAGCAAAGCCATGTGATGCATTAAGTATGATGCTAAAGGGGAAAAAAAGAAAACAAAACACAAAACAGTCCAAGCCTCCAATTTCCAAGGCTTTGTTTTTAAAACCTGAATCTTTGTAGCTTATCCTAGAAATAAAAGGTGTCGTGGCTGCTTTGCACCTCTTTAAAACCAGATTAATCAAAGACATTAACTTTGTTGATGTCTACATTTTGCAGTAATCCCCAAGAGCATCCACTGCCCAAATGCTACAGAAAGCTAACAACAGCTTCGTCTTTGAGACACTGGACAAGCATTAAAGAAATCTGACACAAATGTCATCAGTTCTTCTGGCCTTCATGTGGGTTTAATGCCAATTCACTCCAGTAGGAAAACCACTGGTCCTTGGGAATTCTTTCCTCTTTAGAAATCCCACTTCCAGGGTAGGTTCTTCTCTCTACAGCAATGGCCAAGTTCACAAAGCTCTCGCTGGATCCAGCATTAGCTGTATCCCAGCTGTGATGATCACTAGACCTTAAGTGTGATGTATTCCTGGGCTGGGAAACCAGATCACTGCAGTGATGTGATTACAGACACCGCCATAATTAATTTGGCTCAGGATTTTGTTAAGCAGGTATACTCAGGATTGTTTAAATAAGCACTGTCACTGCTGGGAGAAACTATTTACCACACACCAAAGTTAAAATTGGCAGTACTGCAGATCAGCATAAATAATTATTTGGGTTTCAAGGAACTTAAGAGAAGCATAAAGGCATTGGATCAAAACATTAACACAAAGCAGATGTACAATTAGCAAATTTACCTTCACTACTGCACTGAGATTAGAAGAACATTACATCTAATGAACTCTGAAAGACAGCAACCATGAATAAAATTATTTCCAATAAGTTTCTTTAAATAAGCAAGTTGGTTTTATTGCTGATTGCTTTTAGTTGGTAACAAGAATGAGCTTGTTAAACATCTCAGATAAATCTTTATTGCTTACCACACCAAGAAGCAGAAAAAAAGAAACACACTCAAATGTAGCTGGCACAGCTTTTCCTAAAGATATTTAAAGTGCAGTGATTACTGGACAACACTTACAGATTACTCCATTGACATGTTGTTCAAATTTATTTCTATTTGTCAATATTTTTAATATAAGATTATGATCTTTCCATTCTTATAAAAGGACCAACATAATTTCTCCTTCAAGCAATAGTGAGGAACTCATAATTTAAACACATTGAATAAGCACTTTGCTACTGACTGAGTTAATACTGTACACCATTGAGAAAGAACTGTTAGCATCCTCCCTGGAAAGGGCAGTTCAGTTCTCCAGAACAGATGACATTCATTTACTGATCTGATTAGGATTACAATGGAAAACTCTTACGCAGTGCAGCTCTCCTTGGAGAACATGTGTGCGAGTTGCTTGTAAAATCACATAAATATACAAATAAAAGAAGATCTTGTCTGTACAACACAGGACAAGCTAAACATGACAGTTTTCATTACCTAACCTTCTGATAAGATCTCTGCACAGGATTTTAAAGAGCTTATAGAATTGACTCTACAAAGCAACTTGTTACTCCTCTACTAAAGGCCAGATGTTTATTTTGGTAATCTGTTTAGTTGTGGCCTTCCAGAAACAAAGGCTTTCATAAAAGGGAGCAGATGTCAGCCACAGCTCTATTGTTTGGATAAAGCAGGACAAACTCAGGCTGATGGGATGTTTGCCATTCTGCAGCAATGGTGCCAGGGTGCACTGACCTCAACTGTCTAAAAACTGATATCCCTCACCTCCAAGGCAGACAGGGCAGCAGGATGCCCTTAGACATGCACCCAAACCTAGTGCCTAGTACCCACCTGGGGTAGGGGAATATTTGGAATATCCAGGGGAGTTAGCAGCAGAATCCGTACGTGCTATGGATGGTAAAAGAAGAGCTGTCACCTCCACCTTTTGTGCACCTTCCAGCTCATTGTGTCATTTTACAAATTGTTCGGATAAGAATATTACCAAATCAGACCATGACAGAGAGAATAGGAGAGGTGGAAATACCAGGGAGTTAACTATGGTAGTCACCCTGTTACATTAGGTAATGACTAAAAAAACCACAAAATTACCATGTTGCACAGAAGCTCTGCATGCACATATTTTAACTTGGACACAAGTGGAACAGCAGTGGACTGAATTACTTATTTCATCTTGGCTGTTATCTGACAGCAGCCATGGCCTTTTCTAGATATTGTTCCAAAATACTGCTACATCTGTATTCTGTGCAATACTATGTGACTTCAAAGTATTTCTGCCACTTATTAAACTTTCTTATACTTCCTCATATATTATTTATCCTCTCTTTTAGAACTGGCCTTTTAAAAATACTTCAGTTAAAGTAGTCTAACATCTTCAATAATAAAACCTGCTTTTTCAAGAAAGCATGGCACAATGGGAAGCTTCTGTTCCATGGAAAGGAGAATTAAGATCCCAAACAACATTTTTAATAATTATGTCATACTTGCTGGTAAGTTTTGCAAAATGTCAGTGTAATAAATATAAAAATAAAAAAGAAATGTGCAGTATTTTCTACTATTTCCTGTAAAAGTAACAATTCTAATTTTATACTAGTTCCTTTTAAGTGTTCTAAAATACATGAACACACTACATTATTATATTTCAGAAATAAAAAGTCTGTAGACAAAGTATCTCCAGAGATGTCTTTAATGCCTATCATCTTTATGTGAAGGTTACAATTTAGTTTACAAAATATCTGATACTTCACTTTGAAACAGCTATTAATTAAGTTTATTTAGTCCAAATAAAAACTGTGATGCCCAACAGGATTGTACTCTCTCCACTACATGGCAAACAACAGCACTATGATAAATTACTGAAATGAGTCCTGATTTCCTTGAGGAAGATAAAATTCTTGGATTATTTTATTTTTACTTAGTTGCTGAGCTTCTATTTTTAAAGCGTTGACACTGGGCAAGCTGGCTACCCTACACTTTGCCTCTGGTACCACATTTCCCTTTATAAAGTACATATTACACAGAACTAAAGCTCTTTTCCTCAGGACATAGAAAAGCAATGGAGAAGTGGATGGCAAAAGCATAGGCATAGTCTGAAAGTTATAACTACTCCTTGTGAATGATCTGATCAGAATCCTCCCAACATGGAGAAGACTCTTGGGCAGGGGTTGCTTTCCAACACCTGCCTTCCATATTCCTCTCCTGAGTCAAGGCCTTAATCAGGAGGATAAACAGTGAATGTCACTGGCCTCAAAGTCACATTCAGCTTAGGGTTTGTTGATGTCTGTGAACCAAAAACTGCTCTAATACAACTGCAAATGGTAATTAAGAACAATTTCAAACACAAAGCTTACATTTACCATACAGGAAACTCTACTTCTGATGGCAAAAATAGTCAAGAAAGTTGTAGCATCATTAACTATTAACAATTGTTATCTGATCTCTGAGCAATTCACATTAACTTTTATCTAACTAAATTATCCCTCTTCTAAAAGCAGACCTCGACCATTGCTAACAGAATCAGGCAAGACATCTCCAAGGGTGCAGAGATACCAAATTAGCCTCACAACTCCTCCAGCACCTAAAGTGAAAACGCCACAGCAGGCATGCTAAGGTGAATTCTGCCACATTGTTTGTAGATCACAGAGTTCAAGCTCTCTGCCCCTGATGGCACAAGAATAATAATGAACTCCCTCCCAGTGATGAGCCAGGGCAGAAAATCTGAGGTGGTGTTAAGCCAATTTTGTTAAATTCTCTTCTTTGTTTTATCAGTGAGCAGTGATTTATTTGTAATGTGACATCTATAAAAAAAGGAAGACAAAGAAACATACATGCATCTTTTCACTATCTTAAAAAAACCCAGAATTATGCAAAAGCCAGAATGATGCATAACGGTGCAAAGAAAGCAGGGCTACAATAATTGTCGGTGCACAGAATAGCTTCCCAAGAACGCTGCACCAATTTCATCAGCCTATTTTATTTCTTTCTTGTTTATATGCCTTGGCTGTTTTGAGTTGACACCCATATATTACACTTCAGGAAAGGCCAATAAATCATATCTTTGTCTCTACTGCTGCCCATTACGCACTCTATCAGGACTTACCATAACACTCTAAACCATATGAACAGCTTCAAGGGGGGGGTGAAGTCAGCCTGCCATATAAATATTTTCCTTTAGCTCAAATTCCCACGTGGAAATAGATTTCGTTTTAATTTTGGTAGGCCTACATTTCAGGCAATCTCCCTTTGGTGGCAGATTCCTGCCAGATTCCATCCACTGTTCAAAGGGTAAGCTGCAACTTTGCAAATGTGTCACTGTTCAAAGTGTAAGCTGTAACTTTGCAAAAGTGCAGTTTCAGTGGGAAGTAGACATTTCCAGTCTTCTGAAAGATCCAGATTCACTTCTAGTCTAAGAAGAGTTGTGTACTCAGCTGTGGAAAATTCAAGAAGAGGGAGGTGTGAGGCACAGGCCTAATTTCAGACATTTAACTTTCCAGCAGATCTGGCTCTCTGCTTATATATCTGGGCTGCTGCAGGGCACTGCTGCCTGGGTAGAGAGCCCTGCAAAAGGATGTTACGTAGATACTCAGTAGCCGAGAGCCATGTCACTGAAGAACATGGGAACAAGGAACAGGCAGACCAGGCTGCCAGACCTGAAATGGCTGCACTGGACCCGGATTGGGAATGTAAAAGCAAGCTGGCCATAGCTCAGTGGGCCCACGACACATTGGGACCACCTAGGAGGAAATGCAATGTAGAGACAGGCTCATGATCAAGGGGTGGACCTGACCACTGAAGTCACTGAACAGGTTATCCATGAATGTGAAACATGAACCATGACCAATCAAGTCAGGCGGGTAAAGCCCCTTTGCTGTGGAGAACGGTGGCTGGGAAAGACAGTGCAGAATTATTTTCTTGGGGGAACCTAATCCAAAATTTTAGTTGCATTTCATAGTTGTAGGTCAAAGTACTATAGGAGGAGACACTAAATCTAACTAAAGATGAGCTCTGTAAGGAACTGGGCAAGACAAAACTGATCCCAGTACCCAACAATGCAACGCAACCTACCAGATCCTATTAAGGCTCTACTCCAAATTAACCCCACTTCATTCTTCTTTATGCAAAGTGCATGAGTTTTCTCCAGAAACACGCTCTAGACACTAACATATCCTCACTCTTACATAGCACTAACTAGAGGAAGATAATTATACTAATTTCAGATTTACACTACTGCAAATTTGAAAAGCAGGATCATGTGTCTGATTTGTCTACCTGTGTCTGAAAGGTAGACTCTGCTCTCACACAAAATTGTATAGCAATGTCAGTAAGATGAAACAACAGACTGTAAAATCATGAAAATATGTAAATTATCGTACTGTTGGTGCTATAACATAGCACTTAATTATCAGTAAAATTTTCTTGTGTGCTTGCAGTTCTTGTTCACAGGAAATGAAAATTGTTCTTGCCAAGTACTTAATTTCAAAATCTCTTAGCATAACTTGCTATTGAAAAACGGAGTGCATTTCAGAAGATTGAGAAAAGGAGAAGATAGATTAATGATTAATGATTGTATCTCAATTACATCAACTCAGAAAAATCACAAAGTCTTGCTCACACTTCAAAACATGGAGCTTGTCTCTTGGTACCAAAAGAATCCCTGCTGCTGTGGTACAAGACACTCTGTCCAGTAAACACTGCTCATCTTTTTGTACCTTTCTCCCCTCCTACATGAGCTGCCAGATGTCCAAATGGTAGATGCAAACTCATTTTGCATACTTGCTGAAACCATTAAAAACAAACTTCCTCTAGCCTGCAGTTACATCCTGAAAAGTGATTATTTCAAATGGTGATGTCTTAGCCAGGAAAATCTAGTCTTAGATAAACCCCTTGAGGACACTGCCGAGGTTTCTTTACTAAGGAGAAAGTAGTGAGAAAAAATATCCCAAAACTATTAATGCTGATACTAACACAGAAAAACCAGTATAGCTATGAGTATAACATTGAGTCATGGACATCATATGCTTGTGAACTTCTACTGAAAGAACACAACCAAAATAAAAAGTGTACCTATTTTGCTTTGCACTGTCTAGCCCTCATACCTTTAGAGGAACAGCAATGGGCCTGACCGGTTTGTATCATAAGTGTGAACAGTCAGCAGCAATGCATGAAACAGAATAAGTACACAGAAAGTCTCCTGATAAGACTGCAGAATGCAGAAAAACAGACAGATTTTAATAGAGAAAACTGGATTCAAAACTGCCTGGACACAAATCAGAAATGTTAAGCTACAAATTTCACTAACTCAATTAACAGAAAACTCTATTTTTTTCAGTTTAAGTTACTTGATAGGTATTATGCTTTAATTATTTATGTCAAAATAAACACACGAACACACCCACCATCGAAACGACAAAGACAGACAAGATGCACAAGGCCTGCTGACTTTACTAATTGTAATATTTTACTCCCCTTTCCAGCACTGACCTCCTTTTCCTTCTGCATAATGTTTCGCCTCCACTCTATTACCTAAGAACCTCATTAACTAAGGCAGCAGGTTAACTCATGAATCTTGGAGATCCTGCATATACTTGCTCCTTCATTCTAGTAAACATAGTTTCTTTCAAACATCTTTGCTCTTTAAAGATGTTCATGCAGACAGTGAAGTCTAGTAATAGGATTAACTCTGCTCAACCAAAATGGCTATCAGCTCAGCAGACAGATTAATGAGATCATCTCACATGTTGCATGACATCTTCTGCCTTGCTAATTCCAAATAGCAATTTCTAAGACTAGGTTAAAACACTCCTTATCTGAAAGGGTAAAAAACAACAGCTTAAAATGTTGTATTTCCCAGGCAAACTAAATTCACACAGAACAATGTAAAGGTTGTTATTTGCAACTGAGGGGCTGATCTATAAGCAAGGGTAAAAATCCCTTCCACGTCCCAGATACATTTCTTTGATTGACTTACCTTACCTGGAAGTAAGAAGATAAGAGTTGTACTGCTGAGGTAAACAAGCAGGGCCAATACAAAGCACATGGGAAGGATGTTAAATACTTTGCTTTGGGAAGCCACTTAGCAGCTGCATCATACCCAATCTGTTTGTCGCAGAGTGTCCTAAATCACTTTTTATGTGGTTCCTGCATGAAGCTAACAATTGCACTGCAGGCTCTTATCAGATCTGAGCAGCGCTGTTGAATCTGGTGGGGACTAAGTCCAAGCCAGCTTAGATGTACATATCAAAGGCTACTGCTTCAGCTTGCACTGGTGGATGGGGAAGCTTACTCCAAAATCCAGCCTACCCATCAACCTGTTGTCAGCTTTACAGCAAATAGTGTGCACTTCTCCTAAACACTCTGACTGCATAAAGACACTCTGAGCATAACTGAAATTCACACCGTGACAGCAGCAGAGGAGCTTCATTACAATAACAATAAAACTCAATCTTGCCAGTGTTCTCATTTACTGTGCCAAAGGCAGACTTCCTACTGAATTTTTGTGCCTGGACTAGACCCAAACAGCAAGAATACCACAAATTTTCAGCTTACAGTGGTCTCACCGGGCACTTCACCACCAACAGGTTGTACATGAAGCCTGTCACATTTCTGATTTTTACATTCCTGGAGGAAATCCCCTAGACAACCCCAGATTTACAGAAGAATGACCTGAATTTTCCCTGTATGATCATTACCTGATCCTATTGCCCCATTAATTCAGGTTCTACTGGAGAAAGCTCAGCAGCAAGTCCCAAGTTTAAATGGCCAGCTGAGTGTACTTTATTGTATTGTCCACTGAGAACCACAACAGCTACTTACCCCACAGTACCGATCATCACTGAATATCTGTGGTGGCAGTGGATTGCCCTGTGCAGGCTGCCTATCCTCAGGAATATTTTTATACATCCATTGTCTCTTCTCCTCTGACATGGTGATATCCACTTCTTCAAACTCTATGCGATTGGCTTCTAGAAACCTCACCACATCTTGTTGCCTCTTCTTTATCTAGATGGAAGAAGGAAAATTAAACTTAGTCAGAGCAAGTCCTCCATAACACAGACATGCTTACAAATCTGAGAACATTTCTCCTCTCCCATCCCATTTTCACAGGATGGGAAGTCACAAACTCAAAAAGACAAAGGAGAATTTTTTTTTTTCAGTTTTAAGTTCATAAAAGTTAAGCATTGCTGTTTCCTTACATGTTGCCAAAGGCTATACTTCACCTCACTTGTGTAAGGCTGTTTAACTTAGCTTTGGTAACTTCAGCCTTTACCCACTAAAAATATTTTTAAAAAGCAAACTGTAAGGGTCACTTCAGAAGTAGAAGTTAAAAGAGGCAGTCAGTTTTCCAAGATATTAGGGGCTGCATTTTTAAAGTATACAGGCACCTAAAAATGCAGGGTGAATAACCTGGCAGGTCCCAGAAGAATTTACTCCTAAGTGTTCATTGAGATGAACATGTCAGTACATCTGAAAAAAACCCACCCCAGCTACACACATTTTTGTTTTTCTAGACACCTACACATTTTTTAAAATACAGCTCCAACAGTTTCCCGAGCAAGGTATGTTGAATATTTAGCTAACAGCGTCTGTCAGCATAATACATATGCCTGAAAGCAAGCATGATGTCATCTCTCAAAAATGAACTTATTAAAAAAAAAAAGAGAAAAAACCCAAAAAAAAACCCCATGAGGTTTGTATGGGGTTTCTGCTCTCAAAGAGATTATCACCTTTATACAAAGAGGCAGAATATCAGCAGTTTTTATCTCATTGTAGTTAAGATTTGTTGGACTCAATGATCTTAGAGGTACTTTCCAACTTTAACAATTCTATGAATTGCTCCTGAAGAGCTAGCTGGGCTTCCAGAAGATACACCCAGGTAAAGACAACCTCTACCTCAAATAAGACTTTATATCAAGACAGCAGCCTTTGAAATTAAAGTCTCTGTACTTTTTTCATCAACCTAATGAAATTAATACTTTCAGAAAGATACTATAAATTATGTGCCATATTTTTTACAGTTATAATCACAGTGTTATTTGAAAAAAAATTCAGCTTTAATAATTTTACAGTACTCATGGAGTGTCATATCCATGCAGTTGCTGGCTGGCATAAAGCCCAGGTGGATGAATCATGCCTGTGGGTATCATATGACCTAGATACTATTTGGAAATCAGAGGATTTTCAAAATGCATGTGCTAGGTGCTCCTGTCACACAGCTATCTAAATAATTTTGGAAGCAATACTGATAGAATTCTTATTTCCTTGAAATAAGGCATCCATCCCAAGAAACTACAAAGCTTTGAAACAATTACTGTCTTTCTTAAGAAGTGGACTGCACAGTAAATTGGTGTCACGGTGTCTTACTCTTTTTCCTTTATTTGCACACGCTGCTACAGTTTTTAGGCATATGTGAAAGAATCACTTTTTCATAGAGAAGTCAGCTCCTAAACTTGCATGCAAGTAATGCATTATCAACAACAGCAAAATTGCTGCATCATCATCACCGCTGGTACCAAAGGCAACAGGCCTTTTACTACATCCCTAAAACTTCAAAGTGTAGAAGTGAAAGATGAAAACATTTTCCTCTGTCTTTCAACAAAAAAACAAACAAACAAAAAAACCCCCACAAAAACCTGCAAAAGAACACAAAAGAGACAGACAGATTGAGATAGTCAATGCAAATACTAAATATCTGGTTAAACAGAATGAAGATGTCTACAATTATATGTACGAGAGGTCATTTCCTTATAGTGAAATGCCGCTAAAACTCACATGAAATCCCTCCTGCACTGGCCAGAGCAAACTCCAGAGTGGCTGGGCCAGCCCTCTGGCCCCAAGGCCAATTGGCATCCTCCG
This sequence comes from Regulus satrapa, assembly GCA_013396955.1. Taxonomy (NCBI): domain Eukaryota; kingdom Metazoa; phylum Chordata; class Aves; order Passeriformes; family Regulidae; genus Regulus; species Regulus satrapa. The sequence goes on along the minus strand of VWZN01005950.1, from coordinate 150,870 downwards.
GCCAAAGCCATTACACCTGCAGCCTCTCAAAGCTGCTGCTTGCAAACTGCACGCTGGGAATGATCCCTGGCATGCTGTCACATCTAAATCATGGCCACAGGCTGCTTGTGAGACTCTAAGTTAGCCTTGGCCAAAGCTGACTGTGCCAGCAACCAGTCTTCACACAGCTCCAGAGTGCTGGAGCGCTCCATTCTCAGGGCTAGGACAGGCACCAGTACAGGTGTATCCTCCTGGACCCATTTTCATCTGACGCCTCCCAGCAGCCTGGAAATTGAGCAACTTAGATTTAGTCAGATCCCTATTACTCTACAGTTTAGCATTCTCCCACAGGCACAAATTTCCTAATGCCTCATTTTATTTTTATAAAACGAATTAAGATGTTGAAGTGAAGTAAATTGGGGTTTTTGGTTTTTGTCAGCCATAAGCCTTACAATTCTCCCCATGACATCTGTATGAGTTATCAGCTGTGGATGTACCAGCTGCATAAACCTAAACAAAATAGCCTGAAAATTTCAAGCCAAAAAACTAGCATTTTCTCCTCCCCAATTTATTTGATTCAGGCCTATAAACTGAAACAAGAGCATTAGCTGTATTTAAACTCCTATTAAATTACGCCTTGTTGTTTAAGATGGATGCTCAGAGCATCTGTCACAACAGAAGCCAGCTGATTTTTCCCCAAGAAAACCACAGGACCTTTGTCTCTGTCTGCAACTGGATCTGTGCCGCAGAAGTGCGTCAGCCTCACAATCCTGCCTGCAACTCTCATCTGTGCTTACCCAAGCCCTAAAAGCTCCCAGGGTTTGGCCACAGGAGACACAGAGCAAAGGCAGCACTGCACAGAGAGCAGTGTCAGTCCTCACTTCCTCACTGGCCTGTCCTGTCAAGAACCCAGTGGAGAAAAAGCCGTCCTCATTTGAAAAACTATGGAGGTGGATAATACTTCTGTACAGTATCTTGCTGCTACCAAGTCTTCTCAAGTCTGATGCAACTGAAAGGAACCTGAAAACAATAATCCCATTGTCAGAGGTACCATGTTCAGAAAAACTTGGTTTGTGGCTATTCATACACCACTTTGGGAAAGCTTTTGTAGTCTTACACAACAGACTGCTTCAGCATCAAAATATTTTGGGTTTAATACCTTTCAGTGCACCAGAAGATATGTAAAACACACCTTCAAAACATATATCCACTGTGAAGCTTCAGAGGAAAGTCTTGATGCAATATGATTTTAATCTATCTTTAAATGCAACGAGAAAACTCTCATGGAGTTAATGGTCTGCCATTATAGTCCAATGTTTGCCTCCCCTATTTTTAGCACAGTACTTCTGTTCTGAACATCATTTATCTGGGTTTGGTTTTATTGTTAATCTGTACTTCTATTCACAAAACTAAGACAGGAAAAAAGCCCCAGAGACAACTTGATTTTATCCTTACATTTAGAGCTGGTATCTTTATTAGGATTAAAAAGCAGCAAAAATAGGATGCCCATTGTGATACATAAAACTGCTAAAATGAGCTAATCACTTAATCTGTAACCCAATTTATAAAGTCTACTGTAGCTAAAGTATTCTGTCTTTCTGTCCTAGTTTTCATTTATTTATACTATTTGCAACAGGTAACAGGAAGGATACATTTTCAGACTGCTTTGGAGAAATATTTCAGACACACTCAGGCCAGTCCAGGTGGGACCCCTGGGATTATCTGTTCTGACTTTCAGCATCTCTGAATTAATTCCTCTTAGGAGTAAAGGGTTTCTTCAGACTTCTTTTACCCTCTAAGCTCCTTTCCTGAACTGATAATAACAGAGAGCTGGTCTTTGCAAATTGCTCCCTCAATTAATTGACTGTCTTTATTTGAAATATTTGTTTGCTTCTGTTCAGAATCCGCCTCACTTCAGGCACCTCATTTTTCACATCTTTGTCCAGACTAAAAACTGTTCTGTTCTAAGATTTCTGTTTCTCACTCAGCTCATATCAGATCTCCCAGCTAAGCTGAACAGTGATCTCCAGCAGCAAGACAAATCATTTAGCGGCAGGATGAGAAAATGAGGGTGCTATCATTATAAATCATGTCCAGGTTGGAGCAGAAATTTAGAAAAATCAGATTATATCCTCTATCCAAAGTTCCCTGGAAGCTTCTCATCACTTCCAATAAGTGACAGTTTCCTTCTTTTTTGCCTGAACCTGTTTCCAGAAGTTTTCCTGTCCAGAAAGGCTTCCCTACTGACAGTGCTGAACCAGAGGAGCATAGCATGTGGTTTCTTCATTACTAAAAGTCAGCTGCATTTCATCATTCTAGACTACTTCAACCAAGATATTCAATATCATGTAAAAATCTTAGTAGTCCAGGATTTTTCTATGCAAGATGACTCAAGTCACAATATTAATAGTAACTGTTACTGCCATGACTAAAGAGAACTTCCCTGTCTTTTTTCATTAGCCCAGTAAATATAAATGGGACAAAGCAGACATAGTTTCAAATCTCTTCATAGCACCAACAGGAGGAAAGTTACTGAGTGTCTAGTGCCCAAGTTGGTCTTCTGCTGTAGACTCTACCCCCCACCTTCTGGAGATAAGGCACTCCCTGGTTTTCTGTCCTCCTGCCTGCAAGTGGAGGGAATGACAGCAGGTAGCACTCTGTGCATTGCTGGTGACAGATTTTTTGCAGTCTCATCCTCTTGGAACTGAAGGAACTGAAAGCCTAGCCTGAACTGTCCACTCATTCCAAACAGATCCTAAGAACAAACAGACATCTTTCTAACACAAAATCCCACCCCAAAAAATATTCAGACCACTCATGGTGAGTGAGAACAAAGCCTTCTTAGGAGGTTATCTTCTAAGCTGGCTTGTCAGACTCCAAGCACAGTTTACAAGCCTGACATTTAAAAAACAAAAATTTATTGCATGTATAAGTTCACCTCAATTATTGTTTCACAGCCTGGTACACCTGTGCCTCTAAAGATGGAGATTTTCTTCCTTCTTCTTTAATTTGGTTGCTGTTTCCACACACCTGCCCTCACTCCAGACTGCATCAGCCACCCACCCACTGACTCAGCCAAAATCTGAATGTACTGCATTTGGCAGGGGCACCTTTGTGGTGCAGTTTGATGATACAACTCAGCAGATCTCACTGCTGGCTGTCACTGAGAATGACACAATGTTCCTCCCTCCTGCCAAGTAGCTCCTGCAGCTTTCCTCACACAAGCAGGATGCAGGAACCAGGGGAACAAGGGAAGGAGCATCAACAATGTCAGCACCACAATCTCATCAGTTTAGATCAGGAACAAAACTGCATCCTAAGAAAACGGCTCAGCAGTGGCTAAAGCATGACCAGCTACAGGTATTTGAAATATGAACTGCATAAGCAGCATTTGTGTTACATAAACAGAAGCTCAACTCACTCCTACTACTGAAAATATTGTATGTGAGCCTCTACGTTTACAAGTCATGCCAACATTACCAAAGGGACTGTTGCAGTGTAAAATGCAGATTAAATACAGCTACTGCAGAGGATTACTCATCTTCTCTTCTCACACAGATGTGGCTTAACATATACTCACAGATAATAAGGAGATACTACGCTCTAACAAACAGATACAAGCTCTAAACACATTAAAGGAACAGAATTTTAAACTGTGTTAACACATTCTCTTCTTATGTTTCCACTCTCATAAAGAAGCAATAAAAACTATCCCATGCATTGACAAGCTTGAAATGCAAATCCTTATGGTCCTGTTACATTTGAGACCTACCCTCTGTAGTAACAGAGATTTTCTGCCAAATTTTTCTTTGCCTGACTTAGGAAAGGAGAGTATAACTGATCCCTGGCATTTTTTCATTGCAGTTAAATGGCAGCACTGTGACAGAACTTTACAAAGGTTCCTATGATTAATTCATTGTTCTTGGAACAGGAAAATACAACTCACCTATGTACATATGAAAAAAAGGATGAGAAGTTGTGATGAAGAGAAGGCTAATAGAGAATAAATTTTTAAAATAAAAATAAACAAAAATCAGCATTGCATAAGTATTTCCAGAAGCAAAGTGAGTGGCTCTCTACTGTAGCAAATACCACGTTGCATCTGACAGAAGGAAAAACACTGTCTTCTCATAACAGGCCTCCAAAAACCTAAATGCTCCTAAATGCTTAGTCCTCAAAGAAATAAATGTTTCAATATCCTAAAAACTAACCACAGAACTTTTCAACCTGAAGAGCAACAGAACAGTGTGTGAACAGTGGCCACATGCAGCCAGCACTGCCCTGGTCTCCTGCTAGCAGCAACCTTCCGCTTGCACACAGAGACGTAATTAAGGACACACAATATGAAACACCATTAAACTAGGAGGGCAATCTGTTCAGCTTTGTGAAAAATCAGTCCGCAGGTCTCTGGGAGCTGCTGAAATACTGCTTAGCCAAGGACTCTGCACGCCTTTGCCTCTGTGCAATGTTTGCATGGTAACTTGGAAAAGAATCCAATATTTAAGAAATGCGATTAAAATTTGAGACAGGTTTGGTTTTCAAGAGTTTCTTAATCACAAGCTGTCAGCATAGGAAAACATTTTCTATAAAGCTACAAAGACAGTTAAACTGCTCCATGCCCAATGCCTGCTAGCCTCATATTTTCCTAGCCAGATGTTGCACTCTGATAAATGCATTTAAATCTATTTCTGTGTGTGCAAATATGTGTATCACAAGGTGAAGGGTAAAAGTTTATTATTTAAGGCAGTCTGCCTGAAATCATTGTTCTCTGTGCAAGTAACAGAGTAACATTCTGAAACACAAAGGAGTCTTTAGCAAGTATAAATACAACTATCACTGCTAAAAACAAGAGATGGTGGGAGTGTGCTCAGGAGTTCTTTACTAGGTATTGTTTCAATAAGCACAAAGGGAAAAGGTGAGACAAAAATGGAAGAAAGAGAAAAAGGGGAAAGACCAAGAAAGGAAAAAGACAACGTTCTACAGAAAAATCACCTAGAGACAGTGCCACGCGGGGTGCCTTTGAGATGTGTGCAGCTGAAAAAGCCTCTGAAGTCATACCTGAATCTACTTCTTTTGAATTCCTCTGTATTTTGGGAAACAAGACTTGCGACCAACATACATAAATAAAGTAAGTGAATCTATAATTTTCTTCTTAGAGCAGGAACACCGTGTTCTTACAGTGTCGAAAACCCATTACACAGGAGTCTCTGATGGACTGCAGGAAAACAGATGCTATGAACCCCAAATTATGGCTCATTGCTTTCTCATTAAAAGAATAAGAATGCCACTGATGCTGGATCTACCTTCCAATTAATGGTATGAATTTTCTTCTATTGCATCAATGTGAAATTTAAAAATACAGCATTGCCGTGGAAATAAAAAATGACTAAAGTGAAACTTGAAGACTGCGCAGCAGGAATTGAACCAGAACCTGGAAGTCTCACTGAGGGTACAGGCAGCTCCAAATTAGTGAGACAGACTAAGAGCCAAAGGACACCATGCAGACTGAGTAAGGTAGCCAGAAGATTCTCTGCCCAGCCTGGCAAGCAGCAGGTGACTGCCAGATTAAAGGTCAGGATGCAAAGCTGGTTGTTCCAGTAGGGGAGCTTGCAAAGCCTGCTGCCAGTTGAGATTAAAACCTCATATAGTGGAATTACACTACCCTGAAAACATTTCTATTTGACAAAATGCATGCTTGAAACAGTATTTTTGCTGCAGATACAGGATCTTTCCTAGTCATAGGCATTTTCTTGTGAGGACATTGGGAAAGCATGTTGGTTTTTCAATGGTTCTTCACCTCTAACTAAAACAGAGGGCAGATTACCAGAGCTTGTCCAAAACTTCATCTGATTTTAAAAACGTGTCAGCCAACAGTGAGCCAAAAAGAAAATTATTAGAATTATGTGTTACGACCTTTTTTTTTCACTTTTAAACAAAGCTGAGGATCTTAGTAGCTAGCACAAGAGACAGGAGAAACTTTGATCAGCTTGGAAGATCTCAGGATTCATAACACATATCCTTAGCTATCAAGAACTTCTCCTGATGGAACCATCCTGCAGGGCTAGACTATTGCTTCAAAAGGCTAACAATTCAAATCTTAGCTGGCAGCTAACTTCTTTCAATAGAGAGATGTTTTTGTTTGCAATTTACCATATGTGTCAGTAGCTCAGGAGAGTGGTTAAAAAAGAAAGTGTTGTTTTCATGCATTTTTCCAGCAGATGCCAGAGAATAATTTAAATCTCCTGTTTGGCATTCTACGTTTAACTCCTCCTCATACTACTCCCTTTTGTCAAAGTGGCATATTTATAGCAAGTATTTTGCATCACGAAAGAAACCCTTTCAACAAGCAACATCTATCTTCCTTTTCAAAAATGAATACACATAAATACAAGTATGATAACAGCAACCCTTATTATTTCAACTACTTTTCAGCACCTACTAACTAAATGCAAGTTGTTCTCTGATCTCCATGCTATATTACATCTATTCATGTTTATGTCTTCTGTTTATTTCTCCATGTTCCTTGATTCTGAGGAACATCCTTTGCTCCCCAGCAAAGTTCCAGTTCAGCAAGGTAGATGAGAACTGTCAAGTCCAAATTATTGGAAACTCAGTTCATCCTGCATGGATGAACAGAAAGTCGATCTTTCAGTCTCACAGCTGAGCAGAGTAAGCAGAGTGGGGGGGAGTTTGCACTTGGGAGTCCAAAATTGTTACAGCTAAAAATATGCAGGGATTTAGAGGTGTTGCTCTGTTTTGTGTATCAGCTTGCGTGGTAGAATTATGATTTTGGGAAGTAAAACATGATTAATACATTTTACTTCTTTATTTTCCTAAAACATTAAATATTTGGTAATTTATTAAAGGTCACTGAAATGGCACCAAAGAGAGCAGCTTTACTAAGTAGGTTTTGGAAAGTAAGCAAATACTCTAATACTCAGCCATGTGCCCCTGGCAGCCAAGAGGGCAACCCACATTCTTGGGTTAACCAAGCACAGCATCACCAGCTGATCCAGAGGGATGATTATCCCACTGCATTCGGCCTTGGCACTGCCTCACCGTGAGTACCGTCAGCAGTTCCGGGCCCCGCAGTTCAGGAAGAACGTGAAGGTCCTGGAATGCATCCAGAGGGAGAAAACAAAGCTGGTGGTAGGGCTGGAAGGAATGTCCTGTAAGGAGCACCTGAGGGCCCTGGGCTTGTCAGGTCTGGAGAAAGGGAGGCTGAGGGGCCACCTCAAGACTCCCTGCAGTTTGCTGAGGAGGGGAAGTGGAATGGGAGGTGATGTCTTCTCCCTGGTATCCAGTGATGGGATGTGTAATACCTTTGTCAGGGGAGGGTCAGACCTGTCATAAAGAAGCCTTTCTTCACAGTAGTCAAACACTGGAACAGGCTTCCTAGCTTGTCAGTGTTTAAGACACATTTAGACAATGCCATTAATAACATGCTTTAATTAACTTCAGGTGAGCCCTGATATGGTCAAGCAGTCGGATTAGATGATCATTGTAGGTTGCTTCCGACTGAAATATTCCATTCTACTCTAAATTCTGTGAAGAAAAATAAAAGTTTAAAAACAAAATGTCCCCCTAACAAGAGATTCACACACATTTCCTATTATGTAACATGTTTACCACCTGAACTTTTAAGATGAAAACATAGAACTGACTTTTTTTGTGATGGTGTGAGTCAGCAGAACACAGAAAGTGTTTGAACTAGTTCTCTGTATTTATCAGTCACATTGTTTTGTCACAATGAATAAAGCATTCCCAGCTGTATTTTCTGTACTTATTGCAAATGAGACATTAAAAAAAATTTTCAGCACTAAAAAAAAGTAGGTCATGTTTCTTCCTTCTCATTAGCTTTAAGCAGCAAAACCCGGTGGCGTAGAAATATTTATCTATCACAATGGATAAAAACACCTAGCAGTCCAGGAGACGTAACAAGCAGTTAGCCTTGCTTCATCTGGGTGGGGTCTTAGTTCTGTCAGCTCAAGATACCAGTTCATCTGGCCATCTCCTGCCGTAACCATGAGCTGCACCCTCTGTATTTTGTCACTCAGGGCCCAGGTACACCCAACTGTGACTCCAGCTACTTCCAAAACAAGAGCCAGTGGATGCAGAAGTGGATTCATAAGAGGCCACGTGCAGCAGTCTCCTGAGAGCAAGGCAGAGGGCTGAGGGCACATTAAGTCGAGCTAGAGGACTGCAGTGATGCCTCGCCCAGCAGTGGCACGCTGGGTTTAATGCAGAATCTTGCTCCTACATAAACAAAAGGTCACAGCCATATTATTCCCACACAGGTACTAATCCTCTTCAATGGGTTTGGGAGAATGATAAGTCCCCTTGACCACTTGAAAAAAACATCTAGCCTTTCCTTAAGAAGGACTGTGCTTGCACTTACATGTTCTCTCACCTTAAAGGAGAAGAGATATTATGATTCCAACATGCTCCCAAGAATTTCAAACACAAGTTTGTGAAATAAAGTTGTCAATGCTTTCGCTGCTTTCTCCTGACGGTTACTATCCACACAGCACAGATGTGTCATTCTGCCAACTACAGATATACACACCCCTGACAATGCACTTTAAAGAAGCAGCAGTAACAGCAGTGCAAGTCATCCAGAATTCGTTGTGCTAAGTTTTTGCAGATATTTACAGGTTTTCTCAGCACTAAATGAAACTGCAAAAGAAAAATGCACTTGTGGCTTGAGACAAATGTCGTATTTCAGATAAAACTGGACTACATTACTGCAACATTTTCTCATGTTTTTGTAAGGCTAGGAGGATAGATTTTCTAAAGCAGGGCTTACTGCCCCTGCTATTATTCAGATCAGTAACAAAATTATCTTTGACTCAACCGAGCAGACCAAGGTTTCTAACCTTATTAATAAATGTCAACATTATTTCTCTTTCAACAAATGCAACTACATCTGTGTAGCTTCTGTGTTTTTCCAGCTCGGTATGAATGCAGAATGTAGTGAATTCTCTTTTATATTTCTGCATACCCATTTCTTAATGACAAGGTGCATCCCCAAACACAGCAGCCATCAGATTATTATCCCACAAACTGCAGACACATCTCCTGTAAGGTCAACAGGAGTCACCTCCACATAGCCAAAGGTATTGCTGAATTCCATGCTGCATAAATCCACTGACTTTCGGACCTCCCTGGGGCCTGATGCTGGGAACCTTTACTAGAAAACAGACCTTGCTGCAGGCAAGCCAGCTTGACTGAGCAGAAAGCGACTGCTTACACACCAGGGCCTTCATAGCAGCTGTCTTCTTTGATCAAAGACTAGTTTTGTATCTCTTTTCTAACTAATTTTAGCTTCCTGGCTGGTTCCTACTGAAGAATGTGATACTATCTACATCCTTCAAATGCCACTCCTGTCTCTCTTTCTACATAAACCTATCAGAACACTCAATTAGAGTTGTTTCAGAAAGCCTATCTGACCTTAGGAGATGCAGATCCAGATCAAAGGTTTAATGCATACTTGAACTGCATTTCTTTAGACTGGACAGAGATGATCATTTCAGTAACCCTGCAGCAATTTAATGACAGGTTTCAGCTGTTGATGCTCTACTGCTCATAAGATCAAAGGAAGCTTCATTTCAAATGAGGGCACACAAAAATTCACTTTCATTTCTCCGAAAAACACAGATTAAGAAACCAGTCTTTAACTGATTTGCAATGTTACTATTAAATTGTTCCAAATAATCACTCACAAAGGTTTAAATAGCACTGATATAATACCCAATATCATCCCCTGCAGCATATGAAAATGCCAGGAAACACAACAACATGTGAAAACTTTAATGGAATTTCCACTGTTAAATTCTGGTGAATTTTTTTCTGAGTCACTTTCTCTTACTTCAAGTGGGACCTATCCAGTGAATTCAGAGGACCTGTGCTACACGGATGGGTGAAAAGAATCACAACAGGCCTTATCTCACAACATATGAAGGTAAATGATATTCTGCCCTTTTGTAACAGCATAAAAACCCAAAAGCCAATGGGAAAGCATGTTAGCATGTGTGAATGGAAAATACCCAATCATGCTTTTATTTGAATTTAATTTGAAGTACAGGTTCATGGTTTCAGGCCTCTTCTCACAAACAGAAGCTCTGAGGGTAACCCTGCTGGCAGAATTTGCAACAGAACAACCCCATGAAATGGCACATTCAGAAAGCCAGAGACTGTGGCTGTTCAGGGCTTTGCCACAAGCAGAAGCTTGCCATAAGTCATCACTGCCCCTGTGACAGTGGCACAACTAGGCATGGCCTGGTGTCTGCAGCGCCAGTCCTGGAGCTCTGCAACAGGCAGAAGGGCAACTTTGAAGTTATCAGCACCGAGGTCTTTAAATGCTGCTGCTATCCCTGTCAGAGCTGTCAGGTAAAAATCTTTGTAATGCTGTTTACACCCAGGTTACCTTTTTCCTAGGTAGGAAGGGAACTATTTTGGTGGACATCTTATGTTGGTATAATTATTCTGATATTCTGCAAAACAACTCATTAGCTGAAGTAAGGTACATAAATAAAGCTCCTAACTACAGACCAGACATATGGAATAGCACAGAATAATAGAGAAAGGTGAGCAGGCACCACGATTTCTGCACTCCAGCTTACACTGAAGATAGACATCCACAGCTGCAATAAAGGAGCAGGCATTTTTGACATGGCCCCAACAGGTGCTGACATATCTTGAGCATCCTAAAGGCACCAGGACTTTAATTCTCTTCTGGGAATGCTAAATCAGTGGTTTATTTTTACTGAGGGATAATTAGAATCTATCAGTGATTCAAAGGTTCAAATATGTATACATAAACATAAATATAACCATATCCATATATATATATGGATATTTGTATCTCTCCATAGACGTGGGCATGCAAAAGTAAATATCTACATATGCATATTCAAACAAAATTCAATGTCACTCCCAGATATTAACTTCTGCAAGTTTATTCCTTGCAGTAAAATTACAAACACCTCGTGTTTTCCCATTTTGTCTTAATAGGAACTAGGGGATTAGTTATCCAGGGGTATAACAGCAAAAGCAACAATAACAAAAATCCTGGAACTCTTAACTGTGAAGATAAGGTCTGTCCTACTCAAGACAGATAAGCAGCAACAGAAGGACATACTGTCACTGAGAATTTCCTTGACTCCCTGAACAACCTGCATCTTCTGAGAACTTCTCTTCAGAAATCAGATAGCATGACAGTTACCCCCTTTTCTTTGTATCAAATTCAATTAAAACAAAATACAATTTTAAATTTAGACTAAATAAGCTTGTTTACTGAGGTAAATCAAATTTATTTTCCCTTCCCCAACTAATGAGATAGAAATAACTTGTTTTGAGCAGGTTCCTCACCACTGTGGCTCTAGTGACCACAAAAGAACATCAGCCCCTTCAGAACAGTGCTAAGTATCTAAGTAAAGTAGCACACCTGAAAGGAAGGACTGCCACAGCTCTGAAGAATTAAAATATTTCACCCCAAAATACTTCACAGATGGAGGTCTACAACCCACATAAGACAAGAAAGGAAGTTTTGTGTCCGTGTTTTCTTGAAATAAGATGAACTATGTTAAATGAATTCCCTGTACAATGTTTGTATCTCAGTCACTGCTTCTGCTCAGTGGCTGACAACTTTGAGTTGTTCCTTGAAAGATCAGGTCACTCTTTGCTCATCTACACAAGACACACTGATGGTTTCCAGAAACAACAGGCAACAGCGACTTGAGTCTCTGAATTGAGTCCATCTGCCCATCCAACAGGTGCCAACTAAACATACCAACCCCAGGAGAAAGTATTATGGGAACAATCTCTTGGCTATTGAGGAATTCAGAAGGTCTTCTGAGTGTTGGCACCTATCTGCAGACCATTTTCATTGAGAGTCAAAGGTAAGAAACATCACCACCATCTCTACATTTACCCTCACCTCACCAAGGAAGAAACTTAGCAAAGTCCCTTAAGCAAGGGACTTGCCAAATATTAACTATCTTCTAAACTATTAAACCATCTTTTAAAAACTTACTAAAAAATTGAGCTGCTAAAATCCACTGACATACAAGAAGAATATGACCACAGTTTTTTTGATACAATAGATTTCAACTAGGAACAGATTCCATAGAGTAGTGCATTTCCGTGTTCATTACTCCTCTTAGCAAGCTTCCACACTGTAAGGAAAACAAAGATTGCAGCATTTCCTTTTGGACAGGCTCCCTGAGAGGGCCAACACCTGAGGCTGAAGGTGGGGAAGCTGCTGCCCTTAGTGTACTTGCTAGAAAAAAGATGCACTCTGGGTTACCAGCTCAGTGACAATTCTCTATTTCCAAGTTGCACTCAGAGTGATAAACACAAAAGTCATACTGATTTTATACAAGGAAGAACTTCTTTAAATGCTATTTTTCCACAACTCCCAACCTCTGAACATTCCTAAGTAGTTTCTACTAATAAATTGCAGGCAAGTTAGCTTTTACCTCATTATTCTTTTTTTCATTTATCATAATCAAATGTAGTTATATGCAACATCCAGCAATCACTGACACTATGACCAGGGTTGGGAAAAAAATTTCTAGACTATAAAAATATGGGTGGAAGACTAAGGAGAACAGGTCATCATCAGTGAAGTATGTTCATCTGGGGACTTGCACCTTGATACTGCTGTACTCTGTGGAAAAACAAAGGGGAAAAATCTTCATAATCTCAGTCAGAACAATACCTCCTTTGAAGTTTTATTACAGCTAATTGTAATCAAAGGTCAGTAACCAACCTCCTGCACATGACACTGTGTAGTCCAAAGCATGTTCTTTAAAGTAGCATTACTTCTGACATGATCTATCTGCCAAGAAGAAATGTAAATATTTGAAAAAGCACTAGAGCATGCAAGAATGGTGCAACAGTTAGGTATTAGGTACTAAATACCATACACAAATTCAACCTGCATCCTTGTGACTAGGGTTCACACTCGGCTGTTCACAGGCTCACAATTCTCTCCATCACAAGACAAGAGAATGGAACTGGAGTTTAGACTTATTTGGAATACAGATCTGAAACCTAGATGCACAGACAGTGAGTCCTTAAGGTGAAAACCAGCTAAAGCCCTCAACATCGACCTCCCTGCCTCACAGAATTCACAGTCATAAGTGAGGCATCCAGCTCTCTCTGCCACAATCCTGCAAAAGAGGACTGACAGAAGACAGCAAAGACCTGACCTGATAATAAGAAACTTGAGGAAGAATGAAGGAACTAATTTTGTTCATCAAAGAAACAGACCAGATCTCTCCTATGCACCTAATACAATTGCTAATGTCCAAGATGTGGATACACATGATGCATCCAGTGACTGAGCAAGGAGACAGCTTTTTTTCTTCCACTATCACTGCTTTGCTTACAGTAGTGCTCTGTCAGTAGACAGACAAAAGCACCACCACCTGGAACAGGTGAAGTGACACAGTATGATGTTCATGTGGTATTCATAAATCAGGCTTTGAGGATCCAATCCAACAAGTGTATCCTCGGCTCGCTGACAGATGTAGACAACACTTAAAATACTGCTACTTCCCATGTAAATACTGCAGGATCACTTCCAACTGTAAAGATTATTGTATAATTTCTGAAAAGCTAGCTTACCTGCTGCTCTGATCTGATTTTATGAAATTCAAATATTAAACAAATCTCAACAATATTTACAATTTACAAAGTTGGGATTTTTTTGGGTTTTTTTTTTTTTTTTAAGGTGAACTTGCATAAATCGCATGCAACAAGTTGTAAATCCTTCCCAATGATCACCATAACTAATTCTGTTTTCTCAAAGGCACTTGTATCACCAAACCAAATCACTTTCAGCAGAGAGGCAAACAAACAAACAAAAAAGTTAAGATGGTGGATATTCTAGAAGTGACATATTCTAAGTTAACTTATTCCACAATTTCAACAAGAAGCATAATCTTTCTGGGAAGTGCTGTGAGAAATGTTGAGTTAGGATGACTTTTTACAAACAAGGGTGGAGTTGAAATTCATCATGCATCGGAAACCAGCTTAGCCTTAGGAATGCTAGCACTGTATTTGTCTCCATTACATTACCCAACAACACGTGAACCAAACAAACATGACTATAATTATTTTGACATTCCAATGTTTTATAATGTGATTTAAAGTCATTCCAGAAAACAAAAAAATCCAACTCATTTGACCTTCATAATACGCTTAATCAAAAGAAAAGCTTTAGTTTCCTAAAGCCAATATTTGCTAGAGAAACAATTTAACTATAACTGCACCTATCTTATCAAACTTCCTAGTAAAAATCCATAATCCTCTTCAGTTGCAAGAGTCAAAGTCCAAATTTTTGTCATTTAAAAAAATCTGGTTTTTTCAGGTTGTTGCTGCTCTTCCCCAAACTCTCCTGTTCTCCCAAACACGTTCTCCTGAAGAATATGGCTGAGCAGCACTTACCTTTGTTCATTAAAAGAAATTAATTTCAGTGACCTGTTTTTCTCATCTTGTAAACATACAAAAATTTCAATGGGAAAGTGCTTCACATATATTACTAGTCAGAGTAGATTGTACCCGCTGTGCCATTGTCACTAATTCCCCTATATTATCTGCTCAGCTCAACAGATGAAGCTTCAATAAATTAATACCACAAAAGAGAGAGTACAAGTGAAGCAGTTGTTTGAAGGTTCTCCATTATTTAACAGCTCTTCAATGATATTCCTCTTATCTGATCTTCAGCCCTCTAACTAACTGCAAGACTGAAGTCTTCTGTGGTTTGGCATTTCTGCATAACTGCAGGAATTCCAAACTTAAAAGTTGCTTAGATCATAGTCCCAGCTTCCTGACAAAGGTAAAGCTGCTTTAAAACAATGAAAACCATTTGAGTCCATATGTAATACAGTAAGTAGCACGAGTGTAAATTTTTATTGATAGACTGGAGTAAGTGAAACAGATAAAATTACAGTCACCTTGGAATGATTTGGTGAAAAATGTGGGTATAAACTATTTCCTGGAAACAGTGAAGCACTGCTGAGGGAGAAAAGTAAAGGCTACTTTTAAAGTAACCTTTCTCTTAGGCACAAAAGAACATTGATTGTCCTTATCAGGGAGGAGCAGCAAAGCCTGCCTCCCCAGCCCTACAAAGAAGTGCCTGGAATTCGAGACACAGCTCACCAACACAAGTAGAAATTCAGGTCAGAAAGAGCAGGAGACAGTAAGGCTTGTAGAAACATGCCTGTCTGCCTATTGAGAGGCTTCGGATTGCCATTCAATTGAATCTGTCTAATGCATGCTTAAAACAACACGAGGTAATTTAGAAATGTACCCGCACCCACAATGCCTCCCTCCTCCCTTCCCACAAGAAGGTCTCAGAAACCTTCCCACAGCGTCCCTACAGGCTAAACCCACTGCCCAGCGTCCCTAAACACTGAAGATCAATGTTTCCACTCAAGGAACAGCTACATTTTGGGAACTGTAAGTCACTTCAAGCTCATGAAGCATTTACAGTCACGAGTTTTATGAAACAAACAAAAAGCAGTTAAAACAATTAACCTCTTAGGGGTCTAAGAACTTTCAGATGTTTGGAAGATGTTGCAGGGATAACTCCAAAACTAAATGAAGGGAAAATTCACTTTATTTTTGGCTCCATCTGATTTGCTCCAGTGACTTCTTTTTCTCATTCTTTGGAATGACCCACTAGGCTCTCAGAATTACGTGTGACAATTATATATTTTTATCTTCTTTAGCACAAAACCAAGTGTCAAAATCAATAAATACTTTAGTAGCTTCCAGATAAAGTTATATTTGTGCAAACGAAAGCCTTTTCTGAGTACAATCTCTGTATTTCTCAGGAATGTTTCAGCCAAATGCCTATCATTTGACCTGGGTATTCTGAGATTTCAAAAGGAGTCATACAGAAAGAGTTTAGCTCATTATATTTGCCAAAACAAAAGCTTGCTCTAGAGACTAGATGGACTTTCCATTTTAAAATAAAGAGCAATTTAACAAAGTATGTCTAGAGAGATAGGAAAAATAATTATGTCACAATGACAATGCTTTTTCTTTTTTTAATCAGTACTCCATATGGAAGTTTCTGGTCAATTACAGCAGGTCAGATACTAATCTGAGAAGCATGCACCCTTACAAGCAGCTAGCCTACAATTTGACTCAAGTTGACTTACAGGTAGAAATTAAACCTGTAAGTCAACCTAGATTCTGACACCATTTTTAGCAGGAAACAGAGTAGGATCTCTATGGGGTACGAATTTTTCTCAATGGGGAAATAAACCTGTCTCATAAATTGCACAGGATCCCAAAAAATAGCTGATGAAGTGCTGAAGGCTGGAGGAGATGACAATTGTATGACTCAAAGACTTCTTCATTTCTTTCACTAATGTTCAGCTCTAGAAGGATAATAATAAGTGTAAAACTTCCCTTAAAACTGTTTAGAGACACGAAATACAGTAACCACCTTCTTCCCCAGATGCAGGTTCCCACATAACTAGCTAATAATAGAGTCTTCTTCATCATTTTTCTCCATCCTTAGCCTGGATCTAAGGACACCCCCCTGCAAAGCCTACAGAAAAAATTAAAGCCTCTGTGATGCAACACTGAGAACAGCAGGAATCTAGCCCATAATTAAAGTTCTTAAATGCTGTGATAACACAGATTTTTAAAAAACTGACAGAAAAGAAATGTCACAGCTCTGGCCCTTTATAACAGCACCTTCAATCACTGAATCATCTGCTCTGGTTAGGCTGCATTCAGATGTACTGCTGACTAGATGAAGAAAGTTGACTATCACCAGCAGGCAAACTGTTACCATATTCTGTCATCTTGTTGTCCAACCCAGAAAAAAAAAAAAAAATAAGCTAAAGAACTGAGGTTCAATTT
>VWZN01005950.1:108827-131096 GCA_013396955.1 Regulus satrapa | reverse complement strand
GGCGCCCTCCAGGTGCGCTGCCCGCGGGTCGAGGCGAGCGACGCCTGAAAAGGCTCCCCCCCCGCCGCCCCCGAGGGCTGCTCCTGCTCCTCCTGCTCCTCCTACCCCATGCCGGGCCGCCACATCTGATCCGCTGGGTCCGGGTCTGGCCCCTTGCTCGCCGCTTACTGCGGCAAAGGGGTGGAAAATCAGCTGTCCTGGACGGGCATTCCTGTTAAGGCAAGCGACAGGGACGAGGCAGGAGATGCAGGACGCTGGGTGAGAGGGCTGTCCTACGCCATAGATCCCATGGATTAACTCCATAGAAGGAGTTAAGCAGCGCTTCCCATTTTCACTCCCTGGTGTGGATGTACGGTTCCCAATATTGTCAGCTGGGGAACAGATGTTATTAATCATCAGGATAAGCAGATAACCCCGAATAACCTCTCATCAGTCAGCTCATCTGCAAGTGGCCAAGGGAAACTCGGTCCTCATCAGCCTTTGGATCTGTGAGGATGCAACCTGCCTTAAAATAAAGTCAAGAACTGCACAGCTGACAACCTTATACATGTTACTACGGTCGTATCCCTCATCCTCTTAATTCCCTGGGTGCAGACAGATGGTTGCTCCTTCTCTCCTTCTGACTAAATTTCCCCTTCACACCGTTTCACTCCAATGATGAACTGTGCTGTGTCATCCTCCTTCACACCTTTGCATTGCCACTGCCCTCAGTGAATTTCCACTGTCCAGACTAAGCACAGAGCTCGACTGTGCTACTAAAGATATTCTTAAAACTTGTTGTACGTTTTAATATTGATTATTTATTTTGAAATTCTGAATTTCTTGAGGAAGGTACCTAGCAAGAGCCATAAAACTCAGTGCTCTCTTAGAGCTTGATTTAACTTGTGGGAGTCGTTGGAAAGCTTTCTACTGATTTCACGGTCCTCTGTATTGGAGCTTAATATCAGGAATATAAAGTCATAAAACGAGAATTCAAGTACCAATCTTGCAGAGATCTATGCATTACTTTGCTTTCATGGGAGTGCTTGTTGAAAGAAAGAAAGAGTAAACTTGATTTGAGTGCATTTAGGTACAAAGGTTAAGATTTTCTGGCTTCAGTGCTCCTGTCTTCACTTGAGCATAACTTTTACTATGGGAACTACAAACCGGTGAACGACAAGTGTTTATTGTTTAATTGCTGCTGAATGACCGGGGAAATCGGCAAAGGAGGCAAACTTGTTTTTATGTTGGTTTGTAAGGCAACACCAAGCAAGTTGTTAAAATTCTGTGATAGGTGAGTAATTATAGGAATTTGCTGGAAAATTCCTATTACTTTACTCAGTGAATTTCCTTCATGTTGCAGGGTTATTTCTGACAATCCATTTTCCTGTATTTCTCAACATTTTCTTTAAAAGATTAAGGTGCTTACTTCCTACTTATTTCTCTATTTACTCACTACTAGAAAATATTTGGTTTAGTATTCTGTTTTGACTGTACTCTCATTTTATGAAACAAATAAAATCAGGGCAACTCACTGCAGCTGGTTGTACATTATTGACTCACAGTGCTAATTCATAGCTTTAAACTGTAATTTTAATTAATAATAAATTAATTAATTAATAACTCCAGATGGCTAATATATTTTATAAATACTTCAAAGCAGAAAAAAAGATAGCAAGACTGATTCTGAAGAGTGCTGGACATCTTTATCTCTCACTAAGTAGAAGAAGAGAACGCTTCTACATCTCAGAGACAGCCTTGACACATAACCAATAGCCCAAAGCATGTGGCAATGACATTATATGGAAAAAGCATGAGCTGTAAATAAGAAAATTAAGAATTTTAATGGGACTGTAAAAGCTAACGTATTTTTTAAGATTGTTTTCTCTTCCTATAAGAATCCTCTACTTTGTTAGCTCTGAAAGCTGCAGATAGGGTCTCTTTTCCCATGTGGAAAACAGACAACTTTCATTTCAGCTCATTTGAAGGTGTTTATAAGCTGCATAAATTCTCAAAAGCTATGGGGAAAAAATTACAGACAAGACACTGCACATTTTTCTTTATTATTGTTTTTAGAGTTTCCCTTCTGTTCCTGCAGCCCTTGGGTTGGTGGGTTCTTAGTGTTTGAACTTCAAAGTCTGAGCAGCTAAACTCATGGCCGGAGTTGGTAGACTCAAATTGAACTAAAGTACCAGAGCTCATGAAGATCTTCCTTCTATCACACTTTGCAGAGCTTTAGCTAAAGCTTCAGCATCTTTATTCCACACATATTTAGAAAAATCATCAAAGAGTAGATGGCTTCCTGCCCATGTTCAATTTGATAACAAATGCAACAACTTGATTCCTTTCAAACACTGTTTGGAACTGATTTTGAAAAATCTCAATCTGTATTTTGAATTTTCTTGTAATTCTCAATTTTTAAAGTATATTTATAATATTGTGGGCTAAAAATTTTGCACCTAGGACTTTTTGGTATCAACTTTGATGCAACGTGGGAATTGAAAATCCAGACAGCTTTCTTATGTCTCTCTTTTACCAGTCTTTCCATACACAGAATGAAGCTAGTTCATTGTGGAAGTAATCCAGAAGGTTAGCAAAAATAAACATAACACTGAGAAGCTGAAGATTTTAAAACTTGTAGAGCAGCATCTTACTTTATGTGGCTCCTGGCAAGAGAATTGTTCCTTTGTGGAGTGTAAAACCTATTTTCAAGTGGTATACAGGTTAAGACTGGACATCACCCTTTGTCATGCAGCTGCTGCTGGTAAATGTCCTGAGGCCACACCTTTACCTCCATTTCTATTGTACAGTTCTCGATGCTTGAACACAAAGTGGTATGAACTTTTATTTAAGTAGAAGAAATGCAATACATTAAAAAATTGCTAACATGATTTATGAGCAGTTTCCTGTGTTTACAAGAGGTACAGAAAGACTGGAGTAGACAATGTGAATTGATGGGGAGCAGGGATATTTTCTAAAGATTTCGTGGTAAGAATGATTCATTGGTATGCCAGATCTTCATGGAAGATTAAACAGAACTTTGCTGCTGCTAAGGTAACAAAGTACACACAAACCCAAGGCTCATGAGTATGTGGAAACAGAAGTATAAAACTACAACTTTGAACAAAGAACATTCTAGCTATGATGAAAGATGATTGTATAGTAAGATGCAACAGGCATAGGATAAAAATACATAGGAGAAACAAAATATTATGTTCAGGACATAAAAAAACTGTTAAGGTGGCTTTATTTCCACCTGAAAGAAGCAGTCTGTCTGAGGAGTTTTAAAAGTTTTCTGGTCTGTGGGTTGTTGGTACCAATCAATTATTTCTCTGAGTTCCATGAAACATTGCTAGGAAGCAGTGAAGTCTCATAGACTCTGCAACAGTCCACATACTTTACATTTCTAAAGAGGTCTTTATCACTTTTTAAAAATTCCAAGTACAAGTCAAAAATTAGATTTAGAATTCCATTAAAAGCTCTGACAATTCAAATCAATCCTTTTTGGTAGAAATATGACTGTCATGATAGGGAGCAGAAAGTGAAGTTAAAGGGTAGAGAAAACACAGTGCTCCAGCTTCAATAGACTGACAGAGTATCATCAGCTGCTCTTGCTCGGCAGAACACCAAAGAAAGAGAACTTAAAGGCTCTAAACCATACAGAATGGCCAAGATAATGTAGTGTAAGTACAGGACTGTTTCACTTGTTGGGTAAGGGCACTCAATGTGGTGGCTGATAGCTCTCTTGGCCAGAGAAGCCAAGCGTGAAAGCACATGCAATAATGCTGTTTGGAGCCCAACTCTCTGCATACATCCCAGAAGCCACTGTATTTTTAAGTATCATTTTATTCACAGAGGTAACCTCCAGGGCACATTTTCTGTTGTGCTTAAATTCCTGCAGCTGTGGGCTGTGCATACGCTTATGAGTCCTCCTCTACAAGCATACAGGTCAAGCAGCTCCTAGTCAAGATCACTCTATCCTTTGCAAAATTTTTTGGGATGTTCTATTAATCACTGATATTTCTCAATAACCAATTCAGTTTCATTCTGCTCTGTCCGGAACCTTCTTAAATCTCTTCTTCAGAGATTTATATTCAGAGCATTTCTCAGTTTTTCCCACAGACAGATTTTAGAGATAACATCCAAGATTGAGCTCTTTCTCATTTGACTTGAATTACTCTGAAGCTAGGACAAAGCCCATGTGTTAAAGCAGGCTCTTGGGAAGAGACAGAGCCAGAACAATTTTGAGGAAGTTTTTGATTCTTGCATTTACAAATTTGTGGTATATTGAGGAGAGCAGAGAGGTACAGCTGTTCTTAATTTCAGAATTATTTCTGTACCATCTCTTTATAACAGACAGAAGAAAATAAACCCAAACAAACAAATAAAATTTTAAAATAATTCCAGAGATCTTAAGTAAACATCCCATCATGCTATTTAAATCTAAATGTTCTTAGATAAGTACAAAGCTGCATGAGTCCGTTTTTCTCAGGGGCTGCTCTTCAGTTGAGGTCACAATCTGCTGCTCTTTAGTTAAAACATGACTAGTTTTAGTGTCTGTGGCTGCCCTGATTCCCTCCACAAATTCCTAATACTAAGGACCTTTGAAAAGAAAAACATTTTCCTGTGAAATTCCACATCTGATACAGATCAGTCATCTGACTTGCTCAGTCAACTGAACCTGGAGATTGAAACATCTTTCATGTTCTGTATAAATCCATAATCATTCCTTAAACTTCCAGCTACATTGTGTAAGAAGTTCTAGAGTTCATTTTCTTCTTGGGTCTTTAAGAATCCGCTGTTACTGAAGGTGCTGGCTCTGACCAAGGAGCAGGAATTCAGGCAGGCTTCAGTCAGTGTCAAGCCTTCTACCCTATCTACACATTCAGCACAAGACACTGCAAGCAAATCAGGCCCAACAATGTCAAGTCCAGTAGGTTTGCATCCATATTTCTGCTGATAACCTTTAGTAATCTACATTACAGCAGAGGGATGAGGGATGGAAGCCCCCACAAAACTCATTTCCCCATCTGCAGTTCCAGTGAAACCTAAATTAGCAAGCACTCAAGATGTGAAGTGCACTCAAAGAGCAGCCATAGAGCCTTACATTCCTTCCAGCCCTTTCCAGGAGTGACCTTCTGCCAAGCCCTTGGAAAAACAATCTACCACCACATTCACTTTGGCTTTTTTTCAGCTGTTTTCCCATATCTGTTCAGTTCCACTCTGACAAGGCACTTTGGAAAACTAATTTCTTGCAGGATACAGAGGTGGGTCGGCAATAATATTTACATATGCAAGGACAAAAAGAGAGTAATCTTGTGGAGAATAAGGAGCGGTTGAGTACATTAATTTTGGCAGCTTTCCTAAAGTGTACGCACTAAATGAACTAAGAATAGAATAGTTATTATGTCTGTAGTGTTTAGGAGTTTTTTAGATGTTTCACAGAACAGAGAGGTGGGGAAACATCTCAAATGTGGAAAGCTGATGTAAATTTGAGGATAAGGATTACATACATGTGCTCTGCATTTAAAGCATGCGTTCAAGCCCACAGATGGAGGCCACTTTCCCACTGAGGGGACACAAGACTGTACTTGGTCACAAGTTTGAGACAATCTTTAGGAACCATCAGAAAAAAAAATCTTTGGCCTACCTTTAATCCTCATCTCAGGGGTCAAAGGTGTCCCCACATGCAGCATGGGTGGCCCAGTAGTGGTCTGCTGACCTCTACTCTGTCTCAGGTGTAGCCCATCTCTCTGCAGAAGATGACACAGAGCTGACAGAGCCCTTCCCTACAGACAGGAGGCACAAGCAGCATCAATTTAGCTCCATAGAAGCAGTGCAGACAACTGCAGCCAACCTGCTGGCATTCTTCTGGACCAGGGGAGTGATGCTCTGACATTGGGCATTGTTGGCTTCTTGGGTGGGGGCCAAGGAGAATGAAAGAGTAGAGAAATCACATGGGTCCTGTTTCCCAAACTGGAGAGGAGATGACCCAATCTGGAGAAGGGATTAGTAAGTGGGAGCTGAAGCTGGTAGAGGGAGAAGGCAGAAAAGGAAAAAGTGGTAGCAATAATTAGGCCTGTGCTGCAGACAGGCTGTATTGACCTACATGGGGAGTGATTGCAATATTATAGGCTGTTGGAAGCAAGATGACCCTTTACTGCCTGGACAGAAGCTGAGGAGATGTGGATTCAGAGCAGGACCACACAGAATGGAAACAAGGCGCCTGGCCTGGCACCGGCAGGTTAGTGTAGATATATCCTGTGCAGCCAATACTCTGAACAAAGCAACATGGAGGAGGCAATGTAAGCCAAACAAAAAGACAGCCAAATAAATGAGAAACCATGCAGTGTGTCAGGTGATGGGTAGAGAAATCATTCATGTCCTTCCATGCATCACCTTACAAGTCTCAACCCAAACTGTTTTGAACTAAGCACAGACCTGGCTGTCAATGTAGATACACATTCAGTATTCTTTTGCTAATATTTGTTTATTCCTTTTAGATTTGTAGAATAAAGTTTGTTACATTTTGTATTTGCATGTCCTGTGTTCTGCATAATGTTTTCCCTGATCAGATCTTTGGTGCAGCTGCTACTCTGTCTCAGAGCTACCTGAGATTTATTTTCCCCTGTTATAAAGGTACTGGGGAAGTAGCAGTTGGAAAGTAGTAGGAACCATCAGAAGCTAATTAGGGTCTCTAATAACTCAGCCTGCAACTGTTGCTGAGTTGTAAAATGTAAAGTGGTGAAAATGCTAAGTGGAATCTTTAGCACTTCCCGAAAGTCAGCTACAAAACTCAGTACTATTACCCCAGATCTTACTGTCTCTTCTTTGCAGGAAAAAAAAAAAAAAATTACATTCCTTGCATCCCATGTTTTTCTACTGAGAGAACTGCTGGTTTATACAGTAAGTACGTATGACTTTTGTCAGTGAAGGCTTGGCTTAAACCAGCTTCCAGAATAGTCAGAGCATGAACAGGATGGTAAGAACAAAAAGCTAACACAGCCCCATTTGTTGGGATTTTTTAATTAACTAGAAAAAGATGATGAAAGACACACAACTGGTCTTCATAGGAAATCTGTTAAAGAAGCATGGCTTGATCAAAATGAGAAGCTATGAGAGGTTGGCAAAAGTAATCTTGCTGCAGGAAATATTTTCAACTTATCAAAACCATCTTCTCAAGATATCTACTTTCTATTTCACTAAGCAACAGACATCATGCAGCCAGCAGGGTCAAGTCTGCTGCTCTGCTAATGGCATGGCAAGGGTAAGCATGTCAAAGCTGCCATTGATTTTTTTCTAAATGCAGCTAGACTGAACTAAAATTACTTTCAGAATAGCAGATATCAAATAATTAATGAAGGTATGGCAAAGCAACTATGCTGCTAAACTTACTTTGACAGCATACCTGTCTCAGTCATAACCTATTTTAGCCATGGTCAGCACAGGCTGCTTTTAGATAACTCCAGAAAAAGAAGCTGTAGTATTTTTAAAATCTTACTTGTCTAAATTTCCTTATTTGTATACAGGAAGTTGTCTTTTTGACCACGATTTGTCAACAAATGGACAAACACAATATAACAGCTCTATCTCACCCTAAGAGGGTGAATATTTGTGATGTCTGCTTTCAACATGTAAACTACCTCTACCCCCCAACCATTCTATTTAAAACTACAGGAGATAATTTTGACTCAATACTAAAATTTTAATGATGACAACTGAAGTTTAGGAAAGTCTGAGGGATATTGAACTCAACACAATAGTGTCATAATTGGATGCAACATTTTTCAATGGAATCCAGATAATAGACATACAACAGACCCATTCTCAGAGTTTTTGGACTACATAATAGGCTGCACTGGAGGCCAATGTGAGGGGTTCCTACTGACATCCTCAGAGGTTCAAAGACTAGCAAGGGTTCAGCAAAGACCTCATGGGAGACTTGAGAGAAGGGAAAAAGATTGTTTCATACACCCACAGAGCCAGTTCAAATCTTTCATTTCTAATCCCCATTGAATCACTAAAGCCTGCAGCTGCAGTCCTTATTCCCACTGAGTAGACCTCACCCAGCCAAGTAGCATTGAGTGAAATAAATGGGACTGTCTGCGTGAAAGACAGATACTCCACAAGATGGGTTGCAGATTCAGGCTGGGAGACAACTGTGAATCATCAAGAAAGCAAGAGCAGACTTCTTTTTAGAATATGACTGGCAAGGGCCATATAAACCTTCTATTGCATGACCCAGTGGTGAGACACAGGTCTAGAGGAAAGGGACTTGGTTCTGTTTTTAGCAGCAGCAGGCAGAAAAACAGAGAATCATATGCATCTTACATATCTTCTTGAAAACAACTTTTGAGACAGTCTCTCTTGCGATACTTCTTTTAAGGTCTTTCAACGTTGTCACCTTCTGCAATGTAGCCATTAAGCCTGACAACCAGTAAATAAATGTTAAATATGGTCTTCATACCTACAGACATCTCCATTACTCAGATTCAGCTTTATCTGTGGTATCCTTATGGTGTCTCCATGTTGCTGCCACTTCTGAGGCTGGGCTGCATCACCTCTTAGTCTGGAATTGCACCTGGTTCAACACAGACGTTGAACCAATGAGAATGATTTTTATGGGACTAGGATATAATGAAGATCATGGCTGAAGATACAGTTTCTCTCACAGGCTGGAATTCATGTATTAAGAATAAACCCTTTGAGTATTCAGAGCAAATTTCTCATGAGACTGGTCAAAAACAGTGCTGTGAGCTTCCCCAGGAACTAAGGGCTATTTTTATTTCTTGGTACAAGTTACACTAACAAATAAAACCAAGTAAACTGGGTTATAATATTTCTCCTATGTATGGAACTTGCTGAATTCCAAAAGAGATAGGAAACTTT
Source organism: Regulus satrapa (assembly GCA_013396955.1). Taxonomy (NCBI): domain Eukaryota; kingdom Metazoa; phylum Chordata; class Aves; order Passeriformes; family Regulidae; genus Regulus; species Regulus satrapa. The sequence goes on along the minus strand of VWZN01005950.1, from coordinate 122,228 downwards.
GTCAGTGGAGCAATTTTATTTTTTTTTTGTCTGTCACATGGAAATTAATGTCTTGCATTAATATGGGAAAAGAAAGACTGTTTCCTTGTGGGTTTAGTGCCATAGAGCTGGTTCTTGCACAGAAGCATCTCTCTTATCTACAGAATATTAGTATGGACTTCCTAAATTCAAGTTACATCTGCCTACATAATATATTTTATGATATTTATATTCTTCAGGAATTCAGGAGACTAGAGGAGTTAAAAACAACAATGAAAAAGCAACCCTGCATACCGTCTTAATCTCAGTGCCCCATTCTCTGTTTCCCTCTATGACCTTGGAGTATTTTTTGCAGTATTGATTTGTAGCATTTCTGAAAATATGAGTTCTTTTCTAAAGATTTTGCTGTCCTTTTGCTATTTTTTGGAAAGAAAAAAAAGTTTGTTTTAGTAATAATGAATGATTCATAGCTCCTGCAGATCATTCAGGGACACCATTCATAGTTAATGATTAAAATGCAGCAATAAAACATGAAATGTTTGAAAGTCAACAGTAATCTTCAGAAGGTAGATCTTCGACAGAAATTGCTGACACCATCAGAAAATCTCCCTCTACAAATATATATCCAAACATAATAATTCTTTTTCTCTCTTTTTTTTTTTTTTTCTCCTTTTGCCTTCTCTTCCTTGCAGGCACCTTTTGTATGTGCAGCTTCAGGTCAATATTCCAGCAAGATGGCAGTTTGTCTATAATTTAATTTAGTATTTTTCTCTCTTCATTTAAATTTTCACTCATTTTTAGCCTACGGTGATTATTTGCATGGAAAGAAATTGTCTTCAAAGTCTATATTTAGCCTGATATATCGGATTAGAGATGTAAGCCAATCATTCAATGAGGTTAATTTTAAATCCTGTGGAAATTGCACCACTCTATTCAGTTTTCTCAGCATTGGCACCCATCTTGTGTGAGGTCATATGACCTTTAACTCCAATGTCAAATGTAATTTCTCACCAAAAGGAGTACATGCAGTACCCTTAAAATAGTAGTTTTAGAATTTATAAGGAGAAGAAGCCTGAGCAGCAGCCTGGTTTTTAAGCTGATGAACTGAGGGCTGTGATTTTGTTTTAAAATATGCAAAGAATGAACAGAAATGCCAAGATAAAAAGGCAGAAATTTGTGCTCATTCTACTTTTCCTACCACAAGCAGTATTCACCAATTCCTAGTTGAGGCTCACCTACCAATATTGGTGCATTTCAGCCAGTGCTTTATTTATTATATTTAGTCAACATTAATATCAGTTAATACTACTTTTAAGATTTACATCTGCCTTAACTGCTGCTTTCCAGCTCAGTTTTCCCCCATTCTGCCCCTCCAAAAAAGCAAAATATTCTAGATTTTAATTTTTTTTTTTTAAATAATACTGCGGTTTTCTTGGCAGCGACTGTCTAGGGATGACTATCACATTCATCATCTCCATCAAATCTATTTATATCTATTGGTTAAAATCCAGCTTGTGATCACTGAGCTGCAGATGGAGCACCCTGAACAGCCAAGGAGTCCATGCATCCGTGCCAGGAACACTTGGAGTCACTGTGGAGAAGGGGCTGAGAGGATCTGTCATTACCCAGTCTTTATCCCATCAACCTCAGAAAGGTGGCAAAAAAGGAAGACTGCTACATCACCTACGTATTAGTGTCAGGGCTTTCAGCAGGCTTCAGGGGTTTTTATCAAGGTGACATGAATTTTACAAGTAATTAAAGACAATACAGGGAGTAGATGTGATGTCAAACTTCCAATGAACTATTAACAAAATATTAAATAGATGTACTTTTAAAGTATGGAAAATGCAGGGTAGGAGTTCTTTTTAAAACATATTTTTCCAGCAGAGCTTGTTAAATGAGATCAAGGCAGTTCTAACCTATAAACTTCTGGATGATCTGCAACAGGGATATTTTTGTTTTCTAGGGCATGGGCTCACTTGAATATTTAATTCCTCAAAGTGCATGAACAGGAATTGAAGAAAAGGTTTTAGAAAAGAAGGCAGACATTCAGAATATTTTCCTTCAAGGCCATGAGCCATGGAGAAGCGTCCCATCCCTGAGCAGAGCTGCACTGGTTTCAAAAGGGCTGCACTCCAGGTGGACAGCAGGGTGTCTCCTCATGGAGCGCTGCAGAATTAGGCTAAACTGAACATATTTAATATGATCTCAGAGAGCTAAGCTGCTTATCACTGTGTGACAGATAATACATTATACAGCTGAGTGGCTAATAGATTCAACAGAGAAAGGCTGATTGCAGGGCATTTTCACTTCCTTTGGCTTACATTCTCCACCTAGGAACAACACTGGGAACTTAGAAAGTGCAGAAAAGACTGAAACTGAGCTTACTCAGTTTCTCAAAAAAAACTGCTTAAAAATATGTATAAAGTAAATACCATCTTCTGTATGTGAAAAACTGAGCAATTTTTAAAGTCATCATGTTTCATAAATATTGATATGAATGGATCTTAAACAGAAACAAGGAATTAGCTAAATGTATCATTACAGGAAATCAGTCAAATGTTAAGAACTCTTTAGTTCAATTCTGAAATTTCAGTTTTGAAAATGGTTTTCAATCTACAAAAGTACAAAGGAAATATCTCTGCTAATGAAAAGATATCTGTATTTAGTCATACTGGTGTATACAAGCCACTGATGATCCCTGTCCAGAACACAGCCTGAGAAGGATCAGGATTTCATATTTGTAACTATTGTCATAAATCAGATTAACAAAATGAACGAGGTAACAGCACACGCATGAAAACAAAGAGGCATTTTTATTTTCTGAATTTATATTTTAGGAACTGTGTTTATTTGCTCAAACTATTGCAGAATTGTAACTCTGTCTCCTTCCCTGTGAAAATGTGACCCCAGCCAGTGCCATGGCATTCATGGTTCAGCTAGCACTCTCCACAATGATTCCTGTGCACGCTTTGGGAGGCAGCACAGACCTCCCTTTCCTGGCTTGGAAACAGAAACACAATTTCAGAATCACTGCATTCCAGACTAACATAGTTTGAAGGGACTTCTGGAGGCCAACTCGGACAAGCTGTTCAAAGAAAGGGCCACTACATTGGGTTGCCTGGGGCTGTGTCCAGTTAAAGTCTTAATATCTCCAAAGCTGAAGACTCCAAAACCTTTCTGGTCATCCTTCTTCAGTGTTTGACCACCCTCCTGGTGAATAATTTTTTCCTACCATCTGGACAGAATTTTCATGTTGCAATGTGCATTCAGCTGCCTTTCATCCTCCCCCTGGTTCCCTCGGGAAGAGTGTGGATAAATCTTAGCCACATCATCCTCCCAGCAGGTGACAGCAGACAGCACCGAGTTCTCCCTGAAGCACATCTTCTGCAGGCTGAGCAAACCCAGCAGCCTAAGCCTCCCTTTGAATATCCTGTGTTCCGACTCCTCACTGGCTTGGTGGTCCTTTACGGGATTCAATCCAGTTTTTTTTTTAAGCCATTTAAAGGCCATTTAAAGGGTTTTCTTGTACTAGAGATCCCAAGGCACACTGTCATGTTCATCACTAGGATCCCAGGGCTTTTTCTGGAGAACTGCATCCTTGAGGCCCATACTTGCCTCACGAAGTTACTCTGTGCCCAGGGGTGACAGCGGGGCCTGCAGAGTGCCCGAGGCCAGCAGGGCCGGGCTGAGGCGGCCCAGATGGGGTCAGCGCAGACCCCGCGGTCACCAGGCTGCTCCACAGCCACGGTGCTGTCTGTGCATGAGCTGAGGCCCCATCTGAGCAGCGCCCTCGGCACAGGACACGCAGCTGAAAGCAGCTGCCGGCGACAAGGGCTGGCCCCGGCTGCGCCCCCTCCACAGCACTTTGGAGAGCTCCCCCGGTCCCCGGAGGCCACCCTTGTCTGCACAGGCACGGAACGAGCGCCCAGCCCAAGAGAAAAACCTCAGGAGCGAGAATATATACCCAAAGCCCCAACAAACTCCATCCCCTGGCCAGCTCAACAATAAAGACATTAAACAACAGTCAGGCTCCAGCTTCCATCCTTGAGGGATGCCGCTAACCACTAGCAAGCCCTTGTGGAAAAGGCAATCGGATGAAAGGAAGAAGGCCGAATTTAAAGGCGGGACGACGCTGTTAGCCAGCCTCTCCACCGCCTTTCGGGGCCGGTTGATATTCGCCGTCTCCGCTGGTGCTGAAGCCCCATCTAGAGCATCGCCGCGCTACTGCGCCCGCCGCCCCGCCGGGACCGGGGCGATGCGACAAAAACCTCCCGCCGCCTTTAAGGAAGCGGAGAGGGGTTAAAAAACGACAAAATGGCCTGCTCGGCAATCCTGTGCTTCTGCTGTCAGGGCCCTTGGCAATGGCACCGCGGTAATCTGAATTTCTGACCTGGTATAGGGAAAGTTAATGTTGAACCAGCCTTTTCAGGCAATAAATATAATCGCTCTGGTAACTCCAGGCGGCTTTAGCTAGCAAGTGTCACCAAGCAAACGAATAGAAATGCTGATATGGGATACTAATGAAGGAATTAGCGGATTACGGGTTTATTAACGTCAGTTGACACAATTTCCCTGGAAACCAGACCGTCAAACAAATTTGATACTGTTTTAATGAGATTAAGCATTAGACTGATAATGAAGATTGTGGCTGAAATAGTGTCTTTGCCAAATATTTGACATAATCTTGCATTAAAAAACAACTATAAACAAAATCAATGCAGCATATTACACATTAATTTTTAAAACTGATCAACAACTAGGTCATAAAAATACACTATAGCTGAAGTGTTTTCATTTCAAATGATTGCATATTTTTTATGGAAGACTTTTGGATACAAATTTTTTCAATATGTTTATCAATGCCCTTTATGAGAATTGCATCACTGTACATAAAATTTGCAATATGACACACAAATTGCTGCTAACATGAAAAACAATAAAGGTAACAATTCTGTCATACAGACTGACGGATCAATTGTTAAGATAAAAAAAAAGTCAATTTTGTTAATTCTGATGTGATCACATGCACCTGAAAACCAAAACCAGAACCAAATGCCTGGATCTGGGACTGAGTCCTAAAATGCAATAGGGCATGCCAAAAGAAGGTAAAAAAAGTAAAGGGGTTAATCAACAGCAGCTGACTGTTGATGCCACACTAAAAGTCATAATCTAAACATACATACATGAGATATGCATACATGAGAATTTAAATGATGCAGTGCCTTAATAGGACCACTGTCATCAGCTCCACCATTCCATGTCCATAATATGTGCTCCAGTATTGCAGAATCACAGGATGTCTGAGGTCCTAGGGACCTCTCAATATTGTCTGAGCCAATATCCAGCTGCTGAAGCAGGGTCATCTAGGGTAGGCTGTTTAGGACCATGTCAAATCACATTTTAGAGCATCTCCAAGGATGGAGATTCCTCAGCCTTCCTGGGGAAACGTCTTGTCTTTAGTCACCTGCACAGTAACAAGTATTTTCTTATGTTTAAATGGAATTTCCTGTATTTCAAAGTGCGTCCATTGCTTCTTGTCCTGCCACTGGGCATTGCTGAGAAGCACTTGATTCCTTTGCATCTCTCATCAGATATTTACAGCCTCTCATACATGAGAAGCCTCAGTCCCTTCATGGTCCTTCACTGGACCCACTCCAGTATATCCATGCCTCCCTTCTACCGGGGTGTCCAGAACTGGTCCCAGCACTCCCAAAATGTTCCACCAGTGCTGAAGAGAGGGGAGGGTCCCTTCCCTCACCAGCTGACAGCACTCACTCCCCCTCGCAGTCCCAGGTGGCATTGGTTGCAAGAGTGCACTGCAGGCTTGTGTTAATGTTCATGCATCACCCATGATGTACCCCAGCACAACCTTACCTACATCTTATGTTCAACCAATCTGTACCTAATTACCTCCCTGGCACAGGAACCCAGCTTTCCTTGTCAACGTCTGTGCTGTTCCAGATGGGAAGTGACCTTGGAGCTGGGATCCAGTTAAAACCATGAAGTTAGCTAATTTCAACATCCTGCCTCTGAGAACCCCTCCAGCCTGCTTAACAACAATTAATTCACCAAGTGACAGGTAGTCAGTGTCAACCAGGTCTTACAGGCTGTACTTTCAGAACAATGAGGACACAACCCACCAGTTCTGGCAAACATTATTAAGGTAATTTATCATTATAAATTTCCCACTTCCCTGGAAGGGCAGCTACCGTCATGAGTGAAGATGAATTTGACTCAAAAAACAGATTTATCCCAGAATACCTGAGATACAGCCACACTCACCTCCTTCTGTAGGCTCTCATAAGAGCAAGTAGCTGGGGCCTTAAAATTTAACTTAAACATAAAATAACTTAAAACTCCCAAATCTCTCCCATTCAATTCATCTGGGTAGAAGCACTTCCTTCCACTACTGATATATGTGTGCTTTCTTACTTGGAACTAGTTCCAGCTTCTCACCACTAAGGTTTATTTCACCTTTTTACCTCTGGACTAAAAGTCCGCTACCAAGAGGAGCAGTAGTGCTCACAAACAAGCAATCTCTCAACCTTTATTGGTATTGAGTCTTCTCTTGAGTGTCTCTCCCTGTAACATTGAGTTTTATGGACCCCCAGTGATTATTGAAATATGTTTGTGACACCTTTTCAGTTTTCCAACATCTTTCTCTGAGTGTGGACAGCACAATCACCTACCTTATTTCAGCTGACAGGTTTCACCTGTGGCCCAGAGAGATATGATGCCACTTTTCTCTCCAAACTGTTATCTCCTGGCAGTATCCAGGGAATGAACTGGACTAGATATCCAACAATCGATGCTTCTTATTGGTTTTTTTATTACTTTAACCACATGGTGACCAGAAAAAGATAATGCAGGTGAGAGTAAAGCCTATTTCACCCAAATTGTTTGGATGGACATATCATCTTTTTCATTGGTGGTATGAGTTGTCAGAGCAGTCCAGGTTAGTTTGGTCACTGTCCTTACTTTTTTGACAACTACGCAGTGACTGATCTCATTAGTTATAGGTTTCAGAAGAGGATTGACAGTTTGGTTTATAAAACAGAAGGGGAAAAAAACATCCAGAAAGCAGTCTTCATCAATCTAAGCATCCTTGAAACACAGTATGGAACAGTATGAACATGAACAGTATAATATTCTAGCATTTGGGAAGAGAGAGTGGGGTGGGGGGAGTTAAACTACTTCACATCCTGAGGATGTTCATAGAATCATGGAACATCCTGAGCTGGAAGAGACCCACAAGGATGAGAAGCCAGTGTTATTTAATACTAATAAGGAGAATTCCAGTAAGTTGATGGATACATTGTAAGAGTTCATGGACTTCAAGCTGTAAAGGCTCAAATGCACCCTACATAAGATTTTAACAAATCAGGGATATGAAGTCAAAAATGCTGTCACCAAGCTGCTGTCCTACTCAGTGGTGCCCAAAGTGCCCAGGGTACGTGTTTGGCTCAGAGGCATCTAAGCCTTCACAGCGATGGGCAGCTCTGGACAGAGCTCATGGATAATTTCAGTCTACACAAGTTTGAATTGGGGCACATTCAAAAATCCAAGGACCCAAGTTTCAACTCTCTCCTATGAAGGGGTTCAAATCCCTACCTCGTACTTGCTTAAAGTCTGTGATACTCAAGACTATGGGCTGAGATGCTGGCACTTCTTCCTCATGGGAAGCATACCATTTTGCATTAAAAAAAAAAAAAAAAAAGAAAATTTGATGACATGATTAGGTGTCTAGAAGTGGTGTGAGTTTTTCAGATCTCTTTCTGGGTTTACATTACTAGTCAAGATGTGTCTATGTTATGAATAAAGATTTTTTTTTTTTTTTAAGGGGACAATTTTTCTGTGTAACTGAAGCAATGAAACTGTTTTCAAAGCAGTTCACATTGAACACTGAGCCAAATTTATTTTGATATAACATCCATTATTTTTGTTGGTACCAAAGATGCATTTGACCTCATTCCTCTACAACATAATGAATATCACAAAACTGTACAGAGACAGAAGAAAATTCATTCTCTATCTTAGCAATAAAAATTTATTTTAAAGTCAAAAGAGATGGATATTCAGAAGCAACATACATTGCTTATGATTAAATATGTCATATTTGTCCTTCCAAAAGTGGTTTTCTGGGAAAATGTTACTAAAACCTTCCAAGAACAAATGCAGCATTTACCGTAAAACTACCAGATCCTGAATAATATGTGTGAAATTTTCCTCCCCGTAGCATGTTTTCCAGAGAAAGATGTCATTAACTGAAATGTCTCCTTCAAATTATATATTTTCCTAATCAAACATTCAATACTTGTTTGCTCAGCATCTTCTCCACCTTCCGAGGCTTTAATGGGTTGGGTTTGGGGGTTTTTTTGTAATTTAAATTGCTTATAAAACACTTGTTGCTAGACCATTGGCAATAATTACCTTGTTTTATTTGTGTCCCTGCTAAAACACACCTATATTCACAATATGAGCAATTAAAGCTTCGCATTATAGCAACAGAGTACCTTATTGTGTTATGTGGAAGTGTTAACTCATCACACTGTAAATTGTATTCCTGTGATTCACCAGCAATCATTTTTTGTTATTCACTTAGTATTTCTCCACAAGGCAGCTGTGAGCTCAAAATCCAAGCAGGTACTCTAACACAAAGAAATCTGATAAATTTGTAAAACCTCTGAAATCAACTAGTGCTGTGAAGTATACATAAATGTTTCTTTCATTGCACTATATCTGCCCTTTAATATTTCAATATTTCAGAGCCTTGGAAATTTGTATTGTCAAAAACAAATCCCCGTGAACAATGCCCAACGTGCTTCTTTCATACATCCTCAAGTTCAGCTGAGTTCACAGGAGCCTTTCTCTGGTGCCTGTCAGAGACACAAAAGGGGTGTCAGGAGTGCCAAAGCCGCTCCAACACCGCCACGGTCAGAGAATGCTCGAGAAAATCCTCTTGAGGGAGTTGAAAGCAGACATAGTATGAGAAGTGACACCAAAGGACATTCTTTCAAAGAGTTATAACACTAAGTTGTCAAAGGTGAGCTGTTGCTTCTCAGGCGATGACTCAGGAGCACTTGTGAAAAGAAACAGTGGAGAGGCCTTGCATCACTTCAGAGCCCAGGACATTGGGAGGCAAGCTCTGAAAGTGATCTTGGGCTTTTGTCTTCTCAAGGTAGGTGAGCAAGCAGTAAGAAAAACAGCTGGCCTCCAACAAAACCACAGCTTATTTTGACACATGCTCTAAAAAGTACAAGGCGGCCATGAATATTTATAATGTCAAAACAGACTGACATTTATTTGCATTACAATTTGAAGTATTTTGATTATTTGATTGCAGATAGCTGAGAGCAAAGGGAAGTATGTGCTCATACACAGTGTATGTTGTATTCAGGATAATATTTCCAGCAAATACTGCAGGAAAAAACCTTCAGCTGGACCCTAGCTATGTCTATATTCAATGCTCTTATACAGAGATCTTAGTCACTTCCTAGGACACCTTTATAGCAGTGGACGGAGGGAATAAATTATGGGTGGACTTAAAGTGAGCTCAAAGACCTTTTCCAAGCTAAATGCTTCTGTGATTCTATTTCATAAATATCTCCCTTGCTACTGGACACTGAACAAGCACTCCTGGCTACCCAGACCTGCTTTGAGCCAAAACCTCTATAGTACAAACCCCCTCAATTCTGAACAAAGATATTTTTGCTAGTGTGTACGCAAGGTACTACCTTTGATGTATATGCAGGGAGAAGTATATAAAGGTTTATGCCTGTACAAGGCAGTATCATATGGCCTATTCTATGGGAAAACATCAGAAAATGTGAAGGAGCCAAAAGGCGTCTTCTCTGGTACTTCATACTTTGTCTGATAGTTTTAACTTTGATCTTTTGCAGGAACTAAGTCTAAGTCTGAATGTCACAGTAAATTTTCACATAATGTACTCTGGTTAAAGCAAGCAGCACATCACTTTGACTCCCTCATTTGTATGTGTTCCTTAAGTCCCCACTTCTTATAGAAATTGTGGTATTGAAAGCAATACTAGAAAGAGATTTCCTTTTCAAATTTGAACATCGTTTCTGTTCTGTCAATTCAGAGAATCTGTTTTATCCATCACATTAGGTGCACTTATTGTAACAGTTCCCACCATGTTTGCCACAGCTATTTCTATGGTGCAGTGGAAATCAATAGCATTTTTTCTATGCATCAGGGATTTCCTATCAATATTTATGTGCAACAATTAAATGAGCACAGGTTCCACTCATCTGAATAAGCCCGGTGGCTTTATCCCTTTTGGAACCTCTGGAAGTAGCAAACTGTGACATTATGACCTGATTTAGTGTTTGAAGGTTTCCACTCCCCCTTTCTAGAGCATCCCTCTCTTGGTTAAGCTCCGAGGCTAGGGCTGCTCTTTCTGAGCCTTCTACTTCCCCCTCCTCCAGCTCTTGAATTAAATGCTCTGTTCAAATGACCTTCCCAACCAAGTGAGCAGTTAAGACATCAGACTTGTTTAACACAGACTGAAGGAAGCTGCAAAACTTTATTTCTTGCTCAGGTGATTCATCTATTTGTCCTGTCCAAGGGAACGTGAAATACAGCACCATCAATTATCTGCTGTGTATCAATTGTTAGGTTGTTAGGACCGTAACTAAAATACATTATTTGTAGTTTTTTTAGAGTAACAAATTTCTATCAATCCCTATGCCAACATTTCACAATATCTGAATTCATTCCACCTCAGCAGCTGATTCAAGTCTGTTGCATTATTCTGGATGAAGGATTTGATGGAGAAATCTGATGTCATTTGTGAACAAGTGGCCTGTTTTCATTATGACTCAATACCTGTATTCAATACCTGGATTACACATAAACACTGGCTAAATTCAATGCCTGTGTTACCCATATTCAGTAACTAATGATTAGTTAGTCACTAACCAGGCCTCAAATGATTAGCCATGGCAATTAGTCTATAAATTAGCAACACAAAAAAAAAAAAAAAAGTTCTCTCCCACATATTTTAATACTTTCTCATGTTTGTTTGTTTGTTTAATTGCTTTTTCTGCTTCCAATTTTCCTAGCTACGGTGGGCATGGAGATGGATTATGAATCTCTTTCATCCTATTTACAGAAGCAACAGCATCTCAGATTCTGGCCTGGCTTGCTGCCAGATACAAGCAATACATTTCCTCCAGTTGCAAGCAATAAAATTATTCCGTCTTTGTCATTCCCTGGATCTTTTTGAAGGACATCAATGATTCTCTGCCAGCGTTGCTGTGATGAATTATATGCTTTCACTGTTTAGCACAAGGGTGAGCTACACAAAGCCACAGAGGATGAATTTTAAAAAGATCCACATGAGTTTTTATTGTTTATTGAAACCAATTTCATAATAGCAATGCAAGTACAGCATTGTACAGCAAAATATTAAGTGCAATTATGGAGACAATCAAAATTAGGAAATTCATAGACTGGTTGTTGGGGTTTTTTGCATGCTTCATGCCTGTTTTCTTGGATATTAGGATCAAAAAATGAAAAGCTCCTTTCAGCTTGGGAGACTCCATGTTAGGTTTATGCTGCACAGCTACTTTCTGTGCTTCTGAAATACCAGTTTACATCTCCTCTCCTTTTACGGGAGTTTATGCTGATGTGTTTCTGATTGCATTCTAGCCGACTCATTAAATGACATTTTCCAGTAATTTAATTAAACATATTTGGAGTTCTTGTGCACAATACATATAGTTTTTGAGAATCTCTCAAGCCTTTCATAATCACGTTTGTTGGTGGTTTTTTTTTTAAATTTTTCCTCCTAAAATGTATAGTCAGGGAGGAGGGGATGGCAATACTTTAATTTCAAGTGCACTAAAACTGTGTTTTCCTCACATATTTCCTTATTGTCAAGTGACAGGTTGTGCCTGAAAATATTGCCTTGGTAAACAAAACCAATAATTTGTCCTGTTTCCTCAATTTTTATTATTTTCATTAATGATCACTGAGCATTCATGTTGAACAATCAGAATTGTAGAGACACAGTTCTGCCAATGGCAAATATGTTTCTCTCTCAAGAATGTCCCATTTATGCCTTCCCATAGAGGCAGGTAATAATGTTCATCTGAAACATTATACTTTATTTTGCTCCACCCAAATTCTTGTCACTTTCATCACTGTGGTATCAGCATCCATCAGCAAGTGAAGCAAGCAAGAAACCTCCTGTTTCCTTTTCCCTTCCTCTCTCCAGAAAGAAATTTGCTTACCTACATTTATTAATAAAGATTTGCATTAGAGGGAAAAAAAACAGCAGTAACTTGGAGTCATAAAAGCCAAGAATAAGAAACCCTCTTACTTCTTACTTCTGTGGTGGAATAAACCACCACAGCCTCATACATTGGTCCTGCCTTTGAATTCAAGCCTTTTTGCCAGCTTTAGGCAGTACTTTTATCCTTTTGTCAGTACAATCCATTTCTTTTTCCCCTCTTTTGGTCTCATCCCTGACCCTGGCATTCAAACTGGCAATGCCAGGACGCGCCCAGGGCTCCCCAAAGGCTTCGCTGGTCCCACTGCCCGGAGGGCTTGTGAGGGGACGTGACGGGTCACAGCACTGTGGTGGGCTGCTCTGCTACCCTTGTGCTCCGGGGCAGCTGTCTGAACAGAATCGCAGAAATAATTCAGTTGGAAAAGACCTCTGAGATCATCAAGTCCAACCTATGACCAAACACCATCATTCACTTAGTCATAAGTGCCACATCCAGTCCTTCCTTAAACGCTCCAGGGATGGTGACTCTACCGCCTCCCCGGGCAGCCCACTCCAATGTAAACTATCCCTTTCTGTGAAGAAATGTCCCCTAAAGTCCAGCCTAAACCTGCCCTGGAGCAGCTTGGAGGAAGCCGTGTCCTCTTGTACTGTCAAGAGCTGCCTGGAAGAAAAGGCTGACCCTGCACCTGGCTACAACCTCCTTTCAGGGAGTTGTAGAGAGCCAAAAAGCCTTCCCTGAGACGCCTCTTTTCTCCAGGCTAAACACCTCCAGCTCCCTCAGGCACTCCTCACAGGACTTGCGCTCCAGACCCTTCACCAGCTCCGTTGCCCTTCTCTGGACTGGCTCCAGCTCCTTAGCGTCCTTCTTGCAGTAAAGGAGCCCAGAACTGGACACAGCACTCGAGCTGTGGCCTCACCAGCACTGGGTACAGGGGCACAATCCCTGCCCTGCTCCTGCTGGCCGCACTGTCGCTGATACGGGCCAGGAGGCCTTCTTGGCCAGCCGGGGACACACTGCTCGCGTTTACCCGGCTGTCAACCCGCACCCCCGGCGCTTTCCCATGGGCTGCTCTCCTTCGATGTCACACACGCGCCTAACAGAACCAAGACGGTGAGGGCAGTGCAGGCAGTGCCGGGCAGCGCAAGGAGAGCAAGAGCAGGGCAGG
>VWZN01005950.1:65955-97103 GCA_013396955.1 Regulus satrapa | reverse complement strand
CAAATGTATTGTCTGTCAGATGAGCTGTGCTCATTTTTTCCTCAGAGTATGTGTCCCAGAACATAATCTTCTGAAAGTATCAGTGCAGTGATTTCGTCTGGTGTGACAAGGCAGTCTCAAACCTTATCCTACCCACATAAATATGTGGGTCTGTGTGTATGCTTAGACTATTTTCACTGGATCAGTAGAATCTACTTGTCAGAAGAAGCAGAAATTTATGGGACTGTTTTAAATATTTAATGCCAGTATTTCAAACAGTTTGTCTGCTGCTCATTTTATTATAGATGCTCTACCATTAGTCCATTTTAGGTTCAGATTTTTTTTAAATGTCATTCTGTAGAGATAAGTATTTGTGTTTCAACGATTTAAGTAAAGTGAATTTTAATTTTATGAGTTTGATTCTGTGACAAGCAGTAAGATGAGCGAGATATTTTGTGGAGCTTTTAAACTTATATTCAGTGCACTGTAATGACTCTATAAGTAGCATTAAGATCGGGTTTAAATTATTTTTTCAGTAGAATTTTTGCATGCATATTTTTTTATGATTAGTTTTTACAGATGCTTAAAAATGTTGTGTGAAACTCATCAATACTTTCCACTTCCACTCACTGACTTCAATACAGTCTTTTGTTTGCTGCAAGTCATGAACAATTATAGACAAGTATATAGCGGGAGATTTTCAAGTGAAAACACAATTTAATTAGTTTGTATTTTCAACAGCCAACAACCAAAATATTAAGAAAGGACCACAGCTCACAAAGGGTGTACAAACCAGTGGATGCTTCTCACCAGCAGAAATTCTTCCAGAATCAGAACTTCTCTGTGGTGACACAACAAACAAGAAAGAAGGAATTCTTCCAAAAATAGTGAGTTCCATAAAAATTTGGGACCCAGTCCAGACAATTCACCTATCAAATTGTAAAATGCAGAACTTACATTTTAGAAAATGTGTAAATAAACAAGTGTAAATATACAGAAAATACAATTTCAAAAACATTCCGTTCTTTAAGACAAGATCTACCTTTCTAGAAATATACTCTATTTTTTGAGAGTTTATCATATTCTCTGTCTTGCTGAGAGCCATTAGCTCAATTTGGGTTTTTTTCTGCCACGCTTAATTCTTTGAAGTTTTTAAGACTTCATTTTCATTTTTGTCCTTTTTCTTTGTTACTAATGCTTATTTAAAAAATCTGTTAAGCAGTGATGGCTGCCTTGTCTCTGTTTTCCCTTTGGTCTTAATTACGGTTTCTTTTTCTTTCCAGAATTATTTCACAATGCATAAATCTAACACTTCCTCTTATTGTCACAGTGCTGGTATTTCTTCTGGTTTTCCAGAAGCTTTGTCAATATGCTTGTTTTTTGGGTTTTTTTAATTCCATTTTCCTTTTTAGTACAAAATAGTACCAATTAGAAGTATTGCTAACACTTTTGTGACCCCGGGCTAAAATCAGAGATTTGTAAGGTATGACCAATCAGAATGACACAGATTCTGGTACAAATTGTACAAATTCTGACTGCATGAGGCTGGGACCTTTTTTTCAGAACTAATGCTTTAAGGATGGTCTTGGCTGGCTTTCTGTTACTCCTGAAGCTTTTTCGTGGCAGTTTCATTTGTATGTTCTCTCTTCCCAAACCCTTTCTGTAACTATGGATGTAGTTTAGTGTATTCTTATAGCATGTACTGGGCTGTGTGAGTTACACAACCATGCAGTTGCTGCAGGGGCAGCTCATGGTGTCCAGCTCTGTGTTCTCTATATGGCTATTGCTTTAAGTAATGTAAATTAGATTTGGGTAGTCTATGCTTTCATCAGTGTTTAAAGTCAAGCATTTTAAATACCTGGTCACCATCTCCTTATGTAGTATATATATTTTTACTATAGCAATGATAACCTTGTACATGAAGGAAAAATGCTTGATTTTTTTTTTTTTTGCTAACTCTCATCTTTTTTTTGTTCATTAAGCAGTAGCTATTTCTCTTAAAAGGATATCTTTAATCTAGAAGTTTATTTTGTTCTAAAATAAGCACAACCTACAAAGTTCACACCTATGTGTTGGACAATGCTGACTTTCTCTTCACTTCATTGCCACTGCTTTTCTGTGTTAGTGGTTTTTACTGCTGATGTTAATATCTTTTCTGCAGGTTCTTGCCTTTTAGGTATGTATGGGTAGTCACTAGCCAAAATTGTCTTCCAAGATTAAACTTTCTCTTTGATTGTTTGTTACTTAATACTCCATAAATTTAAGCACCGAAATTAAATTGTCTGAATCTACAACCCACTCGCTTGAGTAAAAGGGTCAGATTGTGCAAGTAGAGGGCAGCTAATTACTTGCTTGTTTAGAGAACGTGATGCTGAAATGTGGTCTTCTATTAAATTCCTTGAAGAAGACAACTTCTGGTTTCTAAGGAGAACCACCCCGAGAGCGATAATTTTGCTTTATGGCATTGGAACTGCAACTTCCCTGAAATGTGCAATACAAAATAGAGTTGATGGCCTATTCATTTTCATAAAAGTATACTAGAGGTGGTAATATTTTGGGGCAAATCCCTGGGTCATCAAAGCTAGTTTAGTTTAAGGTGACCTTCTCATTTTATGTTTAGCAGTAAGAATGTGATTTCAGAATGTCATAGAAGTTCTTATGATTTTGTTAGGTTGGTTGTTTTATGTATTGTTTTTCCCCATCACTTTCAATTTCCTATTAATTTATTTCAGGAAAAAGAAACTCAAGACAAAGGATGGAAAGAACAAACAGAACTCCTAAGACAAGACCAAGACAGGGAGAGGGAAGAGAAGCTGAAACATTTTCAGGAAATACAGTCCTTAGAGGACAGAGTTCCAAAATTTCCAGACGGTAAGGAAATGGGCAGCTGAAGGCTGAAAAATGCGCCGTAGAATATTAATCAAGTGAGGCTGCTGGTTTCTGGTGAGAAGAGCAAAATGATTTTGCAGAGATCACTACAGTGGAAAATTATTTTCAGTTATATTATGCAAAGAATAATCAGAAAGAAATACAGGATATAGAATAATCCGTGCCCTGTACTCAGCTGTGATTAAGTATGCAGCAGCAAAAAATGCTGTCCACCAAAAAGTACTGGAGTCTGAGAGATTGTGCTTTACAGAACAGGAATGACATAGAAGGTGAATGCTGATGTTATCTCTGACTTGCTAAATGTTATTGAGGTAGGAGGTAGATTTATACTATTGTAAAACAAATCTATTTTCCTTAATACGGCCTCTTTTTTGAGTACTTTCTACTGCCTTATATAATTTGAAATTTTAGTTTCTCTTTTCACGTCTGGTTATCTGTATCATTTGGTGTGCCTATTTGAGAAATGTCAGTTTCTGTCATTATATATTAATATTGCTTTTTTATTCATTTGGTTTTCACAGCATCTTAATGACTTAAATGCACAAGTCAGTCTCAGCTATTTTAAATGGACTGCACCCTGTCACGTTAAAGAACTCTTTAGTGATTGCAGTTAATGAGCAGTACTTATTCTGTATGACAAGAATTCTAAAAATCTATAGCTGCTTTCAGAGGTAAAATCTGTGAAAAATCTTCTATCACAACTTACATAAGCCAAGAATCTGATTTTATGTCTCTGCCCAAGATGATTTAACCACCTTACCCATCATATGGTGTAAGCTGGTATTTCCCCAACCTTCCAGACAGAAACATGGCACTTTACTTAACTTGGATAATGATCTGCTATTGAAAACCTGTCTATGTTAAATATATTTAACTGAACTACTGCAGTGAACTACCGAAAGCCTGAGCTGGAGTACAGTAGATGGCATGCAACTAAGTCAGAAATTTGAGTAAAGTGTTCAAAGGACAATGCCACTGTGTGTGTTGGAGGGGCCAAGTAGTCATAATTCAACTTTGGGCCAAATACACATCTGTTACCTTGGGGGAAAAGTATTTTGAAGAGGTAAATATTTGAGAAGCTTCCTCCTTCTTCTACACATAAGCATTTCCAGGTTCTGCCCATAAGTTGCTGTTTTGTACCTTTGGTGTCCCTTCATGGCTGTGCACAGTCACTCCGAGTCCACGCAGGGATGCACAGAGCACTCTCGTGAAGGTCTTTTCTGTATGCAGCTGATGCAGGGTATTTTAAATCATTCCCTGCTTGAAATAGGTGATCACTCCTATGACTTTGAGGCCTGATAGCTTCACAGAAATAGCTCCCTTTATGGAAAAAAAAAAAACCCCACACATATATCCCAGGCCTGTCCTAATGTCAGCGGTGATGACAAATAAAAATAAAGTACTGTGCGAGGCAGAACTGTTAAAATCAGTAATGTTGTATTCATTTTCATTCAAACTCAAGAAATGGGAAGGCAATTGGCAGAAATCAAATTGCTTTGAAAATTCTAAGATGTGCATAATGTCCTAATGCTTTTGGAAAATGACAGTAAACTTTTATCAGAGAACCAGGAGTGGATTTGGTTGCAATTTTTGAATAATTTATTTATGCAGCAGGAAAATGACATTGTGCATAGAAGAGCATGTTAAAAACACAATGTTTTTTTCTTGCATTATTGTCAAAATGTTATAAGGGTATTTTAAAATTAAAACATTTTAAATTTTTTCAAACATTTTTTGCAGAGTGGCAAAGGAAAGAATATGACAAAATTAAAAAAGAAAGCAACTTTTTATTGGATAAAGAAGAGAAAATAAAGACGGAGGAGACAGAAATCCACAAACCTGAAGTAGAGAGAGAAAGCACCGAAACGTTGGAAGAGCGGCAAAAAAGAGAGTTCCTCCTTGCCAAAATGCAAGAAATTGATAGAGAAATCCAAAATACAACAAACACGAAACCAGCTTCCCAAGCACCATTCATAAATACAGCAAGAAAATCTGATTCCCTGGAGAAAAAAGAGAAAATAAATCCGTTCTTTGAGATTCCCGGGAAGGTTACTAATGGATTTCCTGTGGGGGACAGCCAGGATGATGGCACAAGAGCACAAGGGCAGAAGCAACGAAACGTGAGGACTGTAGATTCAAGCAGTGAGTTAGCATTTGGCAGTTATGTACCTTCCTTTGGGAAGGCATCAGTGAGACCAAGTTGGCTCACTCAAAAAAGTGACAAATTAGAAGAAAATGTTAAGGAAAATGCAGATTTTGATAGTAAGAAAGAAAAGAAGTCCAATTTAATGGAACAACTCTTTGGAAGCAGTGCCAGTACCATTCTTCTTTCTAAAAATAACAATACACCACCTTTGGAGATAGATTGGAACTCTAGTAATAAGCCTTTTATTGATAAAAACAGTAAAGTCAAAGTAAAAGAAGACAGTGGGCTTTTTGGTGAAGGAAGAAGCCTAAACAGACACCGTCTGCAGTATACTACAAACAAGCCAGGAGTTAGTGCCCTTGGTTCTTTAGAAGATGAAATTGAAGAAGTAGTCTTACAGTGATCGTGTTTTATATGTTTCATATGTAAATACTGAAAAACTATTTTCTTGTAATATTTATTAGATATAGATTTGAAATATTTCAGATTTATTGTAAAGCCTTATGAAGGAATAATTTACATAAATGGGTATGTGTATAGAGGAGAGATGCAGAGGAGAGATGCTTGGGGTTTTTTTACCTCTAGGCTGCTTACAGTGCACTGCTTTTCATTTGGAGTATTTTTTTAGGCCTCAGATACATTCTTTTTGGGCATTTGGAGAACTTCTTAACTGTGCCAGGAGGAGGTGTGTGTAATATCAGTCATGAAATGAGTAGAAGAGACATTCTTAGCACTAATTCTCTTAGAAAGGGAATAATTTATGCTGCTGTTATCTCAGAAGAATATCAACAGAAGCACAATTAACTCAGGAACAGCTCTCTCTCCTTTTGCATAGGTTTTTTTGTGGACCTTACCACCAAATGTGTCTAACTCTTCTCATATATTTGTTATACAATGCCATCTTTTGTAATTTCTGAATTTTCTATGTAAAATTCCAATCATTACCAAGTAATTTTTTTAACAAAATGGTTTTATTAAATGAGTTGAGTAAATTTCTTGTGTGTAGATCATCTTTAACACAAAGTTCTGAGTTTTTATATAATATTGATATTTGGGGGGGGAGGCAAGTTGGTTGCAACTTTGCTTGTGATGTTATTTTCTGGTTGGTGCTGTATACACAAATTTAAAAGATGGGCAATTAAGAATTTAGCAGAAGCATTCCAGGAAATAAGCTGAAGGTCATTTCTTAAGATGAAAGTAATTCCTTACTAGAACAAGAGATTTGAAACACCTCTCTGATATGGTCCCGATTCAAAACACACTTAAATACAGAGAATTCTTACTATTTAAAGATGCATGCAGTCAAGATTTTTCTGAACACAGTGGCTCTTCTGGAGAGAAAGGCTGGTGTCTTCATCATGCACTAGCTGTCTTTGCTTTTCCTATTCAGAAAGAAAATCAGTCACAGATCCAGATCCGGGATGTGGGGCAGTTCTCACCAGGTGCTCAGTAGTGACGAGCAGCTCATGTTCACCTGCTTGTTTACACCCCCAATTACATTCATTGTAATACTGCAGAACTTATCAGGCTCATTTTGCCTGCAGATGCTCAGAATATCAGAAACATTTTAACCAACAACAGTGGATTTAACTCTTACTTTCCTGCAATGGCTTTTTGGGGTGAGTGCTGTGGTGTAAGGGGTAGGAGAGAGCTGTGGGTAAGTACTGTGGGTGGTTGTGACTGGATAGTTACTTGTCTTGTCCTACCTGTGGGTGGTGCTGCCCTTCTGGAAGCAGGTGCTTTGCTCCTGAAGATGACATTGAGGTGGATTCTTTATTTTTATTTCCTGTGGTTAAGGATTCTAAGGCATAAAACAATAATGTATTTGCTCCAGTTATTAAGGATCAGGTAGTGTATGGAGGGGACCATTGTTTTTGTTTCTTTGCAAGTCAGCTCATTAACATCTGGCAAATTCCAACTATTGTGCTGAACTGATGTGCCCTGCTGTTTCAATTACAAATGTATAGTTTCCAAGCTGTTTGTTATTACCAGCCTCTTCTTAAGTTCACAAATATTTGCATCCTGTTACCAGCCTCTTACTGAAACTTGTGTATTCAGTAAGTATTTCTTACTGAAATACTGTGGTGACTCACACCAAAAGTAAAAGGTGCATGTGCATTAGGAGGGTGAAATTCGATTGATCTGCTGGGAGCAGTGTCACAGGTATCATTTCTCTTTTCCTCTCATGGCTGACCATCTCTACAGCTTATTCTTTTCTCTTGCTGATTATTCCCTTCTCTTTTTAGTTTTAGAGTTACTGACACAAATACCATTACAGATAAAATGTGTGAAAGCAGAGGTAATCTTCTCACTGTGGAAGGAAATATTTGTCCTTGTAACATCTGTAAGCAGCATTTCTGCTGTGGAGTAACAGTTTTCTGCTCACTGGAAGAAACTTTTGCAAGGTCTTAAAGGCTCTGTAGACCTTACAAATGGTCACATTGATCCCCTGTAGTCCTTTGGACCCCTGGTCTCAGCTGCTGTAGCTGGACAGTCTGCATGTTGCTCTTAGTGGTGGCAGTGTCTTAACAGCATTCGATTGACTGCAAAAAAAAAAATAATCCAGCTTTTGCAGTAAAAAGTAGGTCACAGCAGTTTTGATGACAATTTGTGTATGTCTTCATGTTTATGTCCAGTTGTAGGTTCTGTTTGATGTTTAGACTATATGGCTATTACATCTGTTCTTGCTTTCCTTCTGAACCACCGAAGGGGATGGAAGAAATTCCTCCATTCCAACAAGGAAGGATCATTAAAGTTTGATTAACAGTTTTAGTGGAATATTCAAGGACATTTTTAAGGCCCTGGAAAAAATGATCTTACAGTTCTGATCCCCAGGAGAGTAGTCATCAAAGAAAAGTGTCTGAGGAGCATCTGATGAGGGTGGTCAGGTGTCAGGGCTCACCTGACAGAGAAAACAAGAAGTTTTAAGAAGGAATATATTTCTCTTCAAAAGAGGAGATGAACTGTTGAGTATGTCAGGGGGGAGTAGAGTAGAGTAGATGTTCTGTAATCCAGAAGAAATGTCAACTGCTGGAGGAGAACTTGGGAGACCCTTCAGAACTCTGAACTAAAGTGTTTCAGGTGAGGTAAGCAGAGGGAAGTGGGAAATGCTTCAACATCTTGAATATTTTTCCCAGATCTGTGGTATCTTTGGGCTAGTTAAAAAGTAGGGTGGAGGGGCAGAGGATGGAAGTTATATTCCACAACGTTATGGGATCCTATGTTTGTGGTTTTGCTTTTTATGTTGCACTCATGCCTACAGAGGTGAATTGCAAATCTATGATGCTTCAAAAATGAGGACATTTAGAGAGGATGACCTTAGGCTGCTTGGTAGCCCCAGGTTCATTGCTGGTCCTGAGACAGAAGATCTTTTCCAGACAGGCATATTGATATTTGGGGGGGGAGGCGATGGGACAGAATATCTAATCTGTCATGTTAGGAGTATGAATTTGTTCTTGGGACAGGTGGCTCCAAGAGCATCAACAGGGCTTTCACTGATACTTGTGCTCTAGAAAGTGCTTTGGGTGAGCCTTTGCTATTTAAGAGAATAGTAATAAATTCTGTATAGTGCTCTGAAGCAGAGACCAGCACAAACCAGCGTGGCAGACACGAGTGCCTTCAGGAGAGTCATGGTTGCAGGAAGGGAGGTTTTGTTCCCAGCTTCACTAAGCCTGACCTACTCTTGTTCCAAGATGACAACTCTAAGCATAGGAGATGCCCCGGGTGACATTGCTCATTTATAACATTCCCCTTTGTTGGATCGAATTTAACGTGGTCTCCTGTTTCGAATTATCTCTTTGATTAGCTGCAAAGTTTTGATGTCTGCAGGAGGAGAACAATTGCATCAGTGTGCACTGTCAGCCGGGACTCGTGGCTGCTGGGGAGTTGCTAGGATACCTCTCTAAAAGGTACGATTCACTTGATTAACCACCAACCCGGTTTGCATGAGAAATATTTTTCCTATCTTTGTTTTGTGCTGGCATCAACTGTACCTTAGATGTGCATGTGTGTTTAGAGCAAGCTACAGGTTGATTTTCATGTGTGTCTGTTTCTTTCTTTTGATACGAAATAAAACCCTCTCTGTTTCACAGCGAAGAATCCAGAGCAGTTAAAGTAGCAATTCCAGTAATTTGTAAAATGAGCATTGCTTACAGAGGGAAACATCAACCTAGAGAACCAAGGGAAGATTTGACTTTGGATATGCATTTTTGGTGCTATAGCTAAAGCTTCACTTAAGATCTGTGAAAATGCAAGGGAATTTTAATCTCCTTTATATTATTTTCTTTCCCTACTCTGTGCAGGGGGTTGGACCAGATGATCTGACAAGGTCCCAACCAAAACTCTTCTATGTTTCTGCCATCCTTGCCACATTCCTCTGGTATTAATGCTCCCTTACAGTGGAAATGCCTTGCACAAAGCTGCTTCACTCTACTTGCACAAAGTTGTCTCTGAACACCTCCTGTGTGCCCATCTGTTCCTGAATATGGGAGCATTGTATTCAGGATGCAAACCTCAACTCAAGTCTCTCCTCAGCAGCTGCTTTCTGCATGCTTATCTTTCCAATGCCTTCTTTTTACCTCCGTTTTCCCGTTTCCTGAAACATTTTGTTCAAATCTCAGAACATATTGCCATCATTTCTGTGAATCCTCCTTTGTCCCACAACTCTTTCTGCACTTTCCCTCAGACTTCCATAAACTCCTTTTGTTACTTCCACCGTGTCTTTCCTCTGATGGACCATCATTCCTTCCTTCTGTCTGAACTGACTTCTGCTTTTCATCCCCTAGGCATGACAGTTATCCTCTGCCTATGTTCCCTTTATCTCCTCTCCCACAGTTTCATTCCCCCCTCTCAAGCTCCCTACCAGCTGTGTTGTGCTGTGTTCCTTCTCACCTGTGGGTGGAAGTAGTGTTGCAAGAGGGTAGGACAGACACCAGAAAGGGATGTGACCTTACAGTGGAAATGAGTTGCCCACACATGAGCACTAAGATGCAGGTGCTGGAGCTCTCTGTCCAGTGAGCAGGCACCAAGATGCATGTACCCAGCTGACCTGGGTACCCAGAGCACAAGGCTTGCCTTCTCAGAAGTTCTGCTTGATTTTCTGTTCATTATTTTAACTGGGGATAGTGGCTGGATTTGGAAGTGACATTTGTATCCCTTAGGAGCTGCTCATCTTATCCCACCTCTGCAAGTCATTAGGATTTCCTCACTGTCCTTTCTCTCCTTCTTGAAACTGCCAAGTGCTCTAGGCTGTTCTTCCCAGCATCTTCCCTCAATGGCATGTCTGTTTTAGTCTGGGTATAGATAACCCCTGCTATTCGAAGTAACCTAAAAAGCTGCACATTGCTGTGCTAGGGTCTTGATGACCTCCTGAGTGCCTCTGACAGCCCTTCTGCCAATCCTCCCACTGCTCCCACATCCCAGCCTTTCCAGTCGTTTTTCCTTTATGTAGTCTTCTTGTTTCCGCTGCTGTTCTCTGTGCTGTGATATATTGGGAGTCATGGGACTCAGGCTCTGTGCTGCTGTGTTGTGCAGAGCTTCTAACGAGCTGTGAGCTTCACAGTTTGCTGCTTAATAATTCTCATGGTGGCCAGGACGGATAACACAGGTGCTTTTATTCACTAGAGATCACTTAATTACTAGTACTCAGCATGAAAAAATCATGTTCAGATTGGCAAAGGG
Organism: Regulus satrapa; assembly: GCA_013396955.1. Taxonomy (NCBI): domain Eukaryota; kingdom Metazoa; phylum Chordata; class Aves; order Passeriformes; family Regulidae; genus Regulus; species Regulus satrapa. Next base: position 86,410 of record VWZN01005950.1, on the reverse strand, counting down.
TACACACTGAGCTGCCATACCTCACCTTCCTCTTGCTGTAAAGCTAACTCTGGATTTGAATTCTCAGTTGGAACATCTTAAACTGCCTGTGTGAACCAAGCACCTGAGCCTTGGGGAATGATCTTTGTTTAACAAGTAACCATTCGTTTGACTGGTACATGGTTTTCCTTGTCTCATAACCCATCATGTGCAGTAACAAAAACAGCACCTGGGTTTCAGAGACGTATTTGACTGAATAGGCTCTCTAAACCTACAGGTCTCATGCCACCCATGTGAAAACCCTGAGGAAATGAGAGGTGAAAGTGGCCTCCAAGTCACAGTGGCGGGTGATGGAAGTTAGACTGGGAATTTCCACACTGTCATGCATTATAAGGCACTGTCCCCAATCCTGTTTGTGTATGGGCATCCTCTATCCAAGTCTCAGGTTCTGGAATGAGTTGTGTGCAGTTTTTTTAATTGCAGGAAAGCATAAATCTAAGATGGAAACGTTCCCAGGATTTATTTTAATATTCTAATGTCTTCTGAAAATCAAGGCTCTCTGGTATTTTGTTTGTTTCTAGTGGCTACACCACAAATGCTGGCACATGTAAGTAACACTTGTGAGCAAAGGATGTAGCTTCTTCACCTTATCTGGTAAATCACAGGATCCTCCTGATACTATGCCTGCAACCCAGTGGGGAGAAAAAGCATGGTTAAAGCTTGAGCCTGAGCAACATTTACAAAATTCACTGAAAATACTTCATTTTAAGCAATATTAATATTTTTATCTTCTCATCAGTTATAAATTACATTCAGGGTCTAGAGTTTCTCTAAAATGTAATCAAGTAAATCCTGATTTTAATGAGTGGCAGTCATTAAACCTGGGAATAACTGTCCTGACTTTCTTAGCAGCAAAGCATTGCAGCACCTCTTGAATTCAACACAAGATTAATCTTCCTGAGGAAGCAGACTCTTGTCCTGGAATAATGTATACCCATGTATAAGATCTGCACATCAGTACATCGGAGATCAATAGCTCTTTTCCTGATTTGGCCAAATGATGGTGCAGTCAGCCAGAGCTCAACTGGAAGATTGAAACAAAATGTGTGTTGCTGTTCAAGGTACTTCATATTTTTTGGAAGGGAACATGTTGAATTTTATAAGTGAATCAGAAAGTAATTTCAGGCTCCTGATGGCTAAGGCTGAGACACTGCTTACAGAGCTCTGGTTGCTCTCTGGTGCTTGTTCACTGACGTGCTTCATTCCTGAGCAGCTCTTGTAATCACTGTCTGGGTACCTGCTGCTGTGCTGTGTTATCACACACACATACAATGGACAAGGTTGGAAGGCACCACAGTGGTCACCTGGTGCAACCTCCCTGCTCAGGCTGGGTCATCCTACACCACAATGCTGCAGGATTGCATCCAGGTGGTCCTCGAGGAAGGCCCCACAGTTTCTCAGTGAAAGAATTTTTTAGCTCAGATTAAAACTTTATGGAATAGATCATGGCCCACTTTCGCTTGTGCGAGCTGTTCTGCTGATTCGATGAACCTTTCGTTCCTTAGCCATGGTCGGACGTCTTGGTCCCAACATTTACCTTGTTTGGGACAAGGAGGCCTTCTCACCATAAGCAACAAATGTTTGAAAAAAGCTTTCCACAGGCTCCTTTCTCAAATTCAGAAGAGATATTACCGACTCTGCATTTTACCATCTTATGGATTGTTTAAGTTATTACACATAGACTGTTGCTGGGTTGTTCCACGGCTGCATGGGCAGTGGGTCCCACAGCTGTGAAGCTTTTCTGTGTATCACACGAATTCCCTTTAGAGGGCACCATTGGCTTCCCTGAAGCCTACGTTGATGCTTGTGCTTGCTGTTAATGATGTTCGTTGCCCCTCTGAGGTACCTTTCAGTATTTTTTTGCTCTACATATTTTGGATGCTCTAGGCCACTGCATATTATCTACTGTGTGCAAATAATTGACATAAAATGCACCTTGTAATAGACTTCTGAGGTCTTGGCTGTGGCCATTTTCTCAGCCACCAAGCAAAATGCTGGAAGGAATATACACTCCAGGATGCTGAACTGTGTCTTCTCACAAAGGCTTTAAGAGACTGGAAGGCTCAGCTCCAAAACATAGAGGCCACCACAAAAGTGAGTCTTCATGTCTCCTGTGTGGTCTGGGAGATGCAGGTTCTCCCATCCTGTGTGACTGGATCTGCAGAGATGTAGTGGATTCTCCTTCCCTACAAATGTAGATGGTTTGCAGCAGATGGGATGTTTCTGCAGTTAGATGCTTATTTTCCTCTCTCTTCCTCTCTCCCATGCTCAATTTCTTTCTTCGTGCACTGTCCCCAAAGTGGGCAGGATGCGGCTGCATGGTCATCTTACTCCATAAAGTGGTGCCAAATGAGCACAGCTTTAGGAGGTTGTTTGTGACATGAGTTACATTCTAGAATGAAGGAAGTTGCATTTAGATCTTTTAATCCACATTTCTGCTTCTTATCTTTAATGAAGAAGTATAGATATCAGGGAGGTATAGAAAGTGCCTACTGTAGTCCCACAGCTTCGGGCAATGCACGGTTCAAGGGAAGTCCACTGTGATGTAAGCAGGATAATTGTGGAAATAAATTTCTGCTCTGCAACAACAAAAAGAGATTTGATTTTAGAATTGAACACTCAGAAGGATGCAACTCATTCTTCCAGACAATTATTGTAATTTTATGAAGAACATCCAACAAAACAGTCATTCAGATGCTTACCTGGTCTCTCACTCCTTATTATTGCTTTTATCCTCTTCAGTGCAATTGCATCAACATGGTCCTCATACTGTGGGTTTATATTTTCTATTTAAGCACTTAATTAACTGCAGGGCTGCCTGAGTCTTTCTCTAATACTGCAGATGACTGAGGACTGTTCAGCGTTTGCAGCATCTGAGCCGGATTTTTGATCATAACGTTGTCTTCTTCATTGGGTTGAAAGGTGCCCATGGCCCACAGTGGGAGCAGCTGACTGTCCAGGCAGAGGAGCAGCACTGGGCTGAAGGATAAAGAAAAGCCTGGGTGAGTGTGTAAAATCCATCCTTTGGAGGATTGCAAGGGGGTATGGCAAGCACCATGGAACTCTCATGGGGCAGAAGCAGTAGCTGGAAGGCAGCCCAGGAGATGCCCCTAGGTGTGTAATCCTGTGAATCTCACCAACCCAGCACTTACCTCTTCTTCCCTCCCTGGCACGGGTGATTTTCATTACACCCAGCGGATTAAACCGCTTATTCAGCAAACTCAGCATAAATTTATTTTGTGCTAGTGGCACTTACTGTTACAGTGTTACACCTCTATCCCCAAAAGCCTTTCAATTTCACTATTGCAACACACTGAAAACATCAAATCTCTTCTGAAATGTTACAAAATGTCTTTTTTTTTTTTTTTTTTCCCCTAGTTAAATCAGCAGATCCACGTTGGAAGAAAAATCTAGTTCTACCAAACTTCTAGTTTATTTATGTAGTCATTGATGGCAGGCATGTTTACATCTCTGTGATCCTAAACCTTAGGGAATCACATTTCATTTCAGGGCTGCTGGGTCTGCAAATCCCATGAGATTTTTAGCTTTGATTTAAAAATAAACAGGGTGGGGTTTTTTTTTCCTATGGTTGTGGAGCAAGCCTTGAAAGATAGAAGTTGGAGACCTCGAAGAAAAAGAAATGAAAGCACATTTAAGAGATAAAAATATATGATTAAATAATAAAAGTTTCCAAGTGCATATTTCATTTTGTACCTTAAAAAAAAAAATGTTTGTGACAGAAGGTGACAATTCATGATTTTGGATTTCCTTAGAAAAATATTTCTTCAAGTCCCCATCAACATGACCATGAATTCCAGGCTGGAATACACCATTACACTGAATGCTGTGTTCTTCCTATGTAAGAGAGGATGTATCCGATTAAATAAATATATTTGGTACCTCCACCTTACAGGAACAGATCAAATACACAGAATCTGACTTCTGGTTCCCAGACACCTTAAGGAAGCCATACAGTTGCTACATCCACGTTGTCCAGTTTCAGCCTTGAAGGGTGCCATATTTTAATCTTGTCTCTCATGGGAGCCAGTAGAATTGGTGACAACCTCTTTGAAAAAACACATTATTTCTACATTTATTCCTCTCCCTTCAAAAAGGTGAGAACAGTGGTGTGTCTCAAAGTATTACCAGTTAACTTAGAAGTAATTGTAATCCATTCTGAGATTTTCCTCCTCTCACAGTTCAGTGGTCTGAGACACCTCAGAGTGGAAAGCATTCCAGTTTGTACAATCCAAATTCAAATTAAATCAGTTACCTCAGATGTTTTACCTGCTCTGTTTCAAAACCATTTATAAAACACTTGACTCTCAAACCAAGTTCAAGAGCACTCTGGCACCTGGTCTGCAGGGAAAGCAGTGGACAGTAGGTCCTGAAACACTCCTGAGGCCACGAGTGTGGAGCACCTCTGAGTGAGGAGAGCCCAGCAGGCTGCAGCAGTGTGTGGGTGGAACACAGAGGCTGTGTGTGATATCTTGTGTTTATCTCATTTAGCTTACTGCTCGTAGTGATCTTTCATGGGATGAGCTGCTTCCCAGCTGTCAAAAAACAGAACTAGCAAAGCAGAAAGTGGCCACAGACACAAACAAAACCTCCAAGCCTGGTGTTGGTTCTTGCCCTTTCTGAGTAGTTCCCTGCCACAGGCTTAGCACTGGCATGAAAAATAAAGATATTTGACAGCCTGGCTACCTTGTACTCTCCAAATTCACCTTTCTACTGCAAAATTGCATAGGTAATTCTAGTCCTCAAGCGAGTTCACACCGCAGCTGAGAGGGAAGCTTTCAGCAGCAGAGAAAGATGCTTCTCTTTTCACAAGTACATTCTTGGCTCTCATCTTTCTGGAACCTTATCCCAAACAGAGAAGCAGCTCACCTGCCTCAGCCTATGTGAGGTTTTCTACAAAAGGTGTGTTCTTCTGATCTTCCTCTTCTGAAGGTCAGTTACTGTCACTGCTACCCTGGATGGTCTGCAGCCATTGATGCAAAAATTATGAAATTGTTCCTCTGTCACTATGTCTATAATGGGTTCTGCTTGAATTTTCAGCTAGACTTACCTTTCCAAAGCACAACTGGCTTACTCCCTGGAAAATCCAAATTCAGCAATATTTTCTTTATTTAAATGGAGGGTATAGTTAATACAGTAATAGAGTTGCCTCTTTCACTTTTTTCTAAAGATTTTCTTTTTATTCAATTTCATGGTCTTTTCTAACTTCCATGCAATGTTTATATCACCAATACCTAGGACTCTGTTTCAGTGTAACAGCAGAGAAGCAGAATGCATCTTTTAATCACAAAACTCAGTCTTGTAGTCAGACAAAGGAACATGTCATCTTGTCCTTAGCTTAAGGTGAATTATCTCAGTCTTAAGACTGAGTTGTCTCTGTTGCTTGTGCTTCCTTCTAGAAAGCTCTTCTCAGAATTTTAATGACAAGAAAACCTCTGATTTTCAAAGTCACTTAAATGGTACTCCTCTCTTTTTCCACTGACTCTAAGGTATTTCTGGATGAAGCTACTCTTGCCTTGCTTTATGATGTTAAATAAGTCTAGTTTCTCTTATCTCCTCTGTAAACATGGCTCTGTATCCCCTTTATTGTCCATATACCCTCCAAATTTGTATGAAGTCCTTTCCCTATGAGCTTCTCAGGCAGAGGTAAATCGGTGCAGGTGAATGATTAATAAATTTTATTTTGAGTTGAATTTGATTCATGGATGTGACCAGCTTCAAAATTAAGGGATCTAAGACCCAGGCATGTGATCTGTGTTTCATCTCTTAATAATGAATAATTATTATGTATTATTGATTTCTTAACAATTATGGTAGTTTACAATATTTTACTCAAAACACTAATGAAAATGTAGCAGCTATATTTAAATTCTGTGACAGTTATTCAAATATAATGAAGTTTTTCCTCCAATATATTGCTGATAACTGATGGGACCTACACAATCCCTGCAATTTTCAGCTTTGTGGGCTAACTGCCTTTCACATCTAGCAAACACAAAGACAAAGGACAGTTATGATGATGGACAATTTCCCATAGTTTATCTTGAGGACGGGAATGTTATTATTTAAGCAACTGGTGTTTCATACAAGAGGCATAGAAGCTCATGCTCCTACCCAGTATGTCATATCTTACACATTTAAAGATGGTGTTAATCTTTTAAGCCATCACTTTGCATTGAATCTTCAGGATTAGCTCACCATGTAGTGTGACTCCTCCATTTCTTTTCCTTTCCCCAGAATGCAATCTCGGCTCCCATAAGCACAAATTTTCTTTTTCCAAGTATGTAACTATTTGGCTACACTGTAAATTAATTCTGTTTGCTTGTTTGTGCTCAGTTTATTGTATCTGCTTGAGGGAACACCAGTCCTTTTTTGTTGCTGTTTACCAATCCTCCTGGCTTTTTTTTTTATGTACAGACTTTATCAACAGCATTATATATGCTCCCAGTTCACTGGTACAAGTTAAATAATGGGGACAACACAGGACAATGCACTAAAAGTATGCTTCCTCAGTAAGGATTTCCCAGGAGCACTTATCTTTGAGATTAGTCAGTTGGTTGTTTTTATCATCAACTGCCTTAGTGATGATTCAGCAAAAACTTAATCTTCAATAATCCAAATTTCATATGTGTGTGTGTGTGTGTGTGTGTGTGTGTGTGTGTGTGTGTATGTATGTATGTATCTGATATATTGGATTGGCATTTAGACATTTATCAACTAAATCTGTGACATGACTGGAAGAATATTGAGTTGCTTTGGAAAAAAAACTTTATTTTTTTATTTTCTTACCAGTATTGATTGTACTCCTCTCCTGTAATTTGTTTAATAATGAAATCCTGTATATACCCTTCCGTTAAATTCGCTAGAACTGATATTAGGCAGACAGAAGAATGGTTAATTTGGTAATTCTTTCAATGCCTTTGACATACAAAAACACACTGAGAGCAGCCCTGTGGAGAAGGATTTAGTGGTTCTCATGAATGAAAAACAGGACACAAGCTAACAGTGTCTTGTTGTCAGACAAGTCAGTCAGTGTCAACAGCCAGAGCTGCAACCCAGAAAGCCAACCACATCCTGGCTGCATCAAAAGAGGGATGGCCAGAAGGTCAAGGGAGGTGATTCTCCCCCTCTGCTTTTGAGACTGTATCTGGAGTGCTGCATCCAGGTCTGAAGGTCTCAGCACAAGACAGACATGAACCCGTTAGAGCAGGTTCATAGAAGGGCCACAAAGATGCTCAAACGTCTGGAAGTTCTATGCAGACAGGCTGGGAGATCTGGGAGTGTTTTGCCTTGAAAAGACAAGGTTCAGGGACATATTACAGCAGCCTTCCTGTACCTAAAGGGGGCTTACAAAAAAAGACTGAGAGTGACTTTTTATGCAGGCAGGGAGTGATAGGACAAGTGGGAAAAGTTTTAAATGGAAAGAGAAGAGATTTAGATTAGATGTGAGAAAGAAATTCTTGACTGTGAGGGTGGTGAAGCAAAGAAACAGGTTGGCCAGTGAAGCTGTGAATGCCTCATCCCTGGAAGGCCAGGTTGGGCAGGGCTTGGAGCAGCCTGGTCTAGTGGGATGTGTCCCTGCCCATGGCAGGGGGGTTGGAACCAAAAGGCCTTTAAGGTCCCTCCCAACCCAGACCATTATATGATGCTATGATACATTCTTGTATGCAGCTACATTTTTTTCTTCTTTCTTGTCTTACTTTTAAAGGCAAAAAATATATCTCAATATATAGTTACTATTGCCATAAACCAGCATATTTCCTATTGCCCTCTTTTCAGTTTGGGAGAAGGTGAGACTATCAAAGTGTTTTTCTAAAATCACACACAAAAACATGAATGAATCATCCAGAACAGAAAGAGCAATATGCATTTGTATACTAAGTTCCTCTATTTCCAGGGAGCATCCTTTAGTGATGAGAGAATTAATTCCTTTTGCTTCTCTTCATCTTGTGTGCCTTTTCCTTAGGCAGCTCTGAGGAAAAGGAGGTATAGTTAATAAATTTAAGTTTAGGAATATGACTGTAGGTTGCAGAAGCATATCAGACATCTGAGCTTCTTCAACTGGTGGGTATCAGTGGAGCCAGTTCAACTCCCTCTGAAGCAGGCACCCTGTGCCAAGTCAGACAAACTGTGTTGATCCACTGGCTTCAGCTCTCTGTTAACCATAAGGGCATAAGGACAGTTTTGGTTTCGTGGTTTTGAAGGTTTAATAAACTCATCATGCTCTTACATCTATCCCTCAGCAAATCTGGAGTTTCCACTTTCAGAAATTCTTTTGAGATATCTTGGCTAACAAAACTGCCTAATTTCTGATTTTATTAACAGGGAACATTTACAGAATACCAAAACTCTTCTGAGGTCCTTCACTGAGGTATTTCTTTAGTACTGGGGCTTGGAAAGCTGCATGTGCTCCAGGTCACCCAGTCTTCAGAGTGATAGCCTTTGAAAACTAGAAATTTAGGAGCTGTCAGCCAGTGTTTCTAACAGAAATATGAGCATCTTTTCATGCACAGACACTACTTGTTAAAATGACTCCTGGGAGGTATTCTCTTTTGGGTTGTGGGTGGCTGACAAGAAGGTACTATGGTTTTGGCAACTGTTTTTATGCATGCCATTTTTCCCCCTCTCATTTAAGAAGTGTGCAATCTAGATATAGGCTAAGGGCTTATCCTCTGTAGTGAAATGAGTTGAATTTTTCTGACTGCTTTGTTCTTCCCTGACCCCATTCTGTACACACTTTATCTTGAGAGCAGTGACCAGCTGGACTGTCCCCTATTGATGGAGCCAATCCTTAATGACAAGGACAAACCAGCACTCCAACAGATGCACTGGGAAAAGAGAGAATTGTATATTTGAGTCAGGCACAAATAGCTGGAAGCTGATTCAGCAACTGCAGGACCCAAACAACTCTCTTTGCAGAACATGTATGTCCTGCTACAGAGACAGAGAGAGATACTTTTCTTGTTCTCTCCCACCTTCCAGACCTATTCCTATGCTTCTCCATCTGTTTCTCAAAAACCTTAACATAATTTCAGGCTGTCTTCTTCACCCACTTCTCTTTCTGGGATGCCCCAATGAAGCTCTACTCCTGCTTCTTTTCTCTCCTTGTGTAACTGCTGGCTGATCCCTTACACAACAAATATCTCTATGCAGGTGATAGAGGTGGTTTTACTTCTGTGCCTCTCTTCTCTGTTCCACCCTGCCCTGCTGGCAGCTCTTGAATAATTATCAGCTCCCAGAGTGACTAACACAGATCTCAGCCAAGCCTTCTCCCATGCTCCTTTCTTTGTGGGGGAAGATTGTGCTGGTCATCCCAAGCTGCTGGCATTAAGGGCCCTAGAACCAGGGATATGTTTTAAGTCACACCTCTCATCTTCAGACTCTTGCTGTGACTTTCATAAATATAGGTGTGTACATGCCAAACATCATATGTATCAAATTTATTTATTTATTTGTGGCCATACCCTTCTAGGGGATGCAGATTCACTATCCCCCAGCTGGTAGAGAAGCCACAAGCAGGTGCCAAATGTGAGTGCCCTTTCTTCCTGAGGCCATTACAGACAACCAGATATCTTGGTGTTTTCTTAACACTTACAAACACTGCGCAAAGAACTGGCAATGGCATGGCCCAGGCAAGGGGGAAATGCTCATTGCTTCTCAAGGGTAGGGAGGCTGTGAGATCACGGGCAGAGGGGGGACTGACACTGCTGTGAGCTGTGAGTGGAGGGACTCCCTCAGCCGGCTGAGTGGGGATGGCTGCTCCAACAACACTGACTCCTCACAGATGTTGCAAGGTCAGTTTGAACACTTATCGGAGAGCCCAGTTGACTGGTCAAACTGCATTGCCCATGGGAAAATTCAAAGTCAGGCTCCACCCAAGCCATGCCACTAATGATCTCTCTAATTTGTAACAATTAATGGCCTTTTTGTTCTGGCTTTGTGCATCATGCGATGAGATCATGATCCGTGACTACAACTCCTATGTAATAAAATGATACAAATAAATATTAATAATAATAATAATGAGTTGAGTTTCATTATGTGCCTTGCACTGCTTAAAATCCCCTGTGAGCATTTACTGTCGGTGAGAATATTTAATGTCTTGATGCAATTTGAAAATGTAGTGCAAATGACAGTGTAATAAAACAAAGAACTTCATCAACTTCTAATTGAAATTAATGAGAGCTGAATTTCTACTTTGTGCATAAAAGAAGATACTTTTCCCCCAGCCTTAAAAGCTGTTGGCTCCAGGAGTGGCATGACTCTATTTGAATTATTTTCTTTTTCTACCTCAAAAAGATTTTACTGCAGAAAACTAGTCTTATTTCAGACAACCACTAAATATCATATGGATTAAAAAGTCAGATTTTTCTCTCAATTCCTGCAGAAATGTTTTCCCTATATATTAGCAGATCTCTAAGAAGTCATAGCCATCTGTATTTTGTGAGACTGGGAGCTGAAAATATATTCCTTATCTAAGACACTATTTTCTACAATAGTATTTCAGAAATTTATACAGAGACCAAATCTTAACAAAAAAGACTCTGTTATTTCAAGGTCGTTTTAAACCTCTGTGGCAGAGGTATGAAGATTAGAAATGTCATCAGGCAAGCACAGTGCACTGAGGCATGCCAGTATGTTTCTCAAAATGGTTGTGGAAGCCCTTTTCCCATCCCCTGGCAGCAGAAGGGAATAACAGAGATGGCTGGAACTGGCCATTGCATTTTATTACCATGCAATAAGGCAGGCAAATATCATCCTCCACGATAATGTTTGGCACTGGTACAATTTCACAGACCCCTAATGACTGCAGTGGAGCACAGCTCAAGCCACTCAGCTCCAGGTAACCAAAGTGTTCCTTGTTTTCCAAGTTATATGTAATACTTACTTTACTTCTACCATTATTTGCTATAAAACCTGATAAACCAAGAATTTTTTTTTCTTTACTAGTTCGCACATCTTTGCAGAGCTTTAAGAATGTCTAAATTGCTGGAAGCTTTAGCACAGCCATTTAGGTCATTCCACATTGCTATACCGCAGCTGTTTGCAGTACATCTTGTGGGTCACTTGTGAAGGAAAGAGTTGTTGTGACGTACTGTACTTGCCAACTGCAGGCACAAATCAGGAGAATTGTACTTGGAGGCATATCATTAAATTTCACCAAACAGGTTTACTGGAGATGTCATTCTTCCTGTGAGATCACTAAAGCTGCCATTGTCCATAAACTATTTAGAAGACCTGAATAAAGGGCTACTTAAAGTCTTCAGATGATAAGGCTTAATGCTGTGTTTTCTCATTCCTTTGTTTATGATTCTCCTACTGACCAGTGGTATCTTCTCAATGCCTGAATAATTTGTGTTCACGGGCACCTACTTTCAGGATTGTTGGAAAGATATGATATTTAAATAGTAGCTGCATCTAGCACCTACAGAGAGACCTAAAGGTCTGTAAGTTTTTTGATGCCACAACATAAATGGATGTTTAGCTTGTGATAAAAGCATGCCACATGAGCCTCTAAGAAGGTGAGTTCAAGCGAGGTTTTTACCTCAGATACTGCTGGTTTATTTCTTTTCATAGCAGTTACATACACTGCTTCTAAAAATATATTTTTTTTCATATACCATCAGCCTGCACTCTGGGTCTAACTCAAAGATTGTGAAGAAAATGGAGATTATTCTCAGCAAAGATTTTTTAAAAAATCTATAAATAGGATAGAACTGGTGATATTTTGTTCTATTTTACTTTAACCAATGTGAAGATATAAAAACCGTAACTTCTGTTTTCTGAAAATGTGATTAGTCTGCACCTTCCAGAGACACAGGAAGCAGTGCCCAGAATCCACAAACTCTTCTCCAAAATGGTTACCCTCTTGGAAGAAGAAAGAGCTTGTCAAAATCACATCTTTCTTAACGGAATTGCCCGCTTCTTGATGGAGAAGGATGCTTTCTGTAGCAGTATTATACACTTACAAGACATGAATCAATTTACATTTTAATCATGGGGGGGCCCCATACCATCAATTGGCGGGAGTGCTTTTAATTTACCTGAACTCAGTCATTGGGTTGATCCCAGCAGATTTGCCTCTACGGCAACACCTGCTTTTATCATGACATCTCTTGAGTATTCAGCCTCCATAAAAATAAATAAATTCTCCTGAAAACATGCTAAATTCCTTACCAATGAATCTTCTTTCACTAAATGAAATTCTAAATAAAAAAAGACAGGTTTATTTTAAGCTTTTAACAGACTGTTGTAGTTAATCATGTATATCAGGCAAGAGGCTTGGTTGCTAAGAAAATCTTTGGCATGTTTCCATGGGATTTGTGTGTTATTGACAGAAAAAGTACCAAATTATAGGAAATGCATCTGTGAATTTGAATAGTGGAAAAAAAAAAAAAGAATAGAGCAATTTTCTGCCCAACTTTTGAGTTAATGCAAGCTCAGGCCGAAAATAACATACTTCCCATCAATTTACAGAGAAGATTTTTGGCTTCAAAGACTTGATTAAGATTATAATAAAATAAAGTCCTCATTTCTATGTGGATAGAACATATGGATCTCTGGTTGTCAGTGGTTGCCCTCACACTGCTGCACAGAGGTTCCTAGGATGAGCTCAAAGCTGAAATACGTTCTGGAGGCGATCTGCAGAAACACTCGGTGTGTTCGTTACTTCCAGAAGAAATATCAGTTGTATTTACATTGAATGTTCTCCCGTGTGCAGTTGTCTGCCATGTGATCAGGCAGATCTTTCTCCATAGTTTTTCCAGCTGTCCCCATTATCAGGGTCCAGAAGAGAGGGAGAAAAACGTCCAGAGATGGGGAAGACAGAGTGGGGCCTCCTGTAAAAATCCCTGACAGGGCTTGCCTCAGGAAAGGACACAGCAGTAGGCATCCAGGGCTTTAGTTGCACAAAGCCTGCCTAGAGGAACAGATGCCTAGTAGTGGTCATAGCCTGGAACTCAAAATGCTGCCAGAGAAGTTTTGCCAGGTACTGGAGCAGCCAGTGGCACAGAAAGACAGCAACCCCAGCGTGGAGATGGAGCCCCTGCACAGGCCAAGTCTGCACCATTTTAAAGACTGGCTGACCATGAAAAACATACTTATTCCACAGCAAAACTTTTAATTTTTTGTATTTAAATATAGGCTGGAGTCATCTGGAAGTCAAGAATCAAGCAATAGGGTTAGATCTTATTGATATATAATCAGAACCCATCGTTTTAGGTGCTCTGTATTTAGACCCTTGGCTATGCTCCATAATCAGTGCATGACCCCATAATTTAAGATTTCAGAAAAGGAATGAGTCCCTCAAGTCCACAAGCCAAATAAAACAGTGGATGTATTGTGGGAGGATATATTGTTCAGCACGATAAAATAGTTCAACAAAGTAGTGTGGTGTCCAAGGACCCTACTCAGAGAACAAATTTCCTAGGCATGCTGAGAACATTGATCTACAGTGCACAGTTCATAGAATATCGCGGAAAGTTAGTTATTCTGTGGGATGATAATTTTATTTTGACTTCTTGAGTTCTTGTTGCTTTTAGGCATCATTTTTTATTCTTGGACAAGGAAAATCAACGGTACAGCTGAAGCCTATAGCCACATAAGGCATGTGTGGGTCTCAGTAGTTGCCTCCTACAGTGTTCTTTTACCTTGTGAAAGAAACCTGGATTCTTTTTTCTCTCTCATTTAAATAATTGTTTCTTATTTTAATTTAAATATGGGAGGATTTTAAAGGCCAAGGAACAGGGTTCCTGTCTCTGATTACCATTGACTTGATTAAGCAGCAAAGCAGTACTGGACAATGAGGGAATCCTATGGAGGCAAGAAAATTGAGAATATATGACTGTTACAATTCAGTAGTGGCACTGGAGAGAATGGTTCATTTGTTGTGGAAGATAAGCAGCCAGGCATCTTTTCTGTTTTCTTTCTGCTCCTCTTTCCTTTATCCATTCTGTGACTTTGAGCAAATCCTCCCAACTTCTTGGTCCCTCCCTTGGTTTTCCCTTTCTGCAAAACAACAAATCAAACTACTTTGCTAGAATTTTGGAGGAGTGGATGTCGCACTTTATAAATATGTAAAGAGTTCTATTTTTACTAGGAGGCAAAATGGACTAATACATATAAATAAATTTAATGTTTGCCACTGGGTTTAGAATTTTTTCAAGACATGCCAATAAGAGTATAGACTTAGAGGCTACTCTGACATATCTCATTGAGTGTCAAAGGTTTCCATCAAATATTTGATTCGAGCTTCTCTAAGAGTCTGTTTTTAAAACAGCACAGAGGCAAGGCACATTTGCTTAGCCTCCATATCCCTAGAAAGAAATGAGATTTACATTTTTAAACCATCTTCATTTACTTATGAGAAGAATATCTATCTGCAATACTTTAGGTATAAAATGTTTCATGCTCGCATAACATATGCACAGAGCATATGTTTTAATTTTAGTTCAGTACAATATTTCAAATTTAAACAAATTAGCCCAAGGCAGAAAGTACTACCGACCATTTTTTTTTCTGTTTTTAATACAAGGCAGATTGTAGAGAAGCATTATTAATGAAAACAGCAATCATAGCCTGAGCATATTTTACTTACTGTCATTTATAACACAGTATACCTCTTTTTTTTTTAAATTTAGATTTTAATATAGTGAAAGAAAATTAATTGGTAAGGACCTTATCTTGCTATTTCTTCACAGATTTTTGTCGTTACTCTTTTAGGGACTTTTTGTGTTGATGGTATCATAAAATATTGTTATTTGGGGCTATCTGCCTTCAACTTTTCAGTTTCCATTCTTGGTAACCAGAGAACATGGAGACCACAATCACTTAAGTACTCCTAAGATAACTGCTAATGATAACTAGGAAAAGCACATCAGAAGGCTTTAATTTACTGTTCAGGAGTCCACACTTTTAATCCTGAGAAAGGGTATCTGCTATGATTGAACATGTACTCCAGTAAATCCTGTTTCTCCCACAGAAGGCTTAGCTTAACAAATGGGATGCTGCTTTTCCAGTTAAAAATATTCTATGGTAACATCACAGATAGTTGCATTGCTAGTTTTATAAAATTTTATCGTGAAGCCTCTTTAACTTCATTCAGAAGTCAGAAGTACCCTCTTGAGAATCCTCTCACTGAAGGGAAATTCAATAGTTAATATTATTGCATGTAATTGAATACTCAGATATTGCAAACAACTGTGTAAAGTCATTTGAATAGAGATAATTAATAGACTGCTTTTTCTTTCCTGTGCAGCGAATGGGGCATTGTTACAAAAAAGTTTAAAGACCAGGTTTAAAGTCCATGTAAAGCAACACATTTAAGTCTCCTACCTTTTTTTTTTTTTTTTTTTATTTTCCCTCCTTCTGTTCCCAAGAACTCTTTTATCAGAGAGGGCTTCCCACAGGATGCTCCTTTGTGGAGTCTATCTGTCTGACTTGCTCATATGGAGCCTCCTCATTGGTCTTAAGTGAAGTTATCCGGGATGGCTTGGACAGATTTCATTTAGGTCTTTGACACCTTCTCAGGAATGATTTATAAGCAGCTCAGATGGAAGGTTGAGAAGGGTGGAGATCTCTGGGGCAAAGAGGCAGAGAAAAGGAGAGAAAGTGAGGTGTGTCTGCATGGAGAGGGCACCCAAAGGGTAATGAGGGTAGGAGAAGTGAAGGGAAAACNTGGGATGGCTTGGACAGATTTCATTTAGGTCTTTGACACCTTCTCAGGAATGATTTATAAACAGCTCAGATGGAAGGCTGAGAAGGGTGGAGATCTCTGGGGCAAAGAGGCAGAGAAAAGGAGAGAAAGTGAGGTGTGTCTGTACGGAGAGGGCACCCAAAGGGTGCCCTGTGGTGCACCTGAAATGTATTTCAGTTCCAAAGGGGAATGAGGGTAGGAGAAGTGAAGGGAAAACTCTCCCATTGGCTCTGCTAGAACTGGAGGAAAATGTGCCCATGGCAGGGTGGGTCAGAAAGGGACCCAAAGGATAAAGTTGGTGGCACTTGAGGCACTCAGCTAAAGTTGTCACGCTCAGTGCAGCAGTAGCACTAGCCCACAGGAGTTGATGAGTACAGCATGTGCAGCTGAACCTGGCTCTGGTTCCCATGCCACACACAGCTAACCCTCTGCAGGGAGACTCCTACACCCCTTACACTCTCAACTCTATCCCTGTTTCTCACCCAGAAAGGAGGAGTCTGAGGGACTAGCTTTTTACAATTGTCTTAGAGTGAGAAACCTAAACTAAGGTCTCTTTCCAGATCTCTCTCCAGCTTGGGAGAATTTTAAAATTCCAGTCACTCCTCTGAGGAATTTCCAGCCCTGTATGGATAAAGAAATATTTTAACTTGGTGTGCCATTTTCTGGAAATCTTCTGGTTTTTTTTCTTTATAGCAGCAACTAAGCACCACCCTGAAGGGTGTGCATTTCAACAGTGAGTACAGTGGGGTTCTGGAGGGAGCCCAGTCTTGTCAGAATGCATTCTGTGTGTGCTGACAATGCCTGCCAGGCACACCCCCCCTTGGGGACAAACTGTCTCTCTCCTGGACGGTCCTATAGTTGAGCAGACACCATACTCAGCCTTGTTTGAAGTAGGGCTGCCCTAAAACAGGAGTGTGGTTTAGGTGTATAAGGAACAGAAAAGCATTCTGAGGATTTGACAGAACAGATTCAAATTCTAATTTCTGTATGAATCTTGTTTTAATTTCCTTTTTTTTTTTTTTTTTCTTTCTTTTCTCTCTCTGAGATCTGGTCCTAAAAGTCTTGCCTGGCATCATATAAAGATGCCGCAATGGAGCAAGAAGTGGAATTCTATGTCTCAGATTACTTGAATACCTAATTTGTGTTTCAGCACAGCCACAAGTATTCATTTATTTATTGAAAGATGCATTGGTGCAACAAAATAAACTTTTCACATGAGTTCCCACAGATCTATTCTTGATTTATGGTATTATGCTAGAAGCTCAGTCAAGCTAATTTTGTTCACCAGATATCAAGGGAAAAAAATTTAAGTGCTCTGTTGAAGCGCTTTTCTGGTTTGAGTTTTATGTGAAAACCAACAGAGTCTACTTTGACTTACTCCAGTGCAGATGAGAAGAAACTCTGCTGCAACTATGGCACATGAAAAGCAGCCTGTGTTTCAAATAGCCATTTCTTACCGTGGTAGTCACTTCCTCATTCCTCTTTGTTCTTGGTTATTATTAATCTATAAAAGAAGAATGGTTCAAAATTTAAATTAACTATAAAATCTATAAAAATAGAAAATGAAGTATCTGAACCCCGGCCTTTGACAATTACATTTATTACTGCACACTGACTGAACGAGATTCTGCATTAGATACAGAAGGACAAATGACATCAAACAGGCACTCAACATAAAGTGCAACAATATATATTAGAGAGGAAAGGCATTTGTGGGGCATTTGATTAACGTACTTTTAATTGGACTTTTGTGCCTCATTGGTTTTATTCTTTTGATTTAGCTCAAGCTGCTCAAATACGAATATAGGCAAAGCACCTACTATAATTAACACAATACACTGTTTGCAAATTACCATATTTCTCAGATTGTGTATACACAAATAGGATATAATGCAAAAATTGCCGAATTCCTCATAGAAATATAAACAGGCAAGGAAAGTCCATCACTGACTCGGAAAAAAACCACAAACAAACAAAGAAAAATAATACCAACACCCTCCTCTTTGAAAGCTGTTTGGGTCACTTGTCTTTGTGATTTGTTTTCAACAGCAATTTTACCTTTAGTTCTGTATTTCAGGAAAAATTCATAGGATGTTCTGTCAATACCATTCAAGCTTGAATTTGAGTGCACTAAGTTTTGTTCCCCATGTGATACTCTCTAATAATATAAAGAATATGTGAGACCATACTTGTATAAACAAATTTGAGAAACAACACTGAAAAGCAAGCATATACTGCATAAAGGATGCCTAGAGCATAGAAACCCAACAGAAAATGCTAAGTCCTATTGATGTTTATAGCACCGAAAATATTCCAGGATTTTTAAGATCACATTGTAGCTGCTATTAATCTAGGATGTAATTAAAAAAGAATATTTAAATTGCGCAATTGCCAATAAAACACATTAAACATTTAACAACTGAAAATCATTTAGGTAATTTGGATTCAATACTTATATTCTCAGAAAATGTAAATGGCATCTAGGCAATAAAGCACATGGACAGAAATTTACATAGCCAGGATATAAGCTGAGTGAACAATTTGTTGTGTGAATATTTGGAAGAAAAAGCACAGACTGAAAACTGCACAACGTCCATGTTTGTTTGAGTGATCTTCTGGTTTTACATGATTTAAAAATTAGAGTTAGTATAATTTTGAATATATTTTTAGAGGTCTTACATTTCAAATACTCTTCAGCACCATATTAAAAACCCCAGAGTCCTCCTTCCTCAATAAACACTATTTAATTTTCATTTTAGACTGTGATTTACTGCGAGAGCACTACCTCTTGTTAAACACCTACATGTACAGTGTTCAGGGGGAAAACCTACCAAATGTATGGTTCTGGTCAAATACACCTCAGAAAAATACAGAGCATTTCATTTAAAATAAACATAGACAATTAAAGACACAAGTTCCAAAAGTTACCTGTATATTATGAGCCAATAGGGAAAGATATGATTCCTTTCCTCACACTGATTAGGTAAACTTTGCTCAGGAAAAGTCAAATATTGGATTTATTTTATATTTACTACTCTCCATCCCTTCTTGGCTAAACTTTGCCACATAAAAGCATAAAATCTGAATTTGCCTTTTCTTTATAACGTCTTTACCATTTCACCCACAAATTCAATCAAATAGTCTTGGCTAATTATTCAAATTAATATAATTTCCCTCAATAAGTACTCACAAATGATTTTACAAATATTATTGGAGTCCTTATATGTTCTTTGCTTACAGTTATGAGAAGCTAATAGTATGTAACTATTTTCTCATTGGCAAGGAGGATTTTTGAACTTATACTCAGTTTGTGGTGCACCTAGGTGTTTCTGGGGAATACTTATGTGTCTTGCAGACTGACAAGGCACCGGGTGCTCATTATGGCCCCAAAGCAAAAGGTTCAGTAATGTACACACTTAGCTAAAGAATTCATTTTATGGGGGAAGGAATTTAAATTGAATCTCCCTATCTGTGTTGCAATCTTTTTGTGCTGAGCAAAACAGTAGCAGAGCAAAGTAAATGTCCATTAGGAGGTAATAGCTGGAGTATGCTCCACTACTGCTGTTTCTGCACTGATTATGTAAAACAGCTGTCAGTCAGGGAATTCCTTTGGGAAAACTGCACTTCCTTCTTTCCAAATTAATTACATTAAATGTGGTGAATTACATTAGGGAATGGGAGTATGCAGGAATGGTTGTAGGAAGTTGGCTTCTATGCTACCAGAAAGTTTAAACCAGCTGTTTTCATGGAGGTGCACAATGTAACTGAACTGTCCATATTAGTTTCTTCTCCAGCTGGGATAACTATAGAACAGACTTGGAGTTTTTATTTTAAATGCATGCACTGTTGCTTTATTTTGAAGAGAAAAACCTTCACCTGCTTCCTTCTCATAAGCTGTGTAATGCTATATATTTCTGAACAATTGCCTGTTCAGAACAAACACCACACTGTGCTTCCAACACACATATCAGAATTGGTGTTCCTCTTATTTGTATTTAAAAACTTCCTGAGACTCACAGTCTTTCAACAGAATTGCTTCCATACCTCTAAAAAATACACTTCTCAATGGCCCAGCATCTTTTTAATTGAGGACAACAGCAAACTGATACAACCATTCACAAAATATTTTTAAATCAAAGTGCTGATGAATGGCTCTCTTATTTCTATATCTAGCTGTCTTTAGGAAAAAAAACCAAAAACTGTCCTCTTTAGTTCCACATCTTTTGTCCAAGATACAAGTAAGATGTTATAGGCTAGTTTTACTTGTGTCTATAAATTTTTCCAAACAGATTCTCAAAGCCTTCTGAAAACCACATCATTCTGATTGCTTAGATGTGGGGATTTTTTCAATGCACACATTTGTCTTGAATTGAGATTGCCCTAGCTATTTTCTATTACCAATAATCACTTTTATTACTAAACCTTCTCATTAATTTTCATGCTGCTTTACTTTGTGGTACAAGTAGTTTGATAACTACTGAGTAATAATAGCTGAATAATTCTGNCAAGAGCAAGGAATGGAATTAAAAATTTCAAATATACTTTCAATAAATTTAGAATTGTCTGAAATCAGACTCTTCCTGCTAAAAGAATTTTTTTTTAATAGTGTTCTGACACAAATAGTATTCTTGACAACCCTGAGCAAGCTCTGCAAATATTCCCTTGTTAGAGATCTCCAGTTTCTCCACATATAGGTCATACCCT
>VWZN01005950.1:39123-49488 GCA_013396955.1 Regulus satrapa | reverse complement strand
TTTTTTTTTTTTTTTTTTTTTTTGTTTTTTTTTTTTTTTTTAAGCAGATGTGAGCTTGTTTTGGTTGTGCTCCAAACAGGCACAACTTGTTGTGCCCACGCTATCAGCAAAGGCTTAGTAGCTCAGGCTTACTAACCATGGCTACACTGTTTATGGTTTGGAGCTGACTCATACCCATCCAGAGTAAAGGCTGACAACAGCGCAGTTAAAACCATAAGAGACCTGAGAAACAATTCCAGACACAGGCAGAATAAGCAAGTTGTGTCTCCTCAGAAAAGCATTAGGGTCTTAGACTTTCAGCAGGGCAGTGTCCATAAAAGTTTAAATTAATTTTAGCACTGAGTTACAGGAATTCGTCTTGTAGTTCTTGTCCTTCAATCCAGTAACTTAGCTGCATATACATTCTGGCAAAACTTCTCTTCTTAGTTTGAAACTGGAGTACACTCTTCAGTTATTTGCTCCATAAGTGCACTAATCCTTATTATTAATTGTTTTTGTTGACTTCAGCTTTCAGCCATGAGATTGTGCTAGTCTCATTTTTCTATTCTCTGACATTTCATCCATATTGTGTGATGTTGGCTAAATCCAGCTGATGTACATCAAATCAAATACTGATATACCCATAAAAAAAGAAAAAAAAATCAATTACTTCAGGCCTCACACTTAGATATGTCTGAGTCTAAAATGAAGATCTGAAACAGGTCTTCCAGCTTTCTTCTGAAAGTGTATGTGAATCTCAGCACCTGTCATATCTGCACTGGCTGAATTTGTAAAATCATGATGTTTCTCAATCTCTCCATGACAAAAGAGGGAATATAGTCAGGAAGCCTAGCTGGCCTTAGAGAAACATCTGGGATCTGAGCTCTGCTTTGACAATTTCTGCATTTTATAAGAAATATTCCATGAAGAATATTCATGAAGAGTTCTTGGAGCAGAAAATAAAAACCTAGATCTCCCCTCTCCTGGGTAAAGGACCTAAGACTCTGAAGCCTTTAGATCACATCTTCTTTTTCACTGGGTGGAACTCAAAGGCTTTTTTCATTTCTCTGGTGCTGATAAATTACTGGCAGCTGGAACTCCAACAGGTGGCACATGCTCAGAAAACACAGCTAAAAATCCACTGATTTCAAGTTTTGTCAATCAACTGCTCTTCTTAAAAAGACATTTCTGCCACAGGTCCTGAAGAGAGGAGACATCCCTCTTAATATTATTGAGTGTCTAAATTCCAGAGCAGAGCTGGAATTACCATCAGCACGGGTTAGGTGTAGGCAAGCCAAAACCTTAGAGCACACTGACTGTAAATCCTAGTGCTACTTTCTTCTGACCACACATAGTGCAGGAACCCAACATGACTCCACCCAACAATTTCCTGCACAAGGGAAAAGGACTGCAACTTTCAGTGCTGTGATGTTCACTTACAGACATAGATGTTAGCTCTCAAAAAAGATACAGATTTTTCAGCTATGGTGGTTGTATTGCATTTGTCCTGAGAATAGGTATCATTTTGAGGGCAAACAGTAGAGGAGGTCTTTTTGTGTCTTGATATGTCTTCTGTATGTCTCTGAGCTCTACACTGCCTTCTCCAAGGACAAAAGGATAATAATTCTGTATTGCATGCTTTGAAAATAAGAGCCTAAATAATTCATGGAGAGGTTGGGCATGTCTTTCCCCCTTAGTTTTAATAAGGATAGGATTTCATTCTTCATATGCATCTCTTCTCCATGTCTCGCAGTATAATGGTCAAACCTGGCAATGTTTCTAGTCAGTGATTGAGAGCATGTCTATGTGTACCCCACATTACGAGGAGTGTTACACTGGGCTAACAAGCAGAGCTTACTGAAAGCTGGCTACTTCCTGCTGAAGCATGGAGTATATGCTGTGTGTTACACCATTGTTCAGGCACACTGGTTCCAAAACACAGGTATTACCTCTGCATTACAAGGTAACAGTGATAATAGCAAATTTCTTTGTTTGTGATCTAGCTGCATACATCGCTGTAGATAAGGTATTTAAAGGGAAACAAAGAAGCAGACAAAGCTGCAGAGGCGGGCTTGAAGCTGTGACCCCATTAGTTTCCTTTCTAAGACAAACTTTCAGTTAAGAAGCCAGAGAAATCTTAAATCAAAAATGTAACTCTTTAGCATATATCTTATTCTGTATCTAAAGTACAATAGTGTCGTAAGCAACATGTATTACAATAACATACTACAATATATGTGAGGTAATGTATATTATTTTACATTTTCTGTTACATGTTGTACATTTTGTACAGGTGCGCATTTATAAATAATTGTATGCTTAAATATAAAATCAAGTTTACATCCAAATTCAAGGAAAGTTCTAAAGATAAATGCACTCAGTATAGCTGAACAATCTCACCTCCCTCCTCTTGAAATACATGTCTCTGGTATATAGAGGCACTATAGCAAAATACTGAGGCAGTTAGATTTTACAAAGTGTAATGTCAAAGTGCTTTCAGAATCTATTAGCACTCCAGCAGCTTTGATTTTGTCTCACAAGAGTTAAGAAGAAATTCACTTAATCAGTACAGCTAGGCTCAGTTTACCAACTCCTTTTAATACTTTAACATCTTTGTTGGAAACTGCACTGTGAACCTTCAAAATCAATCATCACAACTTCTGCTGGCAATTAGGATTAAGGAAATTAAACCCAGGAGACACACTAGTTGTACATACAAAGCTGATCCCCACGGGGGAGATTGCTTCACCTACTAGAGCATGAAACATCTCTTAAGGCTTTACATCATCACCACACTGGGAAAAAACCTGGTTCTATAAAGTGGCAGTATGATATATGTTGATATGTAGTGAAATATGTTGATATATGTTGATATATGTTGCTACATGTTGTAGGCCTCTGTAATTTTCAGTTAGAGAGCTATGACTTCAGCATTGCTACATCAGTAAAGCCCATACCAGATACATTGCCTCAGCTGTGACACTTGTCTGTTAAACAAAAAGGAACAAAAAAAAGAGATCATCAGTCAACTTCAGATAACTCTCTTCTCCCTAAAGTTCCCCAGAGTTTAAATTCCAGATGTCTAAATTAACAAGAACAGGATCCCTTCAGCTCATCACTGGAAAGACTTGCTACTGTATTTGCTGACTTTCACTGTTCACCCAGCTGCATAGGTTCCCCCAGGATAACAGTGCCTGCCATGGATAATAGTTTAGCACTTGGGGAATAGAAGAAGCTATATGAATTTTCATCAAGGCTGGGTTCTTTATAGCTCTGGTTTAGCATAGTTAATTTCAAGGCCTTTACAGAATGAGTCAGGCAGGTTTGTAAATATTTGAAGTATCATTCATATCTTCAAATGGTTTATGTCTTTGTAGTTCTCAGGGAAAAGATTTATTGAAGAGCTCGGCTTTGGCCTCATTTTGCTTCTATCAAAGGTAATGGTTTCAATGTTTTCAGTGGCAGCAGATAGCTGGCATCAAATCTTTGGAAATCCCACCAATCATGTCTCCTGGGTCTGGAGACAATGAGTGATGTAAAGTTTTGTGGGTTTGGGGAGTGGTGATTCGTGTTTCAGTTTTGTTTGGTTTTACTTATCTCAGGGTGTTAAGAGCAGCATGTCACAGAAAAAGGATAGACTAACTATATTCACATGTATGTTTTTACTAGAAGGGATAATTATAAGACTAATTCAGGGGAAAAAAAGATCTGCACATAACTAAAAAACTAAAGAATGTCTGCAAGTATGCTGTAAAGAAAGAAAAATTTGTAAAGACAGCCACATCTAAAATGTCAAATTATTATAAATATATCTGATTAGATGTTACCATGCCTACATGTGGATACAGGGGTTTTTTGTTTGGAGATTTTATTACAGTGACAGAATTCCACCAACAAATGCTTTTTCAGCACAATGACTGTAAACTGTTTACAATACAGAACCATGCATTCCTGCAATAATGGTTTTCAATGATGATTCTAAAGCAGCACTCTTGACATTTTTTTTTTAAATAAAAGTTGAGAAGCTGCAGTTTATAAACTCCATAGAATTATCCATCATCTTTATTTCCTGGGTTTCCTTAACTGTTCCTTGAGTGCTATGACTAGACTTTGATATATCAACAAATGTAATTTATGACATAATTTGCATCTGGTTGATATGTTTACTTACAGGTTAATACGTTTACTTAGTACATTATCTAGCAGTTGATTTAAGATTTCCCGTTTAAATTACCCTGTCTGTTTGGAGGCCTTATTTGACAACGTTTCCCATTGCATTGTCTTTTTCTTCCTGTCAGCTGAATCAATAATTTATTGATATATTTTTAATTAAATAAACACAAAAACTGATAAGCACAGTTAGCCCAGGAAAACACATTCAAGGAAAATGGAAATACTTATTATATATTTACACTACTTCCTTTCTACAAAATAGCCAGTAAACTAACCTCTACATCCAAAGGACTGATTCATATTTAACAGCAGATTCCACCCAGGAGCAGATGCAGTTTCAGTGTAAAGGAAAGAGAAATTTCATTGCTGCAAACTCAGGAGCTCTGAGCCAAACCGGTGCAGCTAAAGTTTGTGTTCTTTTGCATTCTCTCCGCTTTTTTGGTTTGAGGCAGATGAACTGATTTGCAGAGAAACTCTAAGCAAAGACTGAAGAGAGGTAGTAATGGTGAGGGGTGAAGAGAGGGGTGAAGAGAAACTGCTTGTTTTGTTTAGCTGGTACAGAATTTCAGCAGAACTTTAGGAGCATTGACTCGAGCTGTTCAAACTGTCATTAAATGACAAGCTCAGAAAACTTCTTCCTGTGTTGTTGCAGCACTTTGTCATTAGTCAAAGTGGACTCATCACATTTTCAATTAAGATGAACTTTAAATGATGTCTACACCAAAAAAACAAACAAAAACAAAAATAACAACAACAAAAAAAACCACCAAAAAACAAAAAAAAACCCTTTACAATTTAGGACCATGAATAAATGCATACACCACATTTAGAAAAAATTTTAAAACAACTATTAAATTTTAGCTGAACTAACTTGTTGTTTTTTTTTTTTCTAGTAATAGTCTTTACATTTAAATTCTTGATGATTATTGACAGCAGGGTTTAATACTGTGGGACAGAAACAACTCACTAGTTTGATATTTTTTCTCATTGTATGTTAAGAGAGAACCTACCATTAACTTAAATTGTCTTTAAAATGTTTAATTTTACAGTTAAAATTTTCCCTATTTTTTGTCAATCAGATGTAGTATTTCAGAGAACTGTGATGGAAATGCTTCTCTATACTATCAGAAAAATAATAATCTAGATTTACTAATCACTTTCTTATATTTCTGCAGGTTTTACAATTTCAGAAGTTGATTCCGAATTTTAGCAAGATGAAGTATCCTCCCAACTCTCTCCGTGAATGAAAGAGATGGGGGATGCTGGCTTTCTGTGTACATGCAGCTAGTTCTGACTGTAGCCAGGCTACCAGAAGAACACTCAGGGAACTCTTAGTTGTTCATTACCACCCCCACCATAGATTTCCACCTCCCAGGTTCTGCCAGTGTAACTTGTCTGGTTGCTCCCCAGCCTGTGTTGAAATGAGCCAGGCCCACTCATTTTCAATGGCAGGTCTTTGCAGATCCATTTTGGTTTGACCAAACTGAAGTAGAGAGTGACTTTTTGAAAGACTGTGCCAGAAAAATGTAGGGCAGCACTTTTCTGAGGATTTTTGTGGTCACAGGGGTGGAGGGGTCCCTTGGCCTAGCAAAGCTGCCACTGAAATGGCAGCACTGCAGGTGCCTTCTTGTCTGGCAGCGAGAAGGCAGGACAAGTGCTGTACTCTAAAAGAAGCCAGTTCCAGCAGAAACTAAAAGAGATCTATTACCCCAGCTACAAGAAGACTGTCCTGCCCCTGCAGCTCAGCACTTCCCCAAACTCCACGCTGTATCTGTGATTGTTCTTAGCCTCACTTTTAAAAGCAGTTGGTTTAATTAAATACCTCCAAATACTTGTGTTTCTAACCTAACCCACTTAGATAAATAGTGAACTAGGGTGTGGCCATATAAATTGATATATACATGTACATATATCTGTACACCTGAGAGGGATCTCTAGTTTGACCTGGTTTAGTGGTAAGTGAAGCAACACCTGTGACCTTTTTTAAAGCCTTCTGAAGAGCAGTCATGTCTTCTTCTGCCTGCTTGATATAAACTCCCACTTAAAAATCATTTCAGGGTGCTTCTCTTTTCTATTTTTTTTTTAGCTACTTCATTGTAGAAGTACTTAGACATGCTAGGAATAAATGTGGAAAGCAGTGTATTCCAGGTAAGTCTCCTGCATTCATAAACCAAATGCTAACATCACACTGGAAACACGAGCATATACTTTAAGAACGAGCTGCCATAGAACTAAGGACAGAGAGAGGAAGACAAGACTGCTTCAAGTAGAATTACTCAACAGAAAGTTTAAGATGATAGAATCACTTCTCTGGAATTGTTGTGTAACTGAAATCAGACTCTTTCCCTGTCCATGTAGATGAGTTCAAGGTTTACTACTTCTGATACTACTTTATCTCAAAAGGTGGAACCTTTCTTGGATCAGCTTTTGTACGCAAGGAAAACAGAAGGTAAGACCTTAGACAAGGGAGAGGAAAAACACTGTGATAATGTTGTTTGTCTCAGCTTAGTTTTCATAATTAGTACTTAGACTGCCTTGGCTGGTGGTGGTACTGAAGCTGAGACAGATGAAGACCTCTGCTCTCACTTCTGCAAATCATGCAAAACCATCAGCTTGAATATAATAGGTGATAAGTTGCCTCATGGAATTATGTAATAGAGTATAAGAGCTTGAAAGCCAGACAGGTGCCTTATTTGACAATGGGCTGGATAACCATGTGGTGTGTTTCTCACTAACTTCAATGCAACCCTCTGAAATGACTCTCCAGGATGTGTTTCCACTGTAGTGTGCTGCATCAAGGCCTAACACACTTGTTAATCACTGAACTCAGATTCTCAGATGAATTTCCACCTGAATGTAAAAAAAAAAACACTTATTGTGAAGGTGGTCAGACACTGGAACAGGTTGCAAAGGGAGGCTGTGGAGTCTCCATCCTTGAAGATATCCCAAATTTAACTGGACACAGTTCTAGGAAACCTGCAGTATCTGACCTTGCTTTCAG
The DNA here is from genome assembly GCA_013396955.1 of Regulus satrapa. NCBI lineage: Eukaryota > Metazoa > Chordata > Aves > Passeriformes > Regulidae > Regulus > Regulus satrapa. Next base: position 42,335 of record VWZN01005950.1, on the reverse strand, counting down.
TAGAGGGTTAGACTAGAAAATTTGCAGAGGTCTCTTCCCACTTCAATCATTCTGTGACCTTAAAAGTTCTATGAGTCTGTGACCTGGATGTTAACAACTCATTGGCTGACCATAGCATAACTGTGTCCAAAGTAGTCCAGGTTCTATGGGTTATCTGGTGTTAGCCGACTTCTACTCCAAACTTCATTGATCTGATTCCTCTCAACTTGTATGAAAACTGTGTATACCAGATGCTCTCCTAATAATCATGAGAAAATTTTTAAAAAATTATTCGATTTCTAAATTTAATTGCCTTTCAAATATGTGTGAAACTGATTGCACTTTTGTTGATTAGTACAGTAGAAATGTTGGCGTGGTTTTCTGTTTTCTAGTAACTAGCTGCTAAATATCTGTTTTCTACAATTCCCTGCAGTATTTGTGCAGAGGACTATTGAATGAAAGGTCAAGAGGCTTAAAGTGTGGTTGCAGTGCTTCGAGGTGGTGGAGATGTCTCTGAAACAGTGGTAGAAGCAGCTTTGCTGAATACTATGACATGTTCCAAAAGCTTGAAAAACATAATGATAGTAGCGTGGAGCGCTTGAACATTCTTCTTATTTGAAGATAAAATGTAAACCTGTTCTGAATTTTATTTTAAATGGTTTACATAAGTTTCTTCCTATCTATTGAACTGCAGGACAGGTTTATTTTCAAAGGTAACTGTCATAGATTATTTTGCTTACAAATAACAATTCTGAAATAATAGAAACTTCTACACAGCACCAGACATTGATAATGATCATAAAATAGTTACCAGACTTCAGAATGCCTATGTTTGAAAGAGTTGAACAAGAGGTGAGTTAAGGCTGCTTAGTTTGTATATCTGTAACCCCTTATCACCGCCATTTGGAATTATTTGCCTACAGCCACATACTCATTTATAAGGAACTGATGACAATAATGTCTCTTTCCACAGGTTCCAAGGCTATATTTCAGGGTGGCTCTGTAGAGCACCAAGCATGCCTTGGACACAAAATGTGATGTAGGGCTACACTTCTTTGATCTGTGTCCTTCCCAAATGTTATAGAAAAGGGGTAGTTTAATTAGGTAGTTGCATCATCTAATTACTTAAACATAGAAACAGTTGTGAAGTTAAGCTGTAAACTAATTTCTATGACAACCAAAAATATGGTCAAAATATGGCTTTTCTAGCACAGCCTACATCTGTGGGACAGAAGTTTTCACCACGTATTGGAAAAAAAGCATTTTTGCCTTTCTCGTCTGAAATCCTACAGATCAGTGTTTCTCTTGTTAGTATATAAGAGCTTTTCAGACAAGAGGCATCTTTCAAGACCAGCGGGTCAGGCATGATGGAAAAAGACAACAGCTGCAAAAAGATAAAGCTACCAGATAATTCCTGTGCTTTTTAACTGAAAGCTGTAGCAGCGGGCCAGGCAGCCTGAACATAAATTGTGTTACAGAAGAAGTGTCACACAGACACAGAGGGATGAGTATATGAGTAGTAGAAAAACAACTTGCTGCTATTCTCAGATTTCCAAGAATTTCACCTACAACTTGCCACTGTCCAGAGATGGAATAGGACTTGCAGTGACAGAAAATGAAGAGAAAAAATTGTATCAACACAGGAAATACTGAGAGAGTGAAGAAAGGACTGGACTCTTACCCATCAGCAACTTTCCTGAATGATTTAACCCTGAGGTGCAATGTTTCCATTGAACCTGAATTTGGTTCAATTGGAAAAAGGGCATCTGCAAGTAAGTTATTTGCTCTACTAGTTTTTTTTTTCTTGCTTACTCATTGCTAAAATTTTGCTTTTCCTTCATACTGCTCATTAGTTGTAGATAACTACAAATTGTCAACAGGATTGCTTTTTCCCTTCCCATAAATCCAGGGAAAATGACCTCTTCAAATCTACCAGACTTCCTCTCTGCCTGTTACCAGGCTCCTACTGCTTTCATGGAATTGTTGTTGCTGTCTCCTAGCTGCAAATTTAAAGAAACTGGAGTGACTGTGAAAATAGGGTGGGGACAGTTTCAGAACTGAGCTTATGCATATGCAGGGAAAGAACCAGCAAAGGGTGCCTGGGAAGATGATGGAATATGTGTTTTCAGAGACATTCTGAACTTGACAAGGTCTTCAGCTGCCTGCTCCAGCAGAGCAGAGGGTTTTAGTTGATGACCTCCTGAGATTCCTTTTAACCTGCAAGTCTAAAAGTAGGGAGAGAAAATGGAAAAGGAATATAATCAAATGAGGAAAGTAGCAATAGAACTAATCAAAAATTCTAATTCCCCCCTCCCCAATTTATTTTGGTTGGAATGAGATGTGGGACTAATCCAAACTTTTTGGATGTCATAGGAATAAATCACTGCACACATGCATAATTCTCCTGTGGATGATATTTCATCTGTATTAGTGGAGGGCTAGCTCTGTTTTCTCCTTCTGAATGGATGGTACACAGTGAAGCTGTATTGGGTAGCTCCCATCATCCATTAATGATGAAAGACACCTGGGAAAAATGCTGGAGAACAGGCGGAAAAAGGAACAGGGGAAAGTCAAGTTACACTGTAATTCTGACCTGTTTCTTTTCTATGTTACTCAGTACCCAGGCAACATACTATGTAAAATGGGCCTGAATCTGAATTTCTGATTACACAGGCATTTCCTATTAAAGGCCATATTTCCAGTATTTCCATGTGCAACTATACCACTTTGTACAAACTACTTAAATATACAAGAATATAATGTAAAGAAGAAATGCAAGGGTGTGGCTCCCTAATTTGGTGGTTTACACATGTAACTGGGAGCAAACCCAACTAAGTTCCTGCCCCGGTGAATTATTAGTGCAAATTATTTAATTAGTACAAGTTGTTTAGGCTCAACAAAGCTCTTGAAACCGTATCAACAGTAGAATCTCACCCCTCCTGCTCCAGAGATACCGTAGTTTGTTGTCAAAATAACGTTGTGGGAGACCAAGAGGTATGAGTTCAAATGCCCCCAGGTAAAGAGGGAAAATGAGGCCTATGGCTGCCGTATAATGCTCCATGCACATCCTAACCACAGCTCTTGGCTAAAAGGCAGGTGGCCAACCCCTTGGAAAACCTTTGGTTTTCGTTCCGCTTCTTCTGCAGGTACTTGAGGAGGATCGCTTAGATTCAAGCTATTAGCAAGTCAATAACTTTTCTTTTTCTAATTAAAACTAACAGAAAAAAAAAAAA
>VWZN01005950.1:2961-19848 GCA_013396955.1 Regulus satrapa | reverse complement strand
TTTGTGCAGTCCAGTTTTTTAGATATTTTTCTAGGTGTATGCTACTGAGCAGGAAGTAAGGAAAGGTCTGGGGTGGGGGAGAAGCAGGGTGTAGAGAAGGCTGGCTTCTGGTGGTGTGTCTAACATGTTGTGCAACTAAAAATGTCTTATAGAAACCTGCTCCACCAAAACCTGAACCCAAACCAAGGAAAACAACAAAGGTAGATATTCTTTCTTTTCAGTTACCATTGATTTAGTCAATAGTAAGCAAGTATGCTCCTTCTTTATGTTGTAAACAGTTCAATTCAGTTTTTTTGGGGTATTTTTTGAGGCATGGGCTTCCCTGCCTTCTCTGCAGCTCCCTTCCCCCCCTCCCCTGGAAAAATCCCACAAATTAGATCATTCTTTTCTTTCTGTTCCACCCCTTCCTGGCCTCATTACTGGCCCAAAGAAAATGTCTTGCCTGTTTGATATGCAGACCATGTTAGTTTGTAGTGAATTGCTAGTTCAAGAAGAATTTTTACCTTTACTACACCTTTCCTGAAAAGTACAGGCTTGGCTGAGTAAACTTGGTCTGAGACCTAGCAATTTCTACAAAAGCATTTGCGATTACTCTGTATCATTCTGTTTCTTTGTCTAGAGGTGCAGTACTTCTTTTTGTACTGAGAAACTCTTATCTGTTCTTGAAGCCTGGCTGTTGCTGAGAATGCACAATTATAATTAAAGGTGAAATTAAATATATTTAAATTGAATGGTTTGGGTTTTCTGGGCCAGTTACGGTCAAATTAAAATCTTATTAGTGTTTGAAATGCCTTTTCAGGATTTTTGCATATAAATCATCTACTTCAGAAACTGTAAATTTATTTGCTCCTAAGGGCAATGTTGAATAAGAGCAATTGCTCCATTGGGAGCAAAAGCATCCATGCTGGACACTGAGTCTAGCACTCCTCACACTTTCATTTTTCAAGTCCCTTTGTTGTCATCTCAGTTGCACAAGTGCCAGCATACAGAGTCCACATGTGAAAGTAAAACTCTGACTTTAAACACCCTGCGATTTATCACATAAAATTACCAGTAAAGTCTTGCTGAGTCCATCCTGCTCCCCTCTTAAAAAGAGTATTAATAAAAAGGGGAATGTGGTAGCTTCTGTAGCTTCAGGTACCTGTGAGATGAGCTCGGTGTCATGGACCCACTCTAAAATTGCGTGAGAGACACTTGAAGCTTATTTTGGGTGACTCAAATCCTTTATGATATTACTGTAAGTAACTTTTTAATACAGTAATCTTTTTATTCCAAGCCCTAACTGGATCACGTTTGTAAGGAGTATAATAATCTTGGTCTCCTCAACAGAAACCAGCAAGTGTGAACTCAGAACTTGCTATTAAACAATGAAAGATGGTATACAGATTTGAGATAATTTTTGTTAAAAGCTTGCATGTTATGAATTTACTAATTCAACTCCTTAGTTTGTTCCTTTGTAGGTGAGGAGTTATAACTATGCTCATAGCATCTGTAAGCTCCCAAATTAAGCTGCTATGTAACATTGAAGCTGAGGGGTAGAAGGAGTAATTCAGGCTGTCCTGTAACTGGGATTACTGGTGCTCTCGCCTCACTGTCCCACTCCTGTATGGGGATGAGTGGGGAAAGATAGTAAATGAAGGAAGGCAGCCTTTAATATCCCTGTTATCGCCATTTTGCATGGAGAATTTGGAGCAAATGATTGCATGAAAGATATCTAGTGTTTATTACACCTACTTTAAATACTAATGTAAAATAGTAAATGCAATACCATTAAAATTTTATCCCCGTGCACTTTAAATACTTAACCTATGTCTCTGCTAATCTTTAGATCATAAACATAAATAAGTACATAGAGAAATGATTTATTTAAAAAAAGTAGACTTCAACATAGGAATTAAGAGCAAATCTCAAAGTGAAACTGTGGCTGTTAAAATCCTTTCTTTTGATAAATTCTTTGTTTCGTGTTGCTGCAGATGGACTTTTGTTTGTTTGCCTCCCTAGCATGTTGGCTGGTTCTTTCATTGACATGGAATGACCATCACTGATGTTATCAAAGTAACAAAAGGACAGCCAACAAAAAAGCTTAATTTTTAAAATCTAATTCAATATTTTATGTTAATTGAAAGTGTAATGCTGTAGTTACACAGTGCTTGGCTGAATAAGCTTTCAATATACTGTAATTGGATTTGTTCACACAGATATCCTGTATATACCTCATAGGACAGCTCTGCCAAAGTAGTCTGATGTGGTTTTGTATCCCTGAAAAAAATAGCAACACTAAGAAGCAGACACCACCACATTTTCTAGAAGTGTTGAGTCTCTATTGTAACTTATGTGGGTCTACAGTTTCCAGGTAGACTTTAGGTGATTTTCTGTTTCAGTCCAGCACATGAAGCTTGCCAAGACTTGCTGTTCAAGTGAAAGTTGTTGTGATAAAGGTACAGGGTTCTGGCTACTCATACAATATCTATGGCCATGTTTTTAATCTTCTGTCAGAAGGAACCTGGAACAAAGGCCAGCAAAGGTGCTAAAGGGAAGAAGGATGAAAAGCAAGAAGCTGCAAAGGAAGGTACTACACCATCTGAAAATGGTGAAAATAAAGCTGAAGAGGTACTTTCCACACATACCTCCTGCTGATTGAATCAGTGTTTTTTAATGATTCAGCCTTTCGGACATTGTTAGCATGTTCATAATGTTTCTTTTTATTGCCCATAATGTTATTGCAGATTCGCATCTCGCTCAACTGTTAGTGTTTCAACATCCAGAGGGGCCCCACCCAGCACACTGTCAGTAAAAAGGCAGATTGAAACAGTGAAAGTTAAGGGTGCAGTAGAGCATTCAGCATGTGTGCAGTGAATAGAAACAGGTGGTAGTGTGGTGCTTTTCAGTGTGAACGATGGAAGCTGACAGGTAAGGCTTGTATTGCTTTTGAAAAGCTGGGCCGGACAAGTTGAGAAAAGTGTGTGACTGTACCTGTTCCCGTTGCGTAGATGTCCTATGGACACAGGTTTGGAGCTGTTCCAAGTAAGAAATCAAAAGGAGTAAGGATAGCTTGGGTATTTAGGTACCTAATAGCGTTTCATTATAGTAATTTAATTTCTTTCTTTCTTCTCCACAGGCTCAGAAAACTGAATCTGTAGGTGACAAGAATGAATGAAATACCATGAAAATTTTGGGTTGATTTTATGTACCTCTTGGACAACTTTTAAAAGATATTTTTATCAAGTATTTTGTAAATGCTAATTTTTTTAGGACTATGATAGTTGACATATTAAACTGTATATGAACATTTCCCTTCTCATAACAGTGCTTTTAGAAATTCCCATTGTTGCCAAGTAATATAAATATCAACTTAATATTGCAAGGTATGTGTAAAATTGGATCAGCATTCCATACACTTGCTTTAAGAAGTTATGTCTTGTGCATATGGTGATGTTTTTACTGTGTGTATTTGAATTTTTCATGCAGTTTTTCTAGAGCAATAATCAGTGGTGCTTTTGTACTTAGGTTTTATGTGATTTTAATGAAACATGGATAGATGTGGCCACCTGCTGACTATTTTGGGTTCTTTTAATGGATTAAAATAAAAGGTCTCCTTGCCTGCAAAACTAAAGACTCCTAATGTTTTCTCTAAATCTGAGGAATGCCTTACTCACATCTTTGACTGTTACAAGGAAGACTAAATGGTTTAGTAACAGTTGTTTTACATGTGTTTTTTTTTTTTTTGGCTGATGTCTGATAAAAACCACCCACACAGGAGCAGCAAACTGGGATTTTCAGTGGCCTACAATTTAGGGGACTTACAGATAAATTCTTCATAAGTACATTCATCAGATACACTGTCACAGGGTGAGTAGAGCTGCCATTCTCTGACAGGATATTGTGTCTTCAGTGAACTATCAGTACAGAACAAATTGGTTGATTGATAGAGTACAGTAATTTAAAAGCAGCTTTGTTTCTCCCCACTCTCTTTTCATTAAATGTGCATTGTAGTCTATGGACACCTTTCTTTCTAGCTGTAGACTTAAATTTAATATAAATTGTAATTGCTGTTCTGCTTCAGCTGAGGACAGTTGTTAATACATTGAAATCGCTGTTAAACAGTGTTATATATTTGGTACCTGGTGGAAGTGGAACAATGAAAGTTGGTTTTGAGCTGATTGTGGTGATGTGGTAGATTAGCTAATGATTTTTTAGTGTTGATGTTTTAACTCTGCAGCTCATTCTAAGTACCTTTTATGATTTTTCTCCTTCTCTTTTCTCTAGGGGTCCTGGTGTTTCTGTTGTTACTTCTGGGATGGGAGGGGTGAAAGAAAAAATGTTCCTTGTTCTTTAGTAGCATTGATTTGTATAGCTCAAGTGGTATCCATTATGTCTGAGGATACCTTTTGCTTGTTTGAGTCAATAAATAAATTACTATTGCCTGACCGAGCATTCTATTTCTTCTTTGGGAAGAAGTTTCTAGTTGCATTTTTTAATTAAAACCTAAAAGAAGCCAAGCATATCTACACTTAAAAATTGAAGCTTGATTGCCAAAACTCTCTTCTAGCTAGAATAGGAGTTAAGACCTGTATTGATATAAATGTCACTTACACTTTTTTGATAGGCTTGCTACACCCACAGAAGAGGAGGCTGTTCTCTGCAGCATGAATTTAGTTTTTTAAGAAAATTTGAAGTAATGCTCTGCTTTTGGTGATGGAAGACAGAGGGCTATACAGAAAGTGTAAACAGTGAGGAGGAAAGTCCTTGGAGTTACCCAGTGAGATGGGTTTGGTAATCCTGCACACTGCTTCTGATTTGCTTTCTGATGGATCCTGCTGAAAGCCTATTAGAAACTATGGTTGTGGGAAGTTGAACTCTTTCACAGAATCATCAAAGTGCTATTTGTAAGCATTTTTTTCCATTTATGAGTTTCTTGTTCCTCTATGTGTGTATATTTACTCAGATCATTTTGGATCTTCAAGAAATTAGTTGCCTAATCCTATCTAGACACTTGAAGCTCATGAAATTACCCTTTTGGCTTAGATTTTAGCTTAGACATGAGCATCAGAAGACACACTTCCCTGGACAGGATTATGTAAAGAGAGCTTTTGAAATAAATGGCCAAAAGGTGGGTGAAAGTTGGGTCCTTTAAACTAATTGCACAATATCTTGACCTAGTAATTTTGGCACAAAATTATTCTGTTGTCTCAACGGGATTAGGAGATTCTGCTCGGTGCCAGAATTCCATTGGAAGCATTTAACAAAATATCCACTTGGCTAAAGTGTAAGTGAAACACACTGCCTTGCTGATTCACTTAACATTTCTGAGTTTTTAAAAGTGCTTTGTAAATGTCATGCTTACCTATATTTTTTCCTCTACGTGTCAAAATCTCAGAGAAATCTTCAAGGCACTGTATCAAGTTCTAGAGCATGTTTTTAAAATTAGAATGGTCACACATTCAGACATATGTAGCAAGAGTCTTCGTGGGCAGGTGGTGATCTGTAGAGCACCTTCAGGAAGTATGTAAGTATTTTAGTTTTGAAGTGCAGTTGGAAGTGCCAGGTGTCACATCTCTGCCTTAAGGAAACTTGTATCATCAGTATTTAATGACTGACTGCTTCACACTTGAACACAAGGTTTGGAGGGATCCCTGAAAGCAGTATTTGTCCGTTGTGGGATGTAACAGATGGGTAATTCAAGATACATTAAAATATATATATATATGTGAAGGTGTCCAAGTTTCAGCCAAGGACAGGGTTAATGTTTTGCAGTAGCTGTGAGGGAGGGGGCAGAGCCTGGAGCTGTGTGGGCATGTTCAAGACCCAAATGTTATTCAGTACCATCTTACCTCATGGCCAGGGTCCCAGGATTGGGGAGAAGGGACTCTGTCTACTCCAAGGAGAAGCATGTGCCTTTCCAGTGGTGGTCGTAGGGTTCATCCCTCATTCTTTAGTTGTCTCCGGGTTGGTGAGTAAATTTTGTGTGTAAATCACCCACTCTGGGTACACTTCTGTCATTAGTATTGTTGCTGTTACTGTTCCCGGTCTTATCTCATTGCTGTTTCCAGTAAACAGTTCTTATCTCAACCTGTGATTTTCACCTTTTGTGCTCCCCATGTTCAGCTCCATCCCTGGAGTGAGAAGGAAGGGGAGGTGTGAAGCGTCTGGTGTGGGAGAGTCTCAGTGGGGGCACTGAACTGGGGAGACCATTTCAAACCCATGACAGAAAGAGTTTTGTAAGTTTAAAGGAGACAAATGCATCAGAAACAAAACATATAGTGAATTATTTTTAAAAAAAAGTTACTCCGGAGTAGTCAAAGATTCCCTTTCCCTTAGCCTTTTGTAATTTCTCTTGGTTGCTGCTTTTTCCCTGTTTCCCTATCATTGACTGACCTTGGGCTAATTGCGTATGTCAGCACAAGGTTACCCTTGGTGTTTTGTCTGTTCAATGGCAAAGGCAGCTTTTTCTGAACTGCAGATAAGATGGAACCAATTAACAGCAATCCTAATGGAAAACTAACCCTTGTGCTAAACAGCAGCAAAGGCTAAGTTGTTTTGGTGCATCTTGCTCAACCCTTAAAAGTTTGAGAATTATTTGGTCTGTCCATAACTGCAAAAAGAAAAAAACAGGGAAAGAGAAAAGAACTAGCAAGAAAATAAAGGTAACTTATTAGAATAAGTAACATGTAAGTTAAATTTCTAGTGAAATTGGAAAAAGTAATAATTTGGCTCACAATGTCCATTATTATTAAATAAGACAGTAAATTTATATATATGAATTAACACACTGAAAATACAGGGGACTGTCTATAAACAACTCCAGTGTAGCAATAACTCTGTCACCCTCCTGGCTCAAGGTTTGTTATCTTTCTTTATTTGTAGGAAAACATGAAGAATACTTTCACTGTTAGTTAAATTGATACATACATAATAGTCCGGAGAGGCATTAGAATGTTCAGTGCCATTATTTTTAGTAAAACGAGGATTTTCTACTCTTCTCTAATATACATACTTTTTGCTTTATTTTAAAACTGAACTTACCATAAAGCTTTTACTTGCCTAGCTATAGCCAAATTGGCTTGTCAAATTGCCAGCAACTGCTCTTTAGAAAGTCCAGTTATGCATAGATTTAAATAGTTAATGGTTTTCCCATAGAAAATGGACAGTATACGAAATAAACTGTTTTGATACGTTACGCCCTTTGTGATGACAGGGACTAATGTGTTCGACTAATACAACAAAATACCCTCACAAGCATCTTCAAAGTGGCTATAAATTAGTTCTGGTAAAACCTGACTTAAGCAGCAACACTAGATTTTAACTTTGTCTATTGATACAAATTATGAGTGGAAAATCTTATTTGCATCCCTGCTAAGATAAGGATAAAGCTAGTAATTCAAATTCATGTTCAAAAAATAGACTTGATTGTGTGAGGCCATTGTGCTTAGTTTTAGTACTGCATTTATGTTACGGTAGTATAACTTGTAGAGATTGTTTTATCACTGTTTTCATTCTCATTCAGAAATAAATTTCAGACTTGAAGCCCATAAAAACTGAATTTATACTGGACAATTTCTGGTACTAAGCTGTTTGATATGAATCTTCCAATAATGAACAATTTAATGGAGAGCAATATAATTTAAGATGACAATGCATTGACTGGAAAGAGTGATCTTTTTCAAAGTCCTCAGTCTATTTCTAAAATGGCTATAAAATATTACTGTAGTTCCTTGCAGAATAAAGGCTGCAGAACAAGAACTTTTGCCCCATTATGAGACAAAGCTGGAACGCCATTCTAAGCTTTCTTCAGAATAGTAGTAATAATAATAATAACAATAATCTAATTTTTAAAAACCAAACCCCTCCTAATTTCTGATGTCATTCATATATATATATATATGTCAGGCATATTCTGTAAGAATTTGGAAGATGTGAACTCTTAACACAAAGGGCTTCATAACTGTTGGAGATGAAGTATGTGATGTATGTCAGGTGCATCTAGAGTAACTGAGTAAGAAAAGAGTAGCAGTAGTGGAGAATTTTTGTGATTCTGTTCGTAGTCCTCTTACAGATGAGGACTGCACATTATTCACAAGAGGGAGGAGTGTTGCTGCTGCAGCAGCTGGGGGTCATCCCAGAATGAGGTTGGAAGAAAGTTCCCTGGTGGCTGAGTGCAGGAGCAATGTGTAGGATACTCAGCAGCAATGCTTTGTGAAAGACAGTCTGGGTGGGTGGGGAGCAGGGGGCAGAATGGCAGGAGGGGGGAAGTAGTCTGATCCTGTAATCTGGGTGGGTGGGTGTGGAGGAAAACATATTGCACAACATAGGAGAAACATTTTTCTAGGAATAGGAGCAAGAGAGAAGCAGCAAAATTTTTTGCATGTGCAAGCAAGCCTTGAATGTCACTAGATTTACTTTTTCCCCTGGGGTTCTTTATCAACAATCCAGTTACTGAGGGCACAGTGTTTTTGTTTTGTTCCCTCTGGGATACATTCCTGGTAAAGCTTGTAATTGTAGGGGTTTTTTTTTCCTACTTCCTTGAAGGCATTTTTGCACTCAAGTATCATTTGTGTATTGGTGCCAAATCTCCACCTGCAGGATAACTACTGGCTCTGTTGATGAACTTCTAGAGTCTTTCAGGAAGCTTTGCCTTCTTTACCCTCAAGGGAACTAGGTAAGTAGATATTTAAATATAAGGTAAATCTGAGCATCAAGAGGCTACTGGAGAGTCTGCTATCTACCTCAGTGACAATAAATACCAGACTTTGAGGTGAGATGGAAGAGAGAGCCAGGGGAAGGCCAGGTGAGCATAGCACCTCTGCTACTGTTTAGAAACTTTATAGTGGCTGTACAAAAGATGAGGATTGCTTGGCCTCAGCAGCCAGAGGGGAGGGGAGGGCCTTGGATTCACGAGGTGTGTGCAGTGGTAGTTGGTCGAAGGGAGCAGTGTGGCTGGTGCAGGTTATTCCATGCAGAGTAGCACAGAAAAGGCACTTCCAGATAGTTGCTTAAGGGTAGATGTGGTCGTGATATTTTTGGCAGCTGATTGTCTTATGTGTGACTATGATGAATCAGTAAGTTGACAATGGTTATTCAAAAATAGCAAATGTGGTTTGTGTTAACAGGAATTAATGACAAGAGATGGCTAGTGCTCTGCTATTACACATGCTGTTAGGACTATGCGAAGTGTATGAAATTGGTTTTAAATATTGAGTTGCAAGTGCCAATTACAATAGCATTTGAATGTAATGGGGAAGACATCCCAAAAAAACAGCAAAAACTAAAATTGTTTTTCCAAGTAGATGTCACCCTCAGTGATGGAAGTGCAAGGTGTATCACTGCCACACAGCAACTGATGTTAGAGCACTTGTCTTTGGCTCTGTCAAGCCACTGTCCCATTCACACTTAAATGAGCACAGGGGTATCCTATTATTTTTAAAATGCTGCCTCCTTTAAGTGAAAACAGTAATAGTGCTCCTCATCTGGTGAATGCTTCAGCATAAGCATTGGACTCATTCTTTCATGGTGGGGTGGTGTTTCAGATTTAGAGATCCTAGAACACATTAGGTAATATACAGAAAGAAGCCAGCAGCACAAGTATTGCATTCTTATACAATTCAATGACCAATTCAGTTCATCACTTACAACAATAGATAGTTTTATACCAAGCATGGAAAATACTGGCTGCCCCTTTATTCATGAAGCAATTAGACAAAGCATTTGGTATCATATATCTCTTAACAGTGCATCTGGCATGTTTAGCAGATTATATTATTGTTGGACCATGAATAAAGGACTTAGTTGTATATTACCCCTTTCAAAAAAGGGGTGTAACACCTTCCCCTCCACAGTCATATTTTCACCAGATAACAAGCCAGTGGCAAGAAGCTTTACAGCCAAACACTGTTTGAAGATCCTTTTCAGTGCTTTCCATGCACTAGTCTTCCTGTTCCCAGTAAGGTCTGACAAAGCCTTTGACAAATCAGAGGACTGGGCAGTCACCCAGCAGTATGACGTTTCACAAAGACAAGGGCTGGATCTGTACCTGGGATGGGCCAACCCTTGATATAGGGGCAGACTGGGAATGAAATGCTGGAAAGCAGCACAATGGAAAGGGACCTGGGGGGTCCTGGTCGATGGCAAGTTGAACATGAGCCAGCAGTGCCCTGAGAGCCAGGAGGGCCAACCCTGTCCTGGGGACATCAGGCCCAGCATGGCCAGCCGGGCAAGGGAGGGGATTGTCCTGCTCTGCTCTGAGCTGGGGTGGCCTCACCTCCAGGGCTGGGACAGTTTTGGGCACCACAATGTAAGAAACACATTAAACCATCAGAGAGTGTCCAAAGGAGGGCACAAAGATGGTGAAGGGCCTTGAGGATGAGGAGCAGCTGAGGGCACTTGGTCTGTTCAGCTTGGAGAAGAGGAAAGTGAGGGGAGCCATCACTTGCAGTCTGAAACTTCCTCATGAGGGGAAGGGCAGGCACTGATGTTTTCTCTCTGGTGACTGGTGACAGGACCAAGGGAATGGCCTGAAGTTGTGTCAGGGAAGGTTTAGGTTGGATAATAGGAAAAGGCTTTTCACCTGGAGGATACTGGAATGGGCTCCCAGGAAAAGTGGTCACAGCACCGAGCCTGAAAAGAGTTCAATGAGTGTTTGGACAATGCTCTGAGGCACATGATATGATATTTGAGGCTGACCTATGCAGGGCAAGGAGTTGGATTTTGATGATCCTTGTGGATCCTTCCACAAGGATCCACAAGGNCTGTTCAGCTTGGAGAAGAGGAAAGTGAGGGGAGCCATCACTTGCAGTCTGAAACTTCCTCATGAGGGGAAGGGCAGGCACTGATCTTTTCTCTCTGGTGACTGGTGACAGGACCAAGGGAACGGCCTGAAGTTGTGTCAGGGAAGGTTTAGGTTGGATAATAGGAAAAGGCTTTTCACCCGGAGGATGATTTGGTACTGGAATGGGCTCCCAGGAAAAGTGGTCACAGCAGCGAGCCTGAAAAGAGTTCAATGAGTGTTTGGACAATGCTCTGAGGCACATGATATGATATTTGAGGCTGACCTATGCAGGGCAAGGAATTGGATTTTGATGATCCTTGTGGATCCTTCCAACTCAGGATATTCTATGATTCTAAGATGTAAGATGTCCTTTGTGACATCTCTCAAACACCTTCAAGTAGATTTGTTGGGAGCAACTGCAGTCAGCGCTTGACTACAGCAAACTGTAAGTAGTTATCAGGTGAGAACACTGTAGCAGTAATTGAGATATACATTGGGAATCTCTGACAGATGTTAATTTGTTTAACTCCTTGTAATGTTACATTGTTTTCTTTTGATTCATCAGCTTGAGACTTTGTATTTTCTGGCTTATTTTACACATCAACTGTTCCTTCTAGGATCTTTAGTGTGGCCTGGGAAGCTTTCATCATCATTTTAAGCATTTCATTATTTAGTGGACAGAATAAAGACTCAAGTAATTTGGAGGCTGAGCAAAATTGAACTGAGTTGTCTTATGGTTTGTTTACAAACTAGCTGGGATTTATCTCTGCCTCTAAAACTTCCTAGCAAAGGACATTGTTGTGGAATGTATTCCATGTTTTACATACTATATCTTTCCATAGAGATAAGTTTCAGAAGTAAAGCACAATGGCACTTTCAGTTTTGTTTGTCGCAGGAGCTGTGCCTGTGTTAGTAAACCACAAGGTGCCAGGGAGCAGAGCAGCAGACTCGAAGCCCACAGCTTATACTGTTAAATTGTTGACAGCAGAGTCCCGGCAGTAGGTCCAGGAAAAGCAGCATTCTCCCAAGCCTCTCTTGGCGTGGCTTAGGGGGTAGCTGAGGTCCAGCTGACAATGCAGATGCAGCTGTCCTGGTTGGAGGTTGAAAGAGCCCAGTAATATGGGTATGGCCACTGGCATGAGCTACTGGCCAGAAACTGAGTGGGCAGTAGTGCTTTTCAGATTATTAGTATGGGTAAAATTCAAACTTTAGGAATACAGCAGCAAGAACACTTTACTTTCTGTGTACTGGGATTTGAAATTTTGTGGTCTGCAAATACGCCATGATCTGTTCTCTTACAGAGTCCTACACTATTAGAACTATCCATTAGTTAATGAACTGAAAGGCATACACACCACTCTCCTGGGGGAGGAGAAAAATGTAAGGATGCTGGAAGCTGAAAAATGTCAACTGAAAAATCAGGGCTGGGAGTATATTGGAACAACACAATTCAGAGGTACGCTTGATGTGGTGAAATCTGGGATGTACCAAGATTGGCATGTTGTTCAAACTGCCAAAAGCTGCTATGCAGGGTATAAGGAAAGCACTTTCAAACATACACACACAAAAAAATTGATGCATTGACTTAAATAGATGTGACTTTATTATAGCTATGTTAAAAATAAAGACCTATGTATTTCTTCAACTGCTCATTCTAGTGTTCATAAGATGTGTTTCTTTACGTTAGTACGATACATTAGTATTGCATAGTAGTGATTGACTTTTAGTGTTATTTGGTGCTTTATTTATAAGGGCCTGCCAAGAGGCAATTAATAGTAGTTAAATTTGATGCTGAAATATCAAGTTCAATTCCTTTTTTATTCAGTCTTTGAAGTCGGATTTTTAAAAAAATCATGCATGCAGAAACCAGCACTAGGATTGTACTCCAGAGTGCATTGCAAGAACACCCAGCAGTGATGAGGTGAGAATGTGTGTGACACTAACTATAAAATAATCTTTCTATTATTTTTTTTTACCATTCAAAATATAGATACTTAATTTTCCAACAGTAAAAATTTCTGAGTGTCTAAAAAGCTTCTTAGTTTGTCCAACACTGCCTGTTCCAGCTAGCTCATGATCCACAAATCTCTGCTTGTCTTGCTTGTGCACCCTATTCATGGATCATTTTCGGAACATGCTTATCAAACTAGATCCTAACCAAAGACGGGGTTGTGCAGTTTAAATTTACTCTGGTGTGCAGGAAGATCCCAAGTAAGTTGAATTTTTTCCAGGAAAATCTGTATTTTATACTTCAGAATAGACAGCTAGTCACCTGGGAAAATGTCCTCAAGGTAGGGTTCTTAATCTCTGTTAAGAAAGCTGGTTCACTCTGCATGAGAAAACTACTGATTAGTCCATCTAGAATGATCATGATCTTTTAATCCTGTGGTAGGACCTCACCTGGGAAAAGGGAATCACGTGTGCCAGTCTTCATTTTACATTAGTATTAGGTTAAAAACAAGGAAGCAAACAAAAAATGCAACCAGCATCAGGTAAATGCAGGCATCATTTGTTGTCTGATCACACTTCCTGTCTCTGGTACTCTACAACCTGTAAAATCAAGAGCTTGGTCCAATTATTTAAAATCAGCAGTTATCTTACACAATGTGTATCTCAATTCGTACACCATGCCTACGTGGCTCACCACAGCTGGGCAAACTGAAAATATAAAATAATCCTTTTAAGGCACCAAGTAGATGCTACACAAGAATACAAAATATTGAGAAGTCTGGATCAGCAGACCAGTATTTTCTCAGAAGACTGAACAATAAATGGAGATCGGAATCTCAGTGATCTGTATTTCATGGATGACTGACAAATCACATATGCTACAAAAAGTAGGCACTGTCAGCCAAATGGCTCAATGCTAACAGCCCTGAATTTTTACTGTAAGTGCAAATATTGGTACTACTCACTCTTCATAGTTGCTATTTTGGGGAAAGTAGATATTTCAACTGCATAGAAATAAAAATACTTGGTAGGTCTAAACTAAAATGACATCAGGAGGAGACACTTGGGAAATCTCAGATTGTCTTTAGGCTGGCAACAGAGTGAGGCTGTCTTGGATCAAACTAATGATCTTTACAATTAGGTATCTGTACTATCACTGGCTGTTCTTACCTATAGAAGTATCAGTTCTTCTGGATACTGCTAAAATCCTCGCCATTGAGACATCTGAGGCAAAAGTGAAACCAGAACGGCTATCTTTTGTTATGAGGAAAAACATAGTTTTAAATTTGAAATCTTTTGAGTGTTTCAATTCTTGAACTATACTCTAGAGTTTATAGAGGGTCTTGCTTTATCTTCTCTGAAACAGAGAAATTTTCTTCACACTGTTTAAATATTACTTTCTTTGTGTATTTTATTAATGTTCCTTGGTCTTTAATCCTATTCTTAAAGCATTTTTCCTTGATCCTAATTTCCTTCTGAACTCTAATTGTTTTGAGATAAGGTGAAAGACTTAATGCTGTATTACAGCAGAGGGTGTGTTATTGTTTTGTTTCACTGGCTTCACATTAGAGTTCTAGGAAAAAAAAAATCACCATATTCTCAATGTTGAGTATGTAATAAATAAAATGGTCTTTTAAAAAGATTTACCACTGGCTATCAAATTTTTCTCCCCCTTATATTAGTTTGGAGCCCATAAGGAGCATGAATGACTCATTTAATTTCTTCAATAGATTGTTTTGAATGTAGCATCATTAAATTTTGCCTATACTGTTCTGCTCATCACTTCTCTGGGTAGATAATGCTGATATTTCTTATGGCCTCCTCTACTTTTATCTAAATTGCATATTAGCAAATTTATCAGACTATATGTCTGATAATAATATGACAGAATCCCTTAAGTTATTACATAGATGTAAATCTTTAACAGTCTTTTGTATTAACTCAGAGAAATTCCAAGTCTATACCAAAGCTACTGACAGCCAACACCATTTTGAAAAATCAGGCAAATAATTTCTCATCTCTATTTTTAAAAGTTGCATTTCTAATAGGCTACTACAGTAAATGAAAAAAATCAAATCCAAACCTGTAATTGGAAATGGCTCTCAAACTTGGTTAAACAGAAATCTAAATTTTCATTTAGAGAAATGGAAAGACAAACAGTAGCTGAAGATCACTATTAAATTGTGCCATAACAAACTTTATAATTTACCATTTTAAATAAAATTTGTCACTTAAGTCTTCAAATAAGTCTATTTGGACTCAGAACACTAATCTGAAGCCATTGAAAGAAATGAATGATGCATGTTATTTTGAGAATCTTCTGCTCAACAAAAATTGCCTTAGCAATTGGAACACTTTACTATTGGAACACTTTACCACAAAGTGAAGTAACAGCAAATATTTTCAAAATTTTTGTAGAAGTAATCTAAGCAAATAATTGTCAATATACAAAACAACATAGTTCCTATTTTCATTATAGAGTAGCTCTCCTCCAAAATATACCATGTGTAATTTTATTTTCAAAGCTTCCCTTAAAAAAAATTTCTGCATAATCCTTAGAAGACTCAGAAAACTTTGGAAACATCAAATAGATGTGAAAATAGTCACGGCAAATATCCAAGAGTCTCTGTGAAGAAAAGCTCAATAGCAAACAATTAAGTACAGCAGTTTAATAATTTTCTCAAGATCTTCTGGATAATTAGGGAATGTATTCAGCATAGAAAGTTGAACTGTCAAACTGATCCAGGAAATTTAATTGAAAGTCTTTTACAAAATACAGGAGCGCAAATAAATTTGCTTTAAAACAAAACAATCACAAACAAAATCCCCAGCATGATCCAGTAGAATTCCTCTACTCAGTAGGAATAACATAGGCCTCATTCTTAGTTTCTCTTTGTAAGGGAAGGTTTTGTACTCAAAGATCTAACAGTGAAACCGAAAGAATGTCATGGCTGGTGCAATTCATGTTTATTTGGGTAACAGCATATTAAAGAGGTTTTTAGGTTCATTGGATGTACTCCAACAAGGCTCATTTACTGCTCAAAATATAAATGACATATCGATCTACTTTCAAAAGCCCAATAGTAGATTTGCAACTAATTATTTGTTTTTACACAAAATTAATGTTGTCTTCACAAGTGTCTTGGTTTTGCTTTACTCTTCAAGCTTCACGGGAAGAAAACAGATAGGAAACATTTGTCAGAGGTTAACCTATTTGTGTGCTTTAAAAAATTGTTAATTTGTCTGTGCTGAGGGTGGTTTGGGTAATACAGGTGCCTGATTCTGTGCTCCTCTTTCACCATTGGTGAGCAGCAAGCAGGAGTAACAAAATATTTTCAAAAATCGTGGAGCAGGAGGACATGCACGTTCTGTGGTGAAGGGCACATTGAGATGGGAAATCAAGTAAAAAAATAGAAGCCTACAGTTCACTGTTTAATATCTGATAAGGGTAGAATACAAAGGAGATGAGCATGTTATTAGAAAGTTCAGGTAAGTTACCAATGCAGGGTGCAGAAAAGATAGGGATGTATTCTCGCCATGAAGCGTGAACAAATTTTGATGTGAAGCTGCTTAGTTAAGCTCCAAGTTATTGTTTGAAACTACAGAGGGAATTTGCTCATATTAGTATTGTATTTTAGCACGTGTGGTTCTTTCTGCATGAAGTTAAATCATGCACAAATGATAATATTAAAAAGAGATGCTGGCCTCATAAGCACTCATCACACACTTCTTGCCCTTTTAAGGTTTATGGTTAGTTTCAAGAGTAAGAATCAACAAGCAACTAATGGTGATAATTATCATTTGAGGTGGATAAAACCCACCAGAAAAAGCCCTGTTCAAATCATCACCCAACCATCCAAACCGGAGGAAAGCTCAGTCACTGCTTTATGTTGCTCTCAGCCACCCCCTGCCCAATATCACACTTCAAATATTTAGCTACATTGTTCAGCTTGACAATTTACAAACCCTAAATACTTTTCTTTGTCTCGAAAGAAAAGGCGAAGAGCAAATTTCAAAAGAAACAGAAAGGCTTTTCATGTCAAGTTCTGCCATTGCTAGGGTCCAAATAATGTACTTTCTGGGCAGAAGGTATAAAGTCACAGTGAACAAAAAAAAAAAAAAAAAAAACCCCTGGCTAAAATCTATCAGTAAAAAAAAAAACAAAAAACCCCAAC
>VWZN01005949.1:603297-625825 GCA_013396955.1 Regulus satrapa | reverse complement strand
TTTCCCCTGGCAGCGCAGTTGCCGGAGATGCCACGGAAGGTTTGTTTTTTTTCCCCCCGTGTTCCCCGCTCTGCGGCTTTTCCATCAGCCCTGCCCTGCTGGGGAGGCTGCCGTGGGCAGAGCGGGGCGCCGGGAGCGGGGGCTGCTGTCACCTCGGGAGCTGCGCTTTGCGGGTTTTCCAGGCAGCAAAGGGAAGGCTTTGCCCTGTGCTGCCACTGCGTTCCAAGCTGCGGAGGCACCGGCGGATTTTAAGCTTTCGAGCTTTTTATTTTTTTTTTGTCGTTGTTCTTTTGAATATTTTTTATATGTAAATTAATTCAGCAGAACTTTAAAGGTGTTTTAAATCGTGGTGTGGTGTGTTTCCTCTCCCAGCACCTTACAGGCAGGGTATTTTTTTAAAAAACTAATTAGTCGAGAAAGGGCAGCTTTCAGTGGGTGGAGGACTTGTTTTCCCCTTTGCATTCCAATTATATTATGGCCAGTGTGACCTCATATATCTAATTAACTTGGTATGTCTTTGTGTCTCCGATTCATGCTTCCACAGAGATGTTCTGAATGAAAAACTATTCCTGTTTTTTTGAGCTCTTACTCCTTAACTTATTAAAGCAGTTGGTTTCTCCCCAGCATTGTTACCCCACTGAATGCAGGAGATGTTTTCTGGGGCTGAGAGTGGGCCACGGACAGAATTCAAATGCCGGTATTAAAGCAGGATTATTTCCACTAGCAACTGTACCTCCTGAAGTCATTTTTCTTTAAGGCATATCTCTGTGATTATCATGGAAATCAAGAACACTGAGGCAGGGAGTCCAGAAAGTATGGGACTGCCAGAGAGGGTAAACATCCATTCCGCTTCCATGCGCTTTTCAGTGGCATCTTCATGTTTCACAGTTTGACATTATCTAACTTTTTGATTATTTATTGACTTTGCAGGTCCTTTTTACAAGGTCTGCAACGCAACAGGAAAAAAAAAAGGGGGAGGAATTTAGTATTCAAAGTGTGCATTTTGTTTAGAATTTTCTTTGTGAGGCTTGGTGGCTGTTTTTTCCCTCCTCATCCTGCACCATTGGCCCCAGCATGAGTTTGTGCAACAGGGACACGCAGTTCTGTGGGTCCTGTTCAGCCTTTTGCTGACAGGTTCTGTGTTATGTGAGTTACTACTCAAAATTATTCAGGTGAGGATATCCGTAAAAAAAAGAATTTTTGTGGGGAGGGTGTGGCATAAGTGGTTTAGGTGGAGGTGATGGTTGCCTGGTTGGAAAGGCATCGGGTGGTGGGATCTGCTGGGCTTATAAAGCCTAATCCAAGCTAAACTGAAAGCAGCGTTGAATTTGGATTGTAGGAAACAGGCCATGATTATCATTTTAGTTCTTCCTTAAAAGCCAAGGAACATTATTTTTTTATTTGATGTGAGAGATCCCATCTCCTCTAACTGGATAATAAGCATATAATACAACTGTATAATAACTGAATAATATCATTGAGGATAATACCAAATCTGACCAGGACTGTGTAAGATCTTGTGAAGTGATCACTGTGCACATGCTTGTATGAGACTGCAGAATTGATTGACAGAACTCTGTGTGAATGTACGACGTTTAAATTCAGTTTGGTCAGCTTGGCTTGCCAGAAGATGCAAGTTTTGGGCTCAGCTCAGAAACAAAGGTGTTACTTAGGATTTGTGTTTACTTCATGAGAATCAGCATCTCACAGGGAAGGATGAATTGTGTTTTGACTGAGTTGTAATATTGCTTTCTGTAGTCACATAATATCAGAAGACATCGGACACTTTGAGAAGTGCAGAATTCCTTTAACAGAAAGCTCAATGTAGGCACATGTCATTAGCTGGCTTCAAAAAAAGTTAGCAGTGAAATTCACGTGTCCCACTTTGGTCATTAGGTGATGTTGACAAATCTAGCTAAGTTTCTGGTCAGCTTTGAAAACTTGATTTTTCGTGGCGGTTTTACTGCTCATTCCTTTTGGAAGTAGCAAATCCTGTGCCTTTCGGAAAGACTTTTTTTATATAAAGAATTTTAAATACTTGCCAAACCCATGTATGCAAAGTATCAACAAGGAAAAGGGCTGTTTGACATTTGAAGGGCAGATGGGACCGTGCTTTCTCTTAAACCAGCGTGCCAAGGCTGGGGAGATGAACCTTTGCCAGCACGTTCAGTTCCCTGGAAGTAACTTTTTCAACCCAAAACGTCCCTTGCGTGACAACCCATCAAGGTGTTTTTTCTTTCTGTGCAGCCCCTGTGGGCACGTATGCAAGTTTGGCTTGAGTTTGATAATAGCATCCCGAAACCTCAAGTATTTCATGCTTGTTTCATAAAGAACCCACTTCATAAAAGAGGGAGAAACATCCATTCTAGTTTTGAGTGGTTTTTTTCCCTTTCTCTGGGCGGTAGAAGAAGGTTAAAGTTTCAGACGTGTTTGGATTGACAGCAGCTACAGTTGGTTTTGTGCAACTGCTGCAAAGTGAGGAAGGTTGATTTAAAAACATTTGTGTTTCAAAGTGTGCAAGAAAATGTGTTTCACATCATGGAGCTGTTGTTGGGATGTTGACTCAGGGGTGGCTGTCAGGGAAGGAGCCTGTTCAGTGAATCACCAGTTTTGATACAATGCCTGAATCTACCCTTGTTTGTGCTGCAAAACTAAATGAGATCATAATGGGAAGAGGGTTTCAAAAATTAACAGCTACATTTCATTTTGGAAACGTCTGCATGCATTATCTTTCAGGAATAAATTTCAAGGCTTGAATAGATTAGCAGGCTATGTAATGAGGTGGGAATGCATTATTTTGAATGGATTTGGATTGATTTAGACAGGTTTTGGGTTAATTATGTTTGAGACACTTTGGCTGTGACTAATAAGAAAATTGCATGTAATCTAAACTTTAAGACCTAGGAATGCACACTGTTGTGCTTGAGCAGTCAGGCTGCTCCTGCTGTGTCAGTGCCTTTCTGAAAAAATTGTATTCAGTAAATAAAATACCAGTGAGCAACTGGATGGGAGTTGCTCTGTATTGTTGGAAGGTCTTTGCTGTAAACATTTTATTGTGTTCCATCTGATCAAGTTCAGTCTTCAGCCACGCTGTGGGGATGTGTCCTGCAACTATTTTGTCATGCTTTCTGGAGTGCTTGATCTTAGTTTGTGTATTTGTTCTTGTCAAACACATTAAACTTTAGGGCCCGGTGTAAAATGGACAGGCTGTACATTTCTCTGCAGTGCTTTCAATGTGTTTAAACATTTAATTTAGGTTATAAAGTCCAACTACACACCGTTCATAGCAGACAAGCTGAACTATAAAGGAATGAATGTAAATGTTAGGAAGAATTAGCTAATGATAATAATTGCATTGCTCCGTGGATCGATGGACTTCTTTTAATGTCTCGGGAGTCTCTCGAGGTAGGAAATTCTTAAGAGCTGTAACAGCTGTTCCCGTTTTACAGGCAGGACAACTTGGCTGCGTCCTGCACATCTTTGAGGGGTGTCCTTCCACCCAGCTGTTGTTCCTCCCCGTCCTTGCCTGTATGAGGTGCGTGCATGGACGGGGCAGGGAAGAGAAGCTGGGATGTTCTTTGCCACCATCTGCCTGTTTGCCCTCCACACCCTTTGATTCTGCCTCTTCTGCACCTGCCCCTTCTCAGGCTTCTGGATAGTTGTTATTTGTAAAGGCTACGTTAAAACTGCTGTCAAAAGCATCCTGCTGTGGCACTGTTTTATCTCCCACTGCAGCTCGCCTTAGTTTTCACTGTCCTCTAATTTCTTTATGTACTTAAAAGAAGATGCAAAATGTTGTGTCCCAGAATTCTTTCATACCTCATTGCTGCTTCTCTCACTGGTTGTTGCCCTCAGTGTCCCAGGCTGACTGATGTAGTTCAAATAGCTCCTTTTCCTGGGATTTTTTTTCCAATTCAGGCCACTCCAGGCTCTTGACCCTCTTGCGCTGTTGGTAATTCCTCCCCTCCAAGGCTCAGCTCTCTCTTCCACGGGGTATGTGCTGGATGTCTGTTGTTATCCCTACTCCCATGGGCTTTCCAGGCATTCTGCTTTCACCAAGGATTGCTTCTGCTGAGTCTGTGCTTTGGAAGTGATGTCTACACGTACAGGATTTTTCACTGCCAAACAGCTGCAGAACGCAGAGCGCGCCGTGGCTAAAACTGCCCAGCAAAGCTGAGGGCTTTGCTGTGGGGTTTTGAAATGTTGCAATAATAAAAGTGTAGGGTTTAGTTCCTCTCCTAGTGAATTCCCTTGCCAGGAACTACATGAAAGCAGCTCCCAGCCTGTGCAGGGCTTGATTTAGAGACTCAATTAAGTGGAAACATTACACAGATAAGGAGAAGGGGGAAAAGGTGATCTGTGTGAGCAGCTAATTATTCACGTCAATAATTCAGTGATTTTTTACACTAATGGGCTGGAAAGTAAATACCACTTGACATAAATGTAATATTCCATTATTTATACATTGATGAAATTGGAGGTTAATTAAAACCAAGGCAGAAAATTTCAAACCCTTAATGAAATGTGTTGCTTTGTATAGTCAGTGAAGTGGCAGTGCCTGCTGTTCCTTTACACAGAGGTGGGTTACTCTGAAGGGTACAAGGCTGCTGTTACACAGGGCAACACTTCAATGTCTGAAAAAAATAATAACAGCTTAAAACTGCCATTAATTGTGTGTAATTGTGTGTGCTGAGCCGAGCTGGGATTGATGTCCTCTGCTCAGAGCTGTGTCCAGAGCAGGCAGTGATCTGTGATTTGCCTTTTGAACTCTCCAGGAATGATTCCTGTGCCTGGGATTCAGTTGCTTGGTCAGCTCCATGCTGTGTGATAAGTGCCATATGTGTTGGAATGTGGATGAACCATGGTGCAAGTATTCCTGGAGGATGCAATTTTTACCTCCACACACAGAACCAAAAGACTGTTTTTCCAAAGGTCTTCAACTCCCCAGGAGAACCTGATTCTTCTGGCTAGCAGGAAGCTTCATTGTGTCTTTTACTGTGTTCCCTCTATCTGGCTGAAATGTATTTAAAGCCCACACAGGTGGGTGCTAAGTGAAAACCCCACAGTTTGGCCCTTGGAATATAGTCTGATTCATCTGGGATATGTGACTGTGTTTGTTTTCAAAAATCTCTGGTTTTGTGAAATCTCATGGATTCCATGGGGTGAAATGGAGAGCAGGCCTTTGAAACTCTGCCAGTGCCTTCAGGCCAGGATTAAGGCATGCATCTTTAATAGCAAAATTAATTAACTGATAGAACAATTTACATATGGATGGAGTGGGGGCTTTTTTTTTTTTTTTAAGTATGGATGTCTTCTTCCAGTCTAGCTATTATGGGCTTGGAAATGAAGTTGCTGGGTGCAGTTGTGCGATCTGCATTGTGTTAGAAAGTTGGCTGGGTAGTTGTAACTCTTGTTCTGGCTTCGTGACCTCTGGGCTGGGGAAAGAGCTGTCATTTGCACAGAGCAAGGTGGTGTCTGGTTTGTGAAATTGGCTTCATCTGTGTCTGTAGTGCCGTGATTTTTGCACATCCAGAAATGTAGGAGCAATGGAAAATAGCCTTTTTCTTTATGCTATAATTGTAACACTATTGATCTGTACCATGGACAGAAATCACTCTGCTATTTGCTTGTTCTGTAGATACCTAACCAGAAAAACACCTCTTGATCCCTTGCAAAATGATGAAGGAAAAACCCACAACACTGATACCTATCAACTAACGAGGGATTCTCTTCATGTCTACCTCAGTCATTTTTATGTGCCTGTCCCTGAATTTTCAGGAAGCCTGGAGAGCAGAAGCATCCAGAGGAGCCCCCGTCCTTGCAGTGCATGCATCTGGCAGTGGTGGCATGTGGGGACCGGCTGGAGGAGACGCTGATCATGCTGAAGTCAGCTGTTCTCTTCAGCAACAGGAGGCTCTGCTTCCACATCTTCGCTGAGGATTCCCTGAAGCCTGCATTTGAGAAGAAGGTGAGTTTCTTTGTCATTTGGTAAATTAATAAATGAGGTGGCTATCAGTTGTAAATCCCTGAGAAGAATTTCATTGGTGCCAAGAAGTAGCAGCCGAGTTGCTTACTGTACACAGTTACAAATTCCTTATGCATGCATTTTGTTACCAAAGCTCTGTAACCTGTAGTGTCTGATTTCTTCCCACCGTGTCTTTCAGTTGAAGGAGTGGCCTTCCTCATATACAAAGAAGTTTGAGTCCAACATTTACCCAATAACCTTCTCGGTGGGAAATGCTCAGGAATGGAAAAAGTTATTCAAACCATGTGCTGCCCAGCGCCTGTTTCTTCCGGTAAGGCACCTGGCTTTCTGACTAGGTTGCTTCAAGAAAAGGTTAATTCCACAGAAAGGAAGCTTTGCTGGTGTAATATTAAAACCATTTTCGGGCTGAAACATCTGCTTGAAGATAATTTTAGTCTGTGCTTTAAGACGCTGCAAAAAACCAACACAGAAAGCCAGCCTGGCTTTTTCCTGGCTAACAAAGGATGTGTGTTTCTGATTTGTCTCCAGTTCCATGAGCCTCTCGGGCTCTCCAGACCCCAGAGAGAGTGTGAGAGCTCTCTCAGGGCAGATCTTTTGGGGTGGGTGCTGCATGCCTTTTGTAAATAACGTTCTTTACAACGTGCCCTCTTTATCCACCATCTTCCTTTCCATGTGTTAGCCCTTAGACTGATGCTCTCAGCATTCGCTTTTCCTTGAGTTTTATTTCTCTTTTTCTGAGACTGTCAGAATTGCCCTTGAGGTAATAATTCCAGTGTGTTTGAAGTTTGATTTCATGCAAGAGCTTGGTGTATCCTGGACTCTTAAAGTTCACTGAAAAGTTGTGTTATACTCAGTGTCGTAAACTTGGAGAGAAGGGAAGTGTTGATACCAGTTTTGCATATCAGAAGTTGAAAGAACGTTTGCATAAAGCAATTTTTGTGGAACTGAGAACATCTATCAAAAATATCTCGTGGGTTGCTGTTGATTGGGGTGACTCCAGTGAATTGACAAGCAGTTCACATGATCCAGATTTCTTCATTGCTGTCTTGGGAGAAGTGGGGGGGGAACAAAGAAATCTTTCCTCTCTCAGATGGAAGCAATCAGGAGACAGCTGCATGTCCAGATACGTAGCCTGTGAATACATATGTGAGAAAATATGTGCTGTCAGCAGTTCTGCTGATCTGCCATTTAGGGGTGGGCTGTCAACGACACAAAGGCCAGATGGGCTGGAAGTAGCTCCAACTGCAGCAGGGATCCTCTCTCCCCTGAGTAAATATTTGTATCACCTGGAAAATAATCCCTAAGCTTTAGCTTGTTCCATACGGAGTGTCAGGGTGTCCTGGGTAAACAGAAATCTCTGTTCTTCTGTGATACTTCCTGTCA
Organism: Regulus satrapa; assembly: GCA_013396955.1. Classification (NCBI taxonomy): domain Eukaryota; kingdom Metazoa; phylum Chordata; class Aves; order Passeriformes; family Regulidae; genus Regulus; species Regulus satrapa. Next base: position 618,456 of record VWZN01005949.1, on the reverse strand, counting down.
TTTTGGGACACTAATCATAGGAACGACTTAACTTTTATTTCTCTTCACTGCTCTGCTGACAGAAAGGGGTTGTGCATTCATACTGATTCCTTCAGGCTGGGCAGTGCTTTTATTGACTCCTTTTCGTCACTCACATGTTGCTGAAGTTCTCCAGTAATTTCTTGTAAGGAATACTAGACCCGTAGCGTGTTGTGTTAGCGGAATGAGGGGGCAGCTTGGACTGGAGGTGTTCGTTTCTCATGGGGCAGTTGCAAAGTGCTGTGTGTGGTCAGGCTGAGGTTTATGGCTTTGTGTAGGAGGGGCTGTCCCAGAGCAGTTGCAGCTGACACGGGCTTGCTGTGGGTATAATAAAGAAGCTGAAGTCATAGCTGAGATGGCAAATGTCCTGTGGGACCCTCGAGCTTTTGTGCTCGAGTCCACGGGATGACACAACCGTGGGCTGTTTCTGGGTAATTCCAGCCATTATTTTGGTTTTTTGGTGTTCTGATACCCCACTTGAACTGTCTGCACACAGTGAGAGCAGAGCCAAGTGCTACTGTTCAGAGAACTAGTGTGACATGTATTTTAAATAAATACCAGCAGAATAACAGTTAGGTTGTTGTTTTTTTTTTTTTTAAATCCTTCCCTGTACTGAGCATTTTTTCCTGCAGCACCATGAAAGGTGCCTAGGTTTAGGGAGGACCCCCGTAGTTATCAGCTGTTTAGCTCTCAGTTGTGCGAATTGTCTTGCTCCTGATAATGCTAAGCCCGAGGGGAATGCGATCTTTGATTCACAAGTTTCTCTCCTGCCAAAGAAATCTCCTCTGCAGCACCAGCAGGCTTGTGAAAGTGGACAGGAGGGTCTGAGGAATGTGTTCAGGGAAAACTGGGTGAGAACCTTCCAGTGGTTTTACCCAGTGATGAAAGTAGAGCTGTGGGATGTCACCCTGCAATTTGTGGCACTAAACTGTTCTGTCCTGGGCAGCAGGCTGAAGTGCACGTTCCCAACTTGTTGACTCTACCTAGGATGCTAAAATATTAAGAAAGGCTGTACAGCATCCTGCATTTTCCAGAGGCGTTCTGGGACATCTGATCACATTTGCCACTTACATGCAGGAGACATAGATGGAGCCTCTGTGTAATCTCACAAGTCAATCCCTTGCTGCACTCTGCTGCAATAAAACCGTTTGCAGAGGCCCAGGGAGGAAGATTTAGATCTTTTTCTAAGCACAGAATAATGAAACTTAAACATTAAATTAGGAGAGCAGTGCTCTCAGCAGGCACTGGGAACTGGTTTGTACTCCTGACATGGGTGTTAAGACAACAGGTGAGGAACATCCTCTGGTCCCAGAGATGTTGGTCCCTCAGGGCTGGCTGCAGCTGTCTCTGTGCTGCTCTTCTGGAGCTACCAAAACAATCAGCTAAAGTATCCTGAAATGCTTAAGGGATTTTTTGGATGATTTTTGGATGAACGTTTAGAGCCCTTCTCAAAACACTTAATCTACTTAAGAGCTTTTAAGATAGATTAGCAATATCCCTGTGTTACAGCTTCCTTCTTGAGGGATGCTCAAGTATCCAGCCCAGTGGGAATAGATGCCAGGGCCTTATCTAGACAAAAGTCTCTGCTGTAACGTGAGTTAATCTCTTATTGCAGTGAGGTTTAGTAACTCAACTTTACTCGGCACTGTTACTCTAGCCTCAAGCTTAGTGATGTGTCCCTAAGTTTGGATAAAGCTGTGCTAAGCTGCCACGTGAGCCCTCACAAACCCTTAGGTAGCCCAGGTTCACAGTACACCAGTGTGTGTTTACTCAGGAGTGTGTTATTCCTTGCCAACCTTGCTAACACAGGGAGAATCTATGGAGACAGAAGTTGTGAAATCAAATTACAGATAATTGAGTACTTAAATGAAGTGCCAGGCTAAATATAGCCAGTTCTGTGCAGAACTTTTTGACAGATTTACTAAGAATATTCTGTATAGCTGAAAAAAAAAAAAATCACACTTTTAAGCTGTAAGTGCCTGCAGAGCAAGGGGAAGACGAACAGATCAAGCTGTGTTTCTGGCCGTCCCTTTCCCAAATCCCAGGCTGTCAGGTGTGGCTGCACGGTTTGTGTGAGCTCAGAGCTCCAGACACAGCCTGGCAAAGCTCCTGGCCCAGGTCACTGCGTGTCACTTTTAGCCTGCCCTGCAGGCTCCCGCTCTCTGAGGAACTCCTACAGCTGCACTTGGTGAAATTAAATCCCCCCTGCCCAAGGCACAGCCAGGAGAGATGTGAGCACTTCAAACTGACGGCTGCAGCTTTTAAAGGAGTCTTAGCACTCGACATGTGAAAGTGGGAAGGGCTTAGAGGAGGTAGCAGAGCTCTTTTTTTAGCCAGTTGGGTGTCACTGCAGGGCAGTGCAGGCAGGAGAAGGAAGAATCTGGTAACCAGCAGAAAGGAGAGCATGTGAATCCTGAGAGGAGGAATACAAGGTGGGCTCAGGTGCTGGTAAACACTGCACAAAGACCTGAAATACCTGCTTGAGTCTAGGAAAACTACTACAGCCCATTGCCTTCCACAGGTTTAAATTTGTGTATTGAAGGCTGCTGAAAGAAGGTTTTTCTGCTGGTAGAAGCCGTGGCCAGGCTGTCATTTATGCTTGGTAAGGATGAGGAGGGTCTGTAGGTGCCTGTTAAACTTTCCCCTGAACTGGGGTAAGTTTTTCCTGCAGGAAAATGCCTCAACTTGCCTTTTTACCAGGGCCCCCTTAGACAAAAATCTACGTGGTCTGCAGAGTGCTGGGGATCCACAAGCAAAGTCTAATGGCCTCTACTCTGCTTGTATTCCAGTGTTACCTCCTGTCTCAGACTAAATTAGGGGATGATTTTTCTGTTTTTAATGTATTTTTATATAACTTCATATAGTAGGTCCCTATGAATCGGGCATCCCAGATACTGCAGAATAATTAATACACAAGGATATCCTTAAACTGAAAACCTTTCTTCCTTTCAGACTGTCATTCTTCTGTTGATTTACTCTTACAGTAGCTGTCTTTTTTTATTGGTTTGGTTTTTTAGTACTGGACTTGAGGCTACTTAATGTTTACTCTGAACTCTTAGTGTATTATTGAACAATTTTTGTCACTTATTTATTGATACCTCCACATGCTGGTTTGTGGGGTTTTTTTTTTTGTGGGAAAATGCTGTATTTCTATAACCTGCCATCCAGCAGAGGGATCTGGATTGTGTTGAATGTGTTTACTTGGAGTTTGTTCTAAGCATAACTTTTGTTTAAAATGCAGAGACAGTTCCTTCTCCTGCTTGCCCTGTTCTGTAGGAAGAACATGTAGTTATCCTGTCAGAAATACAGGTCAGGGATTTGTTAAACTTGACTAAATGTCAGTCTGAATCCCAAAGTGTTCAGTCAGGTGAAAAATCTCATTTAAGTCTTTACTCAGGGATTTGGCATCTTAGTGGATTCCTGTTGAGCATGCTTAGAGGTGATATTTTTCACCCACTTGTTGAAAATCCTAATGTTGTTCACTGTATTTCACAGGTAATCCCCAGTCACAATACATTAGAATTTATGTAAAACCCAATTTCTTTGGTAGAATTTCTTGTAACATGCATAAATAGAGGAGTTTGTCATTAATGCCATTGCAGTTGGATGAGAGAGTGATTATTGTGTTCCACATGGTGAAGATTCAAAGCCTTTTGGATTTGCTTTTCAAAGAAAGAGGGAGGAGTAAATAGGGCTTTTGGCTAGACCAAAGTAAGAAAATTTCAGTCCTTCAGGAAATTTTTTACAGCTTTACCAAATAATGAAGAAGAGCAACAAAAATGCAGTTGGAATTGGTGGTCGGCTGTAGGTAGTGATCTTTATTACTTCACAAAGACTTGAAGCACCAGATCGTTTGTCTCACCATGGATATTAAGGAAGGAGTGTGTAAGGATTTGGGCAGCCACAAGGGGGAACATGGTCAGCAAGAAGCGCTGAAATCTCCTGGCTCTACTCTGCAGTTTGCACCCTTCTGACCTGACCAGCTCTGCTGTGGTTATTCCTCATACAGAATCAGGTTTAACAGGAAAATTGTGTTCTTCACGGGGACGCACGTGTATGGGTGATCAGTAGGGTTGTCATAATTAGCGTGAACCAGTTGTGTATATTAATTATATATGAAGGTAAATCTAAATATTCTGGTCTCCTGGGTTACCCTATCTACCAGTGGAGAACGGTGTATGCTTGACCACCTCCAGATCTTGAAAATAGCTCTGTAAATAGATATGATTTACGTTTCATTTCCGAACAGGTACTAAGCAGTCCTTGCAGGTATTTTTGGGAGCTCGGTGCACTGCTGGTTCATATGAAGTTTAATCCAGTCTCGGAGCTCTGGTAGCTGTTTCATTGTGCAGTTCAAAAAATCCCACAGCAAACAACAAGCCAATAATCTGATAACTGTTGTTCCCCTGTGCGATTACATTTAGCTGATTAATCAATAACCTCTTCCAAATTATCACTTGAAACTAAAAGTGCCTTTTACCAACCATCTTTGCGTCCGTTGTCTCTCCGATTTATTTTTCATGCCGCAAACCCCAAAGGTGATTTTAAAGGACGTGGATTCCCTGCTTTACGTGGACACCGACGTGCTGTTCCTGAGGCCCATCGATGACATCTGGCACCTCCTGAGAGAGTTCAACTCCACCCAGCTGGCTGCCATGGCCCCCGAGCACGAGATCCCCAAGATTGGCTGGTACAGCCGCTTCGCCCGCCACCCTTTCTACGGCAGCACCGGCCTCAACTCCGGCGTGATGCTGATGAATCTGACACGCATCCGCGGCACTCGCTTCAAGGTGAGCAAACGCTGCAGCTGTTGCAGAAACTCAGGAGCCGCCCCGGTTTTCCCACCTCTCGGAAAGCTCGGGGTGAAATTGCGTCGACACGGAGGCTCGGAGGAGCACGGAATATGTGTCACTGGACACTAAAAGCTATTGTGAACACGATCGTTAAAAGAGGTGAAAGTTCCTCAAGGCTGGAGCGGTGAGAACTTGCAGCTGAAGCAGTCTGGTAGCAGTGTTAGAAATGGCTTCCCCAACTTCTTACATTTCCCTGCAAAGGTACATGAAAACTAACTCGAGGCTCTTCAGTGCAGTTGCTGTATGGTTTTTAAAATTGGGAAGCTTGATGTAAATACGCAGAGCAATTGGTGATCTTTGCATCTGTAAATAGACTTTTGCATCCTGCTGCAGATAAGTGACTCAGTGAACTGGTGTGAGTGAGGAGAGAACGTGTTCACATCAGATCCGTGTTGTTGAGCACGTAATTCTGTAATCACTAAAACTTTGCTTACCCCAAGTGGTTCCTCAGGCAAGGCCAGGGGTTTCCTGCATTGTTACAGGAACAGCTGGAGAGAAAAAAGAAACCAACATTGCTCTTACTACTATAATTCCCAGGGAAGATGATCTTTAGTCGGTAATTTTCCCTGCTTTCATACCTTGGTTTTCACCTTGTCCCTGCATTTTTCGCTTTTTTCTGCTCCTGTTACTTGGAATAGGAAGATTGTGAATAGCAGGAACTGACACCAGGACTGGGCCCAGGAGACCTTGTTTTCCTGTTTAGATAAACACAGTGAGTTCTGCTGTTACAGCCCTGTCCAAGCCTAGCATTTCCTGGAAGTTTTTAATTTTTCACCTGGGTGTTCAGCAGGGCCTAGCAGGACTTGGAGATGTGTGTGTGCCCGCTCTGAGTCAGATACCGCAGCGCGGATCGTGGTAGTAACCCCTTGCTTCTGTTTTCCTGCCCTGCAGAACAGCTTGATACCAGGTGGCTTGACTTGGGAGGAAATGTTATATCCTTTGTACCAAAAGTACAAAAATTACATCACGTGGGGAGACCAGGATTTGCTAAATATCATTTTTTACTTTAACCCAGGTAAGGAACGGTTCTCAGAATTGTCATTATCTGTGTTGAGAAAATAGCTTGATCTTGATTTTTCTTTTAAACTGCTATTTTTAATATGCATAAATATTCTGGTATGGAGTTGTGTAACTGCATCCTTATAGGATTTTTAACCTATGAAAAAATTTCTTGACAGTGCTGCAGGTAATGGGGCTTGAACTTTGTTCCATTGAATATGTAAATGTTGGAGATTTGAGAAAATAACGAGGTACAAAATTAGTGATGAAGTGAATGGAAGGAGTTCATGTTGTGTGTGTGCTTCAGGGTGTCACTGGACCAGGGTGTAGCTGCAAGAATGTTTTTGTTTCAGATATTTATCTGAATGTGAAAGTGCCAATCTTTCTGCAAAGCTAAGCCCTGTTTTTTTGAAATTCAGCTGATTCGTGATACTACACAAAAAAGTAGCAGATCTAGTACAGACAGAAAGTGGGCACAGCCATTGAATATCTCGTGGAAAACAGCTTCCAGCCTCAGCAGGCACCAGGATGGTGTCATCCATGTCCTGCTGGTGAGAAAGGCAGGGATTTCAACACTGGAGCGTAGCACACGCTTCCCAGAGAAGCTGAGAACCTCATTTCACACTTCTAACTGAGTGCTGAGTATCCACCCCTGCTGCTTCTCCTGGTTTCCTATATGACCTTGTCACCTCCAGTGATCTTAAGAGTAAACCAAATTTGGAATTATCTTTATTTATTCTGCTCCCTTTTCTTTCTCTCTAAGGAGTCACAGGGTAGGTAATTTGATATAGCCAAATCCATGCGAACTGCTGGAGTGAGGAGAAACAAAGCAAGAAACAAACATCTGTTTACAGCAGACAGATGTCAAACATCCATGTCCCTGGTGCAACATATATTTTCCCCAGTCCTAGGGAAAAATAGAGTGGGAATTAATTTCCAAAAAGAAACGAATGTTATGGTCTCCTGGAGAGAGAAAAATAAGGAGCCAGATTAGTTGTGAAGTCAGATAGTAGCTGTTCAGCAAAGTGTGCAGGAAAACACCAAAGATTGCAAAAATACTTCAGTCTTGTGATGAGTGTTTTCTGTTAAAGCTACGTGTGGGGACTCCTCTGCACCACAGTCTGTCCTTTCCTCACAACTGGTAAAGAATTCGTTGTGAATTGCATAATATCAGACTGCTCAAGGAAAGAAAATAAAAGAACTGGATACCATTAACACAGAAGCTGGACTTCCTGGGGTCTTAAGCTCTGGGTTGTTGAGACTGGCTGGGGAGGGGATAGGCCAAGACTGCTGCAGGTGCCTTTTTACAGATGTGAGTTAAAACCACAGAGAACTGTTCCCTGGGCTGAGGAGCTGCTCCCTTTGCCCATCTCCAAAGACTGTTCTCCCTTTCTGAAGGACTCTGCTGGAGAGGCCTTAAGGAAAAAAGGGGTCAGAAAGTTTTTCTCCTGCTTTTCAAGAACCACACGGGACCAGCTGCAGGCTTCCTGGGAAGCTGGGAAAGGCCAAGGGAAGAATTCAATCTTCAGTGCTTCTGCCATGCCCTGCTGGCACCAGCCATGATTCATTGTTCCCCAGGGCCGAGGCAGAAAGGTTGCAAGGACTGGAGTGATTTATGACAAGCAGATTGCAAGCACTGTGTGCACAGAGATTTTTAAAAAATCACCAGGAGAAAGGGAGTTATGAGCCCTTTTGAGAAATTAGGCTCATCTCTAAATCACCTAGACCTGTGAAATTAATGGATGGTGACTCTTTGGAGGGCTGTGGATAAAATACACCACCCCTTCTGCTCTGCTGTGTAACAAATCGTCATGGCCTCTGAGACAGTTTCAGCAGCAAACACTGGATATGCTTTGCAGGTTTTCCCCAGCTGGCTCCAGGAGAGTCCCTATTTTTCATAACCCTCGCTGCTGTGTGCGCTTCCCCAGTCGTTCCTGTCGCTCCACAAACTCCTTCCTATGGCAGAGGCCACTGGACAGTGCCACCTGCTGTGTGCTGTCTGCTTGGATTGTTCCCACTCTCTAAAGGGCTCCCGTGGGTGGTGTTCAGTCGCAGATTGTGTCTGTTCAGCACCAGTCACCCGCGAGGGAAGGATGTGTCTCTGTCGGGGATACTTGCAAAAGACGTAACTGAATATTCCCCCTCGTTCCCGGGCTGGTTTAATTTGTCGTGACTCTCCTCTGACGTGTCTCTTGTCCTTGCCCGTGCCCTGCTGACGTGGGCAGAGTGTCTGTACGTGTTCCCCTGCCAGTGGAACTACCGGCCCGACCACTGCATGTACGGCAGCAACTGCAGGGGCGCCGAGGACGAGGGGGTCTCCATCCTGCACGGCAACAGAGGGGTCTACCACGACGACAAGCAGCCCACCTTCAGGGCCCTCTACGAGGTGATCCGGGATGTAAGTGCTGCCTCCACCGAGCCGCTCTTGGCGTCCCAGGGTGGATCCCTGGGGCTGCGTGGCCGTGTTGGTGTAAAACGCACCGGGTTCCAAGTGAGCGCGGTTGCTTTGTGGCCTCTCGCGCCTTTGAGGGGGTTTAAACATTTCTCTGTTGTGTCGTAGTCATCGAAAAGGACCGAAAGAATTGCTTTTTTCTAGAAGTTTTTCCTGCTGGGGCTGCAGATGCGGTGCATAAATTCCCAGGGAGGGCTTGTCCTCCCTGAGTGCCTCAGGCCTCCGGGCACAGGGAGGGCAGAAGCTGCTCCACAGGCACAGCAGGTGCTGGTGTCCGCTTGGGATGTTGTGTGTGTGCAGCTCTGCTTACCAAAATTCCTGCTTCCTGACAGCATCCTTACGTTAATGAAATCCCTGCCAATGCACACTCTCAGGCAGGCAGGGTGGGAAATGATGGGGTTGATGACGTTCGGCAGATGAGGGACAAGACGTTCCCTTTCTGTGGAAGGTTTTCTCTTATGGAAACTTACGAAATGCCCTTTCACAACTACTGAAAACTAAAAATTCCTTTTTCTTTTTGTTTTCCTTAGTTTCCGTTTGAAGACAATCTCTTCCAATCCTTGTACTACCCTCTGCAGTCGAAGTTTCTGGATACAGTGCACACTTTATGTGGAAGAATTCCACAAGTATTTTTGAAGCAAATTGAGAAAACTATGAAGAAGGTCTATGAAAATCGTGTCATCGTGTACCTGGGGGCCAACCACAGATACTAACTGTAGCTCTGTTCTTACAGGGAAGTTTTAAGTCTTGTACTCCGTTTCATGAAGGATATAAATGAAGGATATTAACTATTTTATTGAAACTCCGAATTAAAATATTTCTTTTTCCAATATTCTAATAACCCTTGAATTTACAAAGAGCAGAAAGTCCTATAAGCCTACTGAGATTGTTGCTGAGAACAGTAAGAGAATCTTTCTTTGTGGAGTACAGTTGTGGCCTCCCCAGTCCTTTACAGTTTAAGAATGCAATCTGTGGCTTGGTAATGTGGATTGCAGTAGGCACAGTCCAAGACTGTTGTCAGTGAAGAGTACAAACCCAGGTACTGTTGATCCATTTTCCTCTTGAAGTGCTATTCCTTGCACAGTAGCTGCAGTATTCCACTGCCAGACTGTTTTCCATCCCTGCCCTGGGAGAGGGCCAGTGCTGCCCCTGACTCCCCTCTCCTGCATGGAAATGTATTTCTGCCTGGCATTTCCATTTCTGGGATCACAGAACTACAGAATTCTAAAATGGTTTGGGTTGGAAGGGACCGTCATGGGTATCTTTCCACGGGCAGGCACACCTTCCACTAGAGCAGGTTACACTCTAGCCCTGTCCAGCCTGGCCTTGAACACTGCCAGGATGGGGAAGTTGAGATCTTTATGCTGGGATCAAAATGAATAGCCTCAAAGCGGAAGAGGAAACAAAATAGTTTTGGTTTTTATTTAAAATCCTTAATTCAGCTTAAATTTCCAAAGTATGGTCATCATCCTGGGATATGCACAAAGAGCTTTTTAAAATTGCAGTAGCTGAAAGGTGCTTGGGACCATTCCCTGGGGAACTGGAAGTGAGGACACTCCTACAGAGCAGCCATCCAAGAGCACTTTCCCCAGGGCATTTTCTAGGTGTAAGCCCCAAGGGTGTGTGTAGGAGTGCTTCAAGGAAGCTGCAGAGAAAATGATGTTACTTTTCAAGTCTGTTGAGCAGAAAACATCAGCCATTACTCAGAACTGCTTATTTTTGTATCTAACAGGCAAAGTAGGAGCAGGGCGAGCAGGGTGAGGTAATGAATCCTTCCCCTAATGAAAGGAAAACTGGGACAGATGGGATTTCCTGTACATGTATCATACATTTGTTAGAGAGGGAACTGTGGATGAGGGAAAGGATATGTTCCCAAAGTTAAAATGCCTGGGGAGTTGCAGTTTTGGTTGTTCTCCCCTATCTGGTCAGGAGTAATGCGGGGTTTCATGAGCAGACAGACTCCAGGAGTTGTCCCTTTTATCTCGCACATTTCTCTCTCCTTGTGTGGCAGTTCCTGAGAGGAGGGAAAACATGACCTTGGTGCCATCCCAGGCTGCCAGATAAGAGCCTGTGCACGGGATGGAGTTCCAACAAGCTTTTCCCAAGCCCTGCAGTGTGGGAGTGTCTGTGACACAGCCTGGCAGACAGCAGGGCTGCAGGCAGCTGAGAGGGGGAGTGCTGGGACAGGGCCCTGGACTAAGGGACATGACAGGAACAGAAACCTTGTTTGCAGCTCTGCTGCTAGTCGTAATCACAGTTTGGTTAAACAGCGTGTTCTGACTGCAGCCCTTATCTCGCAGTGTTAGCCACTGGATGGCAGTTGACATGTGAAGGGCAGAGGCAGCTCGGCTGTTGTGATTGAAAGCCTGGGACCCAGAAAACCATTTCAACCTGAGCAGAGATGCCTTTCCAACTTGCCTTAGGATTTTCTATTTCTGCTGAGGTTTCAGTTGCCAATTTAAACAAGAGTACACTTCTACCTACTGAGAGAAGTTTGAAATGTAACCCAGACGAGCACTGAATATTTCAGAACCAGAAGGCAGAGAAAAGAAGGTGAAGCTGCCGAGTTTAAAAGCTTAAACGAATGTTATGACAGGTAAACCTTTAGGCCAGCAAATCTGAGCGCTTCTAATAAAATATTAGCTTGCTTTTGGTCTTTATTTTCAAGTGTCAGGGTAAAGCTGCCGCAGGTCTAACAGGGCTGGGGGAGCTGCATGCTGGGCAGGCCCAATTCCTGATTTCCGTGGTGTGTCCAAGCCACAGCAAGCTGCAGAGAAAGTCTTGCTGCCCAGACGGTGTCAGCCCCAGTGCTGAGGCTCTGGAGTTTCGGAGGCTGTGGTTGTGTAAGCCGTGATTCAGCGGAACCCTGCAACTACAGGCACATTCAAATGAAGGAGTGGAATTCATTACAAAACAAAGGCATTATTGCATATGAACTGATTAGAGATTAAAGCAGTGCTTTTTATGTTCGCGGGAGGTGCTACGTTTCGTTTAGGAAGAACTGAGTTGTGTTCTCAACAGCTACTAAATATATGAAGTATTTGCTTTAACATGAAGACTTGTTAATGGAGTATCAGCTGGCAGGAAGAATGGAGGAGGTTCCCCCCTGCTGGGCTTTTTCTGAGGAGAAAAGCAATAATTTGAGCTCTCCAAAGTGTTTTAAAACAATTATGTAACTTTGTTTTTGTTGTTAGAATTATTAATTTATATTTCATTACAGCTTCCAAAACCATGTTATATTTTAGTTTTAACAGTAGTTGATTGTAATACTCGTCTTACTTAAAAACCGGTTTTAATTAATTTTGTATTTCATACTTGTGGCTAATTCCATGTTAATTAGCCTTCATTTATCTTAATAATGGGATGTGTAAATACTTACAAAGACTTTATGTCCTCATTTCCCCTTCCTCTCCTGTGTTTTAGTTATTTCCAATGGTAGGATGGATAGAGCTCGCCAGCATTTTGCTTACAGGGGAAGCTGGAAGCTGCTCAGCGTGCGTGTGTGCACAGCACGAGCATGTGTGTAAAAAATGTCCCTTTTCTCTGTCACTGAATTGCTCGTGGATTTTTCTTGACAAGTGCACTGATCGTTACAGCTCCCAAGGAGGCTGAGCAGTGCATTTCTGGGTTGAGGATTACAATAAAAATAAAGGAAATTTCAAGCACGCTCTGTCATTTGCTACGTTTCTATTAAATACAAGATTTTGTGCTGGTCTGGTTGGGATGGAATTTTGTAGGTGTGATGTTATAGTGTGTGTATACAGGGTTTGACAGCAGGGAGCACAGATAAATGTTCCTCTTTTACCATTTTACTGTAGCGAAAGAGTCTGATATTGGATATAAAGAGACAAATACATTTAAGTTCCCCCAAAGTGCTCGTGTGTCATGCTGCAGCTCCAGTCGTGTTACAGTGAGCATAGATCAGAACCTTCTCTCAAAGGAAACTGGAGTTTTACTCTTTCTCCGTTCTGTTCCACGCCTTGGAGGTCACGTAGCATCATTTCCCTCCCCCCTTGGATGCGTTTTTTGACATTCTTGTATGGTCGCTGCTGTGCTGTCCTTGAGGTGACATCTCTGTGTGACAGAGGCTCCCGGGCGGTGTGTTCAGCCACATCCCGGTGCTGACACCGTTCCCAGCCGGGCGATGTGCTGGGCTCAGCTCTCTGAAGTCAAAATAAGAACATAGATGGGTCACTGCCATGCCAGAGGTGGGCCGGCTGGAAAACACCAGCCCGTGGGGGTGTGGGGTGTGCTGCACGCTCGCAGTCACACTGCTCGGTCATCCTGGGTTTTTCACCTGCACACGTGGCTCCAGCCGGCATTGCTGTGGGGAGGAGAGAGATTCCCCAAGTTGGGAATAAATACAGCTAACAGAGAAATAAATCTTGACACGTCATCGACTGTCAGAAAATCCTTTTCTGTCAGGTACACAAAATGTGATGGCGGGAAATTGTGAGAGGTGAGATGGGATGGGACCCTGCAGAGGCTGGAAACGTTCCCCACGCTGTTCTTGGGGCCAGTGCTCGTCTGTGCTGGGATCAGCCTGCACCTCCTGCTGGGATGAAATAAGGAATTGCTATCTGAGCTTCAAAAGACAGAGCAATGTTGGGAAACTTTGCTTTCATTTGGATCAGAGTACAACCCAAACTGTCCATACTTCCTTTGAAAATGGGAGACCCAACGCCAAAATGAGAATCAGTACTGAAGATGAACAAAGCTCTTTGTTAGTGCTTTCTTTTGAGGCAAAATATTTTGATTTGACTTTTACATGTCTATAAATGTACCTTAATTGTTGCTGTTATTTTGTGCAAACTACAGTAAAGCCCTATATTATATGTATAGCCTATACTGTAGTATCTATGGTATGTGTAAGTATAGTTTTGGTCATTATTACTGAAATAATGACATGGAAATGACACAGCTCTTCATTTTAAAGACCTGTTCTTGTAGAAGCATCTTTTCCTGAATCCTCCTGAAGATAATCTCCTGCAGGTAATATTTCAAATCACACAAATATAATTTTTCTGTTTTCAGCCTCTTTTTCTAAGGCACTGTTTGAGCTGTTCTCATCTTTCGATATTCCCAAGTCTTCCAGATTTTTTAAAAGTACAATAAAGATTTTTAGTCATTTTCTCAGAGGATAAATATTGTCTCGAGGTGGCTGTGATAGACTTTAAAGAAAAAAAACAAAAAACCAACTTTCCTTCTCTGGAAAGGAAGATTTGTGATTTTTAGTGACAGATTATTGTAGCATGCTCAGGTTTCTGCAGCTGTAAATTTAAACAAACTAAACAAAACCTCTATGCTCCTTTTAAAAATCCTTTGATGTGTGTCAATGTACAATATTTTCTGAAGACCTAACTGGGTCTTAAAATACAAGATTGTTGTCATTTTCTTATTGTTCTCATTGGATTCTGCTGCATCTCCCCTGCTTGAATGGCTGTATTGAATTGCTACAGATTGTTTCAAAGCACAACAATCAATTTTGATTCAAACCGGGTAGAAGTACCTTACAAATTGCTGTCACACATCAGTGAAGGGAAACTGTTTTAAGTCAAGTTGGGTCAGGGCTCTCCAGATACCTCATCTAAACTTCATCCCTGAGAAAAGAAGTAGCTGCTGGTCTCACACCATAAATAATTTTAATTATTGATCCATGCCCAGGAGTTGGACAGCATGTAACTCTCAAAAAGTATGTTTCTAAATCTGAAACATAAATCTTAACGAGGTTTTGTGTAAGTTTAGTGGAAGAAAAAAAACAACTGGATTGTAAAAGAAGTAGCTGCTGGTCTCTTAAACTTGTTTAAAGATGTTTAAACTCGATGTTTAAACTACCACATCTTCCCCCACAAGGTGATTATTCTTATTGTCGGGTCTCAGTGAATACTCTACAAGCAGGCTGGGAGCTGACACAATGAAATCATCCTGTGTGCATTTTTATTACAAGGTGTGTCAAATACCTTACAAGGAGTAATTATCATTTATGTTTCCTTAATGAAGAAGCTCAGATTGCCTCACCGGTTTGCCTGAGATCGCACAACAAACCGATGACGAAACTACCTACAAGCTTTTTGTGTTCTAGGATTACGTTTAAATGTTTCAGCTTTGAAAATGGAAGGAAAAGGCGATTTGCTGTCAACTGGAATCTTTCCCAGTTAGCAGAGGGTGCTGAGCTGGAGCCTCTTCCCTGCCCTTTGCCTCTGCTCTGGAGCCGGGAAGGAGCCCCAGCTCTGCCAGGGCTTCTCGGCCTCTCCTCAGAGCCAGGAGCGGGCACGGGATGGGCGAGGGCACCGTCCCGGGAGCAGGGAGGGTGTGCTGGGCTGGGAGAGTCCCCGGGAGGAGCCTGAGGGGCCTTCCTTGGCGTCTTCAGCATCCTCATGAGGGGAGCCGAGGGGGCGGCTGCCGATCCCCGCTTTCCAGCCCGGTGACAGGACTCGAGGGGAGGGCGTGAAGCTGACGGGGAGCTTTGGGCACGATATGAAGAAGAGATTCGTCCTCCGAGAGGGTGGTGGAGGAGCTGCCCAGGCTCCCCAGGGAACGGGCACGGCCGCAAGGCTGCCGGAGCTGCAGGAGCGCTGGGACAGCGCTCTCAGGGATGCGCAGGGAGGGATTGTCAGGGTGTCAGGAGGTGGGCCCCTTCCGACTGGGGATCTTCTGTGATCCTCTTGAGAATAAACAGACTTGCACAAACAGGGACTTGGGGTGGGCGAGGGGAGCTCGATCACCCTCAGCCTGAAACCGTGGAGGAAAGAACAAGTGAGGCCGCGGCGTGGGGAGGGGGGAAGACTCCGCGCTCCCTCCCCCGAGGATCTGCACGGCGGGGCCGGCATGAGGAGG
>VWZN01005949.1:576964-597825 GCA_013396955.1 Regulus satrapa | reverse complement strand
TGCTGTGCCCTGCTGTGCCGTGCCGTGCCGTGCCGTGCCGTGCTCAGCCTGAGCTACGGCGTTCTCTGCGCGTCCCTCCTCGCCAGTCGGTCAGGTGGCTCGGGGATGATTTGCCTTGGGTAAATTACATAACTGTAAATGTAAGTTACATAACCGCAGCTCCGCCAAAGATAATGGCAAAAATACTTTTGACCTTTTGATGCTGTTTCATGGACCTTATGTAGCAATGAACTTTTTTCTTTTACGCTTTCAAGCTTTTTTGAATCACTTTAACTTTTCCATTAGTGTATTACAGCAGTGAAGTAGTTTGTCAGCTGTAGGAGAGCTAAGTGAAGATACAGTAGCCATGAACTCCTGCAAGAATAAGTTTGCATCCCAGTTTAAGTGTTTTAGCTGTGTACTCTGAATGCTTGTACAATATCCTTTCTCCTGTTACAGATGTATAGGCTTTTTTGCCATATGTCCTCTGGCTTATTTCACATGCTTAAATTTAAATCTATTTTTTCCCCTAAAGTATGTTCTCTGCTTCTATTCAGCGAGCAGTTTTCTTGCTTGACATGTGTGTGCTAGCATTTTCTCTGATTTGGAGCCAACTTACTTTCTGGAAATCTTAATGCCTATTTGGAGAATGTAATTCCTTATAATTCTTTTAAAACACGAAACAGAGCAATTCTCAGGTTTCTGCTGTAATAGGCAGGATCTGTCTTTCTGAAAGAAGTCTCTGTGTGCCTTTCATAGCGTAAGCCTCTTCTCTTTCCATGTTCTCTGTAAAGCAAGAGATGTGAGTAAACTTCCTTGCATTGTCCACTATTACTCCTCCCTACCTCCATTCCATTCAGCATCTGGAATTACCCCCCCCCATTCCCATTCCACTGCCGTGTTTCTGTCTCGAAAGGACAAGGATCTTTGCTCAAACACCCCGCTGACCTACCTTTGGCAACGCTCATTTAGCTTCCTTGCTCTTTTACCTCTGTCATAAACAAACATTCCTGAATGTGTGGATTGTGCAGCCGCAGTCTCCAGAGCAGTCACCGAGCTCTGGGTGAAATCACTTGCTGCTTTGGGAAACACTGTTGTAGTGTTTTATTTCAAGTGCTGCCACTCCGTGTCTGTTGGGAGTGGGGTTTACAGTATAAAGGTCAGGCTCGAACTGCCATTATAAAATGTGTGTGATGAACTGAGGGTAATAAACATCCGTCTCTCCGTGTGAGGAAAGGCAAGCTCTGATTGCAGCACGGAGGCTTTTGGGGTGCTGGGGCTGTTTCAATCACAAATGTAGCTCTTTGCACTCTCAGATTTGCAGTGTTAGTGTGGCTTCCTTCCCTGTTGCTATACACATTTCCTGATAACCTTTTTGGCAGCTAGTCCGCGTCACTTTGCACAGAAAAGCTCCCCACGGTGTATTCTCTTAATTAATTCTCTTAGTTAATGCAGTTGCAGGTGTTTCTGATGATCACTTCTGCTTGTGTTCTGTGGTCATCCTTCTCCTCGAGCTCAGTTCTCTGCCTTGCTGGGTGGGATTTGTTGCCCTCCTCAGGGTTTCTCTCGGTCTGTGCCTTCACCTCTCCGTGGTGTTGCTGCAGTGGCTGCCTCGGTGTGACCTGAGTGTGCCTCCCGTTTCTGTTCTGTGGGGGCTGTGCTCATTATTTCATCTGAAGGGCTTCCCCGGGCATTTGGGTGTTGTTCACTCCGTGTTACACGTCTCAGTGGCAGGGATGTTTTTCCATTTGGACTTTGTCATTGCTGAGCCTCGATCCCTCTTCCTGTGTGAAGCTTTTGGGAAGGTTTGTCCCCGATGGCACGTGGGGGGAAGGAACGAGGCCGTAGTGCACACGGAATTTTATTGCTTGGTACAATAAACATCTGATCCCGTCATCTCAGCGGGGCCTGCAGCTCCTTTAGCAGTGACAGCTGCACCTACCAGAAGAACTGCAGCAATTCTTGTGTGGATTTGGTTATTCTGGGCGAGCTGGTGATACCTGAAGCAGCTGCTGTCCTGTGTTGCTTTCTGCTCTGCTGGAAGGAAGTTCATTTTTGAATGAAGAATGTTGTCATCTTGTACTTTTTTGTTCTGTGGTCAGTTTTTGACTTTAAAATAAATGAAAATGAAAGGTACTTGAGTTTGGTTTTAGAGAACTGTATGCACAAATGTACTTCCCAGAAAATTTTGGACTGAAGGTTTTTTCCTGTTCTGTGGGACAGCTGTATTCTGTTAAGAGTCAACCGAATATTTATCAGCAGAAATCAGAATTAGTCCCTTGATGGTTACAGATAATGCTTTAATGTCTTCATCAGCTGCCTGTTTCCATCACTAAGCCTTAATCTTTGTTGTTCCTGGCAAGAGCAGTAGCAATTTGCAAGCGGCAGAGGTGAACACTCACACTGCTGAAGGAGATGTAGTTCTAATGTCTGACAGCTTCCCTGGTTCCAGAGTGAGCTCAGCGTGCTCCCAAGGAGAGCAAAGACTGGATTTAGGCTGACAACAATCAGCGAGTGAAAATGGAAAAACGCCTCCTGTGCTCGTGGGAAATACCAGTTTCTCCTCCTTTGAACTCTGCAATATATTTTTAATTAAAGTGAAAGGTAACATGAGGTAAAATCCTACTGAAGATAAAATGTGCGAGTGTTTAATTTACCATGAGTTATCAGGTAAAGGGAACGGGACTCTCCCCCAGGACAAGTGCTCTGCCAGTGTTTTCCTAACAGGAGCAAGGCACAGCGTTCCAGGAAATTCACCCTACCTGGAGCACCTCGGCTTAAAAACGGATTGCTCACTTAGAAACACTCATAAAGGATCTGGCACTTGCTCGAGGCTTTGATTTGATGTTAGGTTGAGGCGTTACTTGCCCGAAGCATGTTAGAAGGCAGTCTCCAGTGGTGTACAGGGCATTTTACTGTGTCAATCTGTTGGCATTGTTTGGAATTTCCCCTGTTAATCCGCACCGTGTGAGTGGTGAAAATAGCAGCAGCCTGCAAAATCGTGACACTAAAACGAATTGCATCAAAGTACTGTTAAAATAAGGCACGGGAAATAGAAAAATGAGTTTAAAATGCAAAGGATATTTTACACGAATGGAGTTAGGCGAGATATGTTCTTTCACCTGATAAAGAAATGGCTCAGTCACATCCCACATCTGACTGCCTTATCTGCAGCATGAATGCTGTGGTTAGATCCGTGATCTCCTCCCCTCCCTGTGTGTGGGATCACAGCAGTGTGTGGGAGCAGCAGAGCAGGCTCGTCCCTTCTGGTGTCGAGCGAGGCCAGGGTGTGTGGTGAGCCAGCACCTCCTGCTCTGCACTGGGATGGGATCCCCGTGGGAGCCTCAGCGTGGCTCATCTCCCTGGAAGGGGGGCTCAGGGCTGCAGCTTTTCATCCCAGAAATGTTCCGAGGTGTTTTCTGAAACAACTGGAAACCTTTGCTTTACCCTTGAGCACACCCGTTTAAGAAGCAATCTGTTTCTATCACAGCTAATGAAATAGTAATTCCTGTACAAAAGCTAAGATGTCAAATGGCTGTAACAGGTTTGTCTGAAAATGCTGGGAGTTGTTCTGAGAGTTTTTAGCTTGCGCACCCGTCCTGTGTAACTGTTTGTGTCCAGGTAGCTCTGTTGATAGCCACGGAATAGATCCCAGATTGGGGTGTGCTGGGTGAGCTCGGGATCCAAGGAGCCTTTGCTGCTCTTTGCACAGCCCGGGGAAAGGAGCCCCTCTGGGCTCCTCGTGCCTGCCCCCAGCTCTGCTCCCTGGTGGCACACACGGGCTGGGATTTGGGCAGGCACATCCCCCTGTGCTCAGCGCTCCTCTTGGATCCGTCTGGCATCGAGGCTGGGGGAGAGCGTGCTGCAAACTCGGCTGCCTTGCCAGGGCTTTGAATTGGAATGTGATTGCTGAGTGCTCTTCATTTTCTCTGCCTTTTCACTTACCAGGTAGTTCTGGAGATCCCACTGATAGACCAGAAGAGAAAAGGAATTAACTTGTTTTGGATGAAACTTTGCCTTTGACAGCCTGGGGAAATTACTGTGTTTTGGAGTATGTCTTCATCTCCTACGAGCTCTAGAACAAGGCAGAAAAGAAAATAAACAGTTACTAAGGTTGGCAAGTTGCTTCACTTCAGAACACCTGCTTCCTACTAGCAGGTCTCTGGGAGTGTCATGTAAGTCAGCAAAAATTGGAGGGACAAAGGTAAAGACTCACGTGTCTTGTTCCATGGTCTGTGACTCTCAGAGATTCTCCTCTGGTTCTTTTCTCCTGTGTTCTGAGGACATTGCCTTAAGATCAGTGTAGCTGGACATAGCATTTGCATCCTAAATATACTAATTTGGTGGTGGTTGGTTGTTGTTTTTTGGTTTTGTTTTTTTTAAATTCTGTGTGTCAGAGAGCTGATAGGAGAGGTGTGGAGAGGAAAATATTTCCTTTTACTAAATTCTGATGCTTCTTTTATGGCCTGTTCAATGTACAGAATCAATAGTAGATCTGCTTTGGTTTCATTTGATGTTGTGTGTGGTATTCAGCATCTCTCCAAAACAGATGGCATCCTCTTAAAATTTAAATTGAGTAATTTTGTAATGAACTTAAACACTGTGAAATCTGAAGACAGACATCCCACCAGGACTCCTGGGACTCTTCATGTTTTAAGTACATGGCTGGGTCTCTGGAAGCTTAACATCTCTTCAACAGAATGCTTTTCTTAATTAAACCTGTAATCTGTGAGGCAATTCCAGAAAGATTTATGGAATAATTGCAGCACTCTCATATCAGGAGTTAGCCTTGTTTCACACACACTGAATTCTTCCTCCAGTTCTTCAGTCAGTTTTAGGTTTTGTCCTGCATTCCTTCGATGGGTCTTGCTGGAGTTCGAACCTTAAAATATTTATAGAGTTTTTCTCAAGTGGATGAGCCCTATGCACTCCCTTAGGGGGTTTTATCCGATGTTTTGTGATGTTTTCAGAAAGGGAGATGAGTCAAGAGTGGAGTTGTCTCCTGCACTCCTGGAGCCTTGGCAGCACGGCCTCCCCTGGTGCCCAAGTCATGTGTTGGGATGCGCTGGTGCAGCAGAGCCTTGCACTACTAAGGATGTGAGAGGGAGCCACAGAATCTGCTCAGCACGGAGAGTTTCCCCTTAAAAAATAGTTGAGATTTTCATCTTTGTCGAAACGACTTCGTTAAATATTGCAGAATTTTTGCTCTCCTCGTTGGTACCTCCTTGGTACCCAAGTGACCAAGTGGCAGAAGAATCCAGTATGAAAACTTGTTCAGTGGTCAGGAGGAAATGTCCGTGGATTCTTTGACACACGGCAGTGCAGATACTGAGCTGCTTCTCCTGCTCCCAGTAACCACTGTGGTAAGAGAGAAAGCTGCTTTCACAGGTTCTCCAGACAAGTGTTTTGCATAAACAGGAGATAAGGGAATGGGGGGATGCCTTTTACACTCTGGGAATGATATGATTAGATTATTTCCATGGAAAATGCAATTTTGTTTGGATATGCATGTTTGGAAGGATGAATCCTACACAAATGATGTTAGAGACGCAGTCATTCCTTGCAAGCAACTTTGTGCTACTAATTCTTTGAAATCAAAGCCTTGCCTCAGATTGCTTGCCCTGCTTTCTCTCTGAGGTGGCCTATTCCCTGCTGCAGATGCTGCTGATCAAATAAAATCGGGGAATTTCTAAACTTGCTTGATGTTGCTTGGCAAATTCTGTTGCTCTGTAGTAATGGATTCGTTCCAAGAGGAAATAATGGAATCCAGTACAGGTGGGAAATAGATTGATTGTTTTTATTAGAGAACTGAGCCATTCAGGATGGTGTTCTTCCCTGGCTCTGCTCTGGCAGGGTCGGATTGTGTCTAAATTAATCTCCCTTCTTTCTGTTGTTGTTTCTTATTTTCCCTCCCCGTGCAGTGCAGGTGTTTTTGCTGCTCCATCAGCTCTCAGTGGCTCAGTGTGTTACTGTTGAACTGTTCTGACTGTGCAGTCCCCATTCCCCCCTTCATCTTCGTGTTTAAGTTTCTTGTCTTCACCTACTCCTTCTGATCCATTCTGGGGTTTTGTGTAGTTCTGTGTGGGATTTTAAAAAAATATATTAGTGAGTTTTTGCATAGTCTGTCATTTACTTTAATCTCTGCTTGCTCATTTCATGTCTCATGTCTTCCCTCACCCTTTCCTAGTCTTTTGTCATGTTGTCTCTCTAATTATATGTAAATCTTCTCAAAACTTGCTGCTGTGCCTTGTAGGATTGGCTGTTTGGTCAGGTGCTGTCTGCTCTCCTAATTGACTTTGGAAACACAGCTAAGTGTTTGCTGCCATCTCTTCCATCCATTTCTCTCTTCTGTTTCTAATGTTTAATGAAATTGCAGGGTCAGGGTCTGCACTGGGGTACAATATTGTGCTGTTAAACATCTTCCTATACCTTGGAGCACATTATTAGCATGTATTAAATGGTTGAGTAAGGTAGAGAGGCTGAATTGTTGGACTCTCTGAGCTTCCACACTCTCACTTTTTGCTTGAATTTTAAAGGTGCTTTAAAAAAAAAAACAAACCAACAACGAAAAACCTAAATTTTTGAGTTAAACTACCAGCATTTGTGTCTGTCCTGGGAAAATTTGAATTATATGGATACAAGCTGTAGTTCTGAAATGCTGTGATTGTTTCTCTTCAGCCATTCCTTTGACTTTTTTTCTTGTTAGGCACTTTTTACTTGAAATCAGTTTCTTCCTCTTGATTTCTTCTATGCCAGAGTAAATCATTGAGGCTGCTAAAGGGAAGGATGGTGCAGGAGCTGGGAGGAGGGGGGCAGAGGAGTCAGGATAAGCTGGGATTTCTTCCTAAATGATTTGGAGCATGTGTGCAAGGCCAGGCTCATTAGCCCAGGGGAGCTCTTTGTACAGGTACATTACACAGGGACACCCAGATATTGTTGTGAAAGGTGCCTTGATGTACAGAAAATATATGTAACTACAGAGCCATCATTCTCTGGAATGAAAGTACCCCAAACCGAAACATTTTGGGATTAGCTAATTTTTTAAACTATTGTTTTTGAAGGCGTGGTTTCAGATCACGCAGCTTTCGCAGTAACTTTTTGTCTTTGGGTTGCTCTGAAAGATCTCAGAGTTGCTGGTACAAATTCCCGAGCTAGTGGAGTGGGCAGGAAGGGCAAGGTTTGGAAGAAAAGGCTGATTATGTGCAATGCTGAGTGGGAAGAGCAAGTATTTATAAACAAGCCTGCTCTGAAAAAAGTCTGAACAGTGTTTTCTCCATGGAATTACTTCAATTTGTTACTCTTCCAGAACTTAAGATGTTTATTACTTACTTTCTAGTGTATAAAACTTAATGAGCTTGTATATAAAGCAAAGAGTAGAAGAATTGTTTTTTGCTTCAGTTTGGCTCTTGATCTGACTCTAGAAGGTACCAACCAGACTTTTCTCTTGGTTTTGGATTCTCACACTGTGTAACAAAGCAGAGAAAATGGAGATCTTTCTCAGGAAGCTTGTGATACACGTGGAATCTTTTTCTTTTCCTAAAAACCAGATATTTGGCACTTGTTTGTCTCCTCTGTTGTCCTTCTAAGCAACCCGTCTTTCAGTGAATGGGGATCACTTACAATTTCTAGAGGTGTAGACAAAGATTGTTTTGATGATAACTAGTAAGATTTATAACTCCCAATCTTACCTTTGTATTGCCGAGCAGTTCTGCCCGTTGTTAGGAAGGGGCTGGGTTGAGCCGTGGCTTTGTGAGGCTCGGCCGATGCCGACCTGCCCCTGTCATTCTCTTGGACTGGTAGAACAGGAAGGGTGACTTGGCTCTCGGGACACCGCGTTTGATGGCTTCCACTGAGCACACGGGAGCTGAGCAAACCTTCCCGTCCCTGCAGAAAGCACGCTAGTTCTTTGGGTCAGAAATGATGTCAGGAGATGCCCAGGCCAGCCGTGTTTATTGTTTGGATTGCAGTTCTGTCGAGTGTGACAGTGGCCTTTGAGCAGGGACAGCACCGGGGCTGGGGAAAGCAACGCGGAGTGTCTGAGCAGCGGGGCTGTGCTTGCACGGCTCGCCTCGCTCTGGGCTGCCCTTGGGATGATTTCAGGATCATTTCTCCTCAGACTCTGCCGCCCCTGCTGTCACCTGGCCTGTGCTAGCTGTCATCGAGCAGTGCCTTGGAATGCAGCTGGGCAGATGCTTTCTCTGTCAGTCCTTCAGCGTGTTGCACATGTCAGTTCTCAACCTTTCCATAATGGGAGAAATGCTAATTACAATTGGTAGTTTAAAACCCCAGTGATAGTTTGCTCAACTTTTTGATACGGGCAAAATGTTACAATCTTTGTTTTCTGTGGTTTCAGCGTTGTAAAGGAGCTGGTGGTTGCTGCTTTCAGACAGTAGATTGCCATTTTAAACTTCGTGTTGTTGATTTATTTTAAACGTTGATGGGTTAATAGTCTGTGAAAAGATAAATGTTACTATTTAGCAAGAAATAAGTAACAATGAAAACAAAGAACAGCTCCAGTTTGAAAGTGTGGAAATATATCCAAATGGGGTTGTCAAATAATGTTTAGAATATAGTGGAATCCCCTTTAATGAGGCAAGTAAAGCTCTTGGGATGCTCTGTGGGAGTAATTCCACACTGTCATGAGGTTATTTACTGTGGTTGTGGTGTGTTTATGTATTAAATCTGTGATTTGTTACGAACACTTTGGTTTCAGGGTGGTGACACTGCAGAATTGTACAGCTTTTAAATTGAACTTTTGTAGTAGTAATGCCTGATACTGTACATTGGAACATTACAGTATTCTGCTTGGGGCATAGAATGCTGAGTGGAGGAAATCCAGCAAGACTCAGTGGTGCTCTTTAATCCATGACATTCCCTTTTGGGACCTCGATGCTTATTTATTTATTAAGTTTTATTATTATTATTCACTAAGATCCTTCCTGTTGTGAGGTGCCTAAAAGTCTCTTGTGAAGGAAGTCAGAGGTTTGCTTTCCTCTTTGGAATTCCCCTATTCTTGCAAATTATCATTCCTTTGGCGAAATCGTTTTCTCTGTAGTTTAGTGTGGCTTTGAGCAGCAGCTGAAGGGCTGCCCAGGGGCTCCCGTTTTACACTGGCTTGGTTTGAGCCCGCTCCTACCACATCGTGTGCGTTACAGATAAATGTCAAAGATCATTTTCTCTCCTTTATTGTTGGTTTGTTATTCTCTGTTTCTCCTTTCTCTCTGTCCTGGAGCTGTGGGAGCTCCTGCACCGACAGGATTAGAAAGGAATCGATCCTGAACGGAATCTGTGGCTTCCACGTGGCCCCTGTGCTGCCCACACAGAGCCCAGGGAGGTGGTGAATGTCTCCCCTGGCTGTGGAAGGGCTGGCTCAGCACTCTTGTACCCAGTGAGAGGGACCTGTTTGCTTGAAAATGTCAAAATCTAGAATTTTATAAATGGTGAAACTTGAAGCTGGAGGGCGGGAGATAATTCGGAAACATCCTAATAGCTTACTGCTGTGGGAATGTTTATGGGCAGTCAAAGTTGTTTTGCTCAGTTTTTCATCAGCAAGTGCCAGCTGTGATACAGAAAATACTTGCATTTTTGAGAAAAAGAGGTGCAGTGAAATGTTTTTAAGGTGTGTGGAGTTACAGAAGGCCTTTGGTAAGGTTTTGTGAGGGAAAGCAGATCATACTGTGTATAGTTGCTGTATGGATTCCCAACTTTAAACACTTTGTGTTTTGGTGTGGTGGGGGTTTTTTGTGTGTGTATGAGGGGAGGTGTTTCATGGTGGGCTTTTTTAGGCTTTTAAATTTTTTTTATTGGTTTTGTTTGTTTTTTCCCCTTTCATCTCTTATGAGCTCTGTGAAAGTTGTAGGCTCCCTTTACATTGTACAGGCCCATGCATATTTCAGGTTTGGGTTTGCACTGTCAGTGGATATTAGTTCTCCCAGGAAATGGCTTCCCCTGCTGTTAGTGCAGTTGATTTGTGGTGCATTGTCCCGGTGTAATTGTTGAAATTGTTACCATGCTTTAAATTCAGGAAGAGAAGCAGCGCTGCATTGCTTGCCTCCTTTATCTTAGGACTGCCACTCCAGGGTGAATTTTATGCAAACATAAACTTACCCTGTTGTTCGTTGGGTTTAGGACTAACTTGCCTGTGTCTCAATGCTTGTGTTCCATGCAGGGTTCAGTGGTCTCAGTTTAAAGGCTATTTTATTTTCAAACTGGAGAAAGTCATGGATGATTTCAGAACCTCAGCTCCTGAACCAAGAGGCCCCCCCAATCCAAATGTGGAATATATTCCCTTTGAAGAGATGAAAGAAAGAATCCTGAAAATTGTCACTGGATTTAATGGGTATGTATGCTTTGTTTTCTAAAATCAGGATAACAAACATATTTCCCCAGTTTTTGGCATGGTAGTTTGTCCTGTCTCTGTGACTGATCATTTTGGTTCCTCGAATAGATGAGCAGAAGCAAACAGGCACCTTGGAAATACATTACAATAGTTTCTGAACTTCATTGTTGTGTCACTGAATAAAAAGTGTGACATGTGACCTGCTGTGATGTCGTTCCCTTTGTTTTTTCAGGATGTAGTTAGTCTCCAAACAGTGCAGTTCAAAGAATTATCATATTTCTGTGTGCATTGAAGAGGTTACCTGGACAGTCACGTCCGGTTCTTTAGTACGTTTTGGAATACCAAAGGGAAAGAAGGCTTTTGGTGTTCAGTTCCTGATTGTTTTGTGGCAGTTCTCTGGCTTTTGAAGAAATCATGCTGGGAGGAACAGGGTGTGACCAGGAGGCAAAGATGTACCTGAGTTGGAATTACTCAATTATGCTGGATTCAGATTTCTAGCTGAAGTGATTCTGATGAAGGATGTGGGGTGTCCTAGATTGAAATGTATCTGTGCCCTCCGCTGCTTTCCTCATTTTGGAAGTTTTTTTTCCTTTCAAATAAAGCTCCTGATGTTTTTGTCTTATTTGGTGTGTCCTTTTTACTGGCTTATGTAGTATTTTTGTTGTTTCTAAACTGGATTACATACCTGCCTTAAGCTGAGTCGTCCTGGTTGTGGTGCTCAGTGCTTCTAAGAGACTTTCAGCACTTTTCTCAGCTTGTTGATAAATGGGCATGTTCTCAATCTTGCCTTCCTGACACTCTGAAATTTCAGGTTCAGAAGTGCTACTGACACGTCCTTAGTGTTGTATTTATGCTGTATTTATAATTTATACTGTCCTTGTTCCGTGCTCCTTCATTTATTTGCAGTTTAGGAGTCTTAAGTCAGATCTCCTCTTCCCCCTCCAATTACTCTCTTGTAGGAGACTTCTAAGAATGTAAAATTCAGCTTGTTCTCAGCTCCCCAATATTTATACCAGGCTGCTTCACTGCAGGAATTTAAAAACAAACCTATCCTTTATGCTCAAGCCTGCCTCTCTCCCGCCTCCCCCAGCTTTTTGTTAATGCTTCATTGCCCACAAAATGGGTAATGTTCTCCCAGGGACAGCTAATGAATGAGCTGCTGTTATCTGCTGTTGTTCCCAAGTGCTCTGAACAAACCTCTGGATGACGAGTCTGGAGCTTAGGCTGTGCCTGTGCTATTTTCATCCTTTGTTGTAACATTTCGGGGTGCTCAACTTCCTCACACTGTGCAGTGAAACCCCCAGGCTTTGAGGAAGCAAACTGCATCCCTTGGTTACCTTAAAGGAAATAATGCCCGAGGATGTTCCAGGAGCTGGGATTGCAGAGGGGTTCATTCAGTAAATCCTGTAACCCCCACAGGGGAGGGTGTGACGGTAAAACCTGAATTGTCTGGAGATCCGACCAGAAAGTGGCAGCAGCAGGTTTTGGGTTGTGTGGTTTGTATATTCAGGCTTCTTTAGAGCTTTGGGTGTTATTTCAGTGTACCTACTTGATGTGACTTTATTATTGGAATGTTTTTATTGGTGTTTGTTTAAAGAGTTCATTCAAAGGAGCAAATTTGTAAAAACTTTGGAGTCGAAGAAGTAGCACGTTAAGAATGGCCCCAGTTTGGGGATTTTCTAGCTGAAGTGCCTTTTAAAGAAAGCACCAACTGGCTCTTTTCACCTGTCCCTATCTTCCTTGAGATGGTGTCTGCACAGGTTTGCAGAGCCAGATTCTCTTTACAGTTCTCTTGCTATTACTTTGAAGTAGGAACTTCTGCCATTTTTAAAATCCTTTGTTAGTGAAACAGGGAAGTTCCAAGGTAAGTTACTGGGATTCTCTGATGACAGAGAAGTTTTCACATCGTGAAGAATATAGATCAGAATCCAAATTTCAGTTACGGGCAGTTTTTTGGCTACAATTTAATTTAGCTGTTATTTTCCCAGATCCCTCTTCAGTCCTGTCCAAATGAATTTTTGGTTTGTAATTCACTCTGGACTGTCATGCTGGAAGTGCAGTTTTGAGTGTTGCTGGTATAGAATTTTAAGTGGTTACCTTAAGTGGGCAAATCAGGACTGTTCATGCAGCTCATGTGCTGAACTAATTAAATTTCTGAGCATTTACAATCAGTTCTTGTACTGCTCACATTGGTGTTCCTATATAGATTTACACCAATTTAAGTTGACTCTGTTTTAAAATCACGTCCTTGAACCATTTTCAACCCATAGTTTTTTCCCAGAAAGAGTTCCTGAGGTGAAGTTAACTCTGGGTTTTGCCAACTGAAAGCATTTGTAGATGCTGAAGGAGTTCCACGCAGAGGGTGATTGTGGGACACCGGGTGCCATCTGCTGCTCAGTGCGTGAAGTTCACTTTGCCGGGAGGAATTTGGAGGGACACGAGTTGGCTTCTGCCCTTTTTAACTTGTTACAGCTCAGAGTGAAACGGGAGCACAGCTTCTCCTTCCGGAGTTTGTTGGAGGCTGCGCAATTTCCTGAGTTTTCTGTCTTACTTGGGGAATTAGCACCGTGTTGATGTTCCAAAACATTTCATGTCACAGCATTCCAGGGGACCTGTTAAGTACAGCTAAACCCAAATTAGCCAGATACTGATTGCCCAGGATGTCTTACAGATCTGCCTGATGGAGATAATTTGCAAGTTTTTGGTTTTGTTCCTGTTGAATAAATGGATTTTTGAATGGACTGTCTATTCTATTAAAAGAAGAAAAGCAAAATTTCTTTAATTATGAATTTCCAACCCAAACCCAAAATGACCATCGCAAGAAGTAGTCCTCTTCACTTACTGTATTATCTTGATGAAAAGATGAAAAGATAAGGAAATTCTTTATGACTTAAAAGTTGGGAATTTTGTTAAAAGAAGGCTCTTACAGAAGCTGAATATTGTGAGTATGGACTTGATCTTAAAGGTCTCTTCCAAGCTTGATGATTGTATAAAGGATTTGGGTGTCCAAGACTGCTGAGGACACCCTTGGACCCTTGACCAATGAGGAGCAAGGGAACAGAAATTAATAATGCCAGAACTATTGGCAAGCTTAAGAGCCTTCATGTAATAAACTGAATTAAAAGGAACACTTGTTCCTGTGGTTTTCCTGGTTTGTTGATGATTAGGACTTCCTCAGTAACATAATGTACAGGCAGTTCTGAAAAACATAATTAAATTGTTGATACTTAGTCACTCTCTGAGTACTACTGGCTTTTAGTCACAGTGAGGTGTCCTGTGGGATGGTGAATGGGAGCTGTGCTGGGCTCTTTGCACTCAGCTGCTGGAGATCGGGGCGTCTCTGATGGGGCTTTTTAGCCACTGAGCAAAGCTGGAGATCCATGCTGTGTTAAACTGGAGTTGGGACAGAAATTTACAATATAGGGGTGTGCACACTGCATGCTGCTCTGCATTTGGTGTCAGTTGTGTTCCCAACCACGAAATGGTTCACAAATAACGTACTGTATCCAATATTCTTCTTAGATAACTTTCTAAATGCTCATGGCTTCAACTTCCGATAGCCATCTGTAAAAATGCATGGTACTTCATCATTTCACTGAGATACTTTTGTCAGAAACGTGTTAAAATGTGACACTGAACTTGGATTGAAGGTGTGTGACAAGTAACTGGGAATTGTCTGTAAAGTGTTGCTTGTCTGCAAGGTCAGTTTCTCATTTCACCGGGGATGAAACTGCGTGCAGAATTGTCAAAAACAAAAACTGTTTGTGTGATTCCTGTGGCCTCATACATCACTGATTATTTTTCCTGATCCGTTCCTTGGTAGATGAGTACATTGTCCAGTTGTAGCAAAATAGGTTATTTGTAACAGCTGAAGTATAATGGTTCTACTAATTCCAACATTTACTGCTTTTTCTGTAACCATATTTTGTAAAACATGAAATAAACTGTAAGTTGAGACTTTTTTAGCTCTAGCGTGTATGAGTCAAATTTGTTTGGAATCCCTGACAATTTCTGTTCTGTATTTTGGAGTGGTACAGTCAGAAAGTTTACTGTTGATGATCTGATTTCCTTTCCATTATTTAAATGAATCCTTTGAGTTGTGGGGTGATGCATTTAGGATTTGGGATTCTACTTGGATTTTGTGGGGGTGAGCACAGGAAACAGCTTTGTATGAGAGAGGGGACAATAAAACCTTGAGGTGCCACCCAGTATTTCTCATGGTAACAAATTTCAGCGCTGGTTTTGTTCCACCTTCTCAGTAAGGGGGAGAAAGCAATAATGTTGTTGCTGCCTAACAATCCTGCATATTAAAATAAAATTAAATTGTTATAAATCTGTTTCATTGCAGCATCCCCTTCACTATCCAGCGGCTCTGTGAGTTGCTGACAGATCCTAGGAGGAATTACACGGGAACAGACAAATTTCTAAGAGGTGTGGAAAAGGTATGTATGTCTCTGAGAGAGAACACAGTCACAGGCACCACTTAATAACTTCCCAATTGCTCCCAGAGCTCTGCTGCTTTCCTTGGGGCTCTGAGCCAGAGTACAGCTAGTGGCTGCTCTTGAGCATCTGAGGTTGTTTCATACCTTTCAGCAGCAAAAAGCAGTTTTAAAAGAAGTGCAGACATAAAAAATTAATCTCAGGGCTGCAACTGTTGTGTTTCCCAATCCCTGTGCGGGTTTGTGGAGGGTGTATTGGCAGTTTTTGTATGGAGTCTTAGTTAGAAATGGTCAGATGAAATACCCTGAATCTTTTAATCAGGAATTTCCTCCCACATTTGGTTTCAGAGTAGATCCAGAGGTGAAGAAGAAGGGAGGCCCTGTCCCTCCAGTGTCTTTTGTTCCAGTATTTCAATCCTCTGAAGGCAGATTGCGCCTTCAGAAGAGCACACAGGTGTCCTTACTGCCATTTTATGGTGGGATCACAATGTGGGATCCTTGGGCAGCCAGGGAGAGACTTTGAACGTGTGGTTCCACAATAGGATGCTTCAGCATTTCCAAGTACTTTGTTCTCCAGTGATCCCTCCGTTAGAAATTACAGCCACTCGGGCCTGAGGCTTAGTGTGCTGGTCTCGTTAGGACAGTAACACACTGATTAATGAAATCCTGAATTTTACTGTAATTATGGCCTGACCTTGTGCGAGGTACTTTAATGGACCAAAATTCTGTAACTCTTAAAAGTTCTGGGATGTTTTCAAGAGCTGAAGCTTCTGTTCCTGAACTGTGTCTGTGTTTGTTGTTTGTATATTACAGAATGTCATGGTTGTCAGCTGTGTATATCCATCTTCAGAGTGAGTATAATCCTCTTTCCCGTGAAACTTCGAGCTGTGTCTGTTCCAGGGAGGGTGCATGCGTGTGTCTGACGTGTCTCTCTCACTGCCAGTAGTTGTATCTAAAAGCCAGACATGCAGAGTTCAATTTGCATTATCAATAGTTCAGTCAGCAGCGGGGATGGTGTCTGCAAGTGAAATCATTTGGGAATAAAGAAAAAGCCCTTGGGGACTGACAGTGGGGGGCTTGGTAACTTTGGGACTGGGAAATTCTGTGCAAACCAGCTGAAAGTGATTTGAAGTTCCTTTATTCATAATATGTTGTTGTTCTGTTTGTTAGGAAAAATAATTCCAGTAGTTTAAATCGGATGAATGGTGTTATGTTCCCCGGAAATTCACCAGGCTACTCTGACAGGTGAGTTTGGCTCCAGGGGTTCACTTCTACTGGATAAAAGCAGTGGAGTTCTGGGAATAAGTACCCTTAAAAATGGACTGTGACACGGGATACTGGGGAAGGGGGATAGAGGAGACATCAACATGTAGGGCCATATATTTTTGATCTCTTTGTGACCTCATTGTTGAGAATTTTTTCTGTTTAAATTTTTTTAATCAAATTTGCACATTGTAGGCGAGCAATGTTTCACTCAATATAGAACAGCAAAGCACCTCATCTGTTTAGTTTTGTTGATCTTTTAAAGGAAGGGTGTAACTACTTTCTGCCAAATAGGAACAAATTACTTAGCTGCAAGGCTGGGTTAACTTTTCATGATTATTTTTAAAGATCGAATGTAAATGGCCCTGGGACCCCCAGACCTGTGAGTCGGACGAAGGTTTCGTTGTCAACTCCCATGACAACCAACGGTTTGCCAGACAGCTCAGAGCATAAGGAGCCCAGCTTGCAGCAAACAGAGGAGAAGAAACACAGGTTTGTCAGGAGGGGAGTGTGTTTTGAGCTTTTATTGCTCTTAGGTTTTTTATTTACGTGTTAAAAATAGTTTTTAAAAGGCTAGCCCTCTGAGGGATGCATAATGGAGTCTTAAATCAGGAGTGATGACTTTGAGGTTTGTTATGTAGTAAGTGAAACAAGTCCTATTGTTACCACTTCATGTGTTTTAATTGAAGTAGTTGCTACTTTTTCTTAAACTGTGGCAAGATACAGGATGTTTGTGCTCAATAAAAGCTGCATCTGGTTTTGTTGCTTGTAGTGAATCACCAGCATCTGAATCAGAAGGTGCTCAGAGCAGCCCAGTGAAAAATAAGCACTCTGAGGATGATCCTGCAGAAGCAGAAGGACATGAGGTAAAAAGACTTAAATTTGACAAGGAAGGGGAAGCCAGAGATGCTCCAAACCAAACTGCCTCCAGTGAAGTCTCTTCAGGCATGGGGGAAGAGACAGAAGCATCCTCTACATCTCAGGATAAAGAAAAAGATGCTACCTGTGCCCGACAGCATTGTACAGAGGAAGAGGAGGAAGGTATTTCAGACTTCACTGTCTTTCTTGCTTCCAAGGAGTGGAGGTTTCCTTTGCTGGAGACCACTGCTGCTGGGACTGCTGAAGGTCTCCAGCTGGGCTTAAAGAGCTGCTTGTTCATACTTCAGTTTTGCATAATTCAGCAGTTCTGTTTTTTCTTTTTCCTTGGTTCTGCGCTCAATTTGAAACTTAGGCAAGGGTACTTAAAATCTTCTGAGGCCATGAATTAGATCAGAGTGCAACAAGAATTCCAGAATCCCCACGTTAGGCTATCATGAGGTGTTCTCCTCCTTTCTTCGGAACAGATGGGTCATAGCTCTGTTTGACTGTCTTTATTAATTATGGAATTTATTTAAATACAGACACTGATGTTCTTTCACTGAGGAGACTGAGCAACAATAACACATCCTATTAGAACACTAAAAACTATCTCACTGTAGGGCAGGCTCTGTACCCAAGTGTAAAAAAAATAAATAACTGCAATTAAGAGACTAATTATTTTTTACATATTTTTAGTTTCCTTTGAATTAGTTTTTATGGCTCACGTGATTGTAGAATGTTTCTGTAGATCATGAGGGTTGTACACCTGAAAGAGCCGTGGTTTCATAATTTTCAAAAAACTGCTTCTGGAGGCAAAGGGGGGATGTGGGGAAGCCAGAAAAAGTTACTTCTTGAACTTCAGTTTTATCCAGTGAAGCTACTTGTTAAATAAAGTAACTCTTTTATTGTATGTTGGGATAGTCTGGGTATCCTGAGGAAGGTGGCTCTAATTCTTTCCACCTTCTAATAAATTTGGGGTTTGTCTGTTTTTCCCGTCCTTGGCTGTGCTGTGGAGTGGAAAAGCTGGGAGTGGAAAGCAGCAGGATTAAGGTATGTTGGAAAATCCCTTGGTTACAGTGTCCTTTCTTTGTTCCTAGAGTCCTTCATGTCTCCCAGAAACGCTGGTCTGGACAGAAAAGATCAAGAAAAAGACAGTGACTCGTCGAGTGCGGCTGAGGGGAGCTGTGAGGAGAGCAGTCAGATGGAGGAGTCGGAGCAGCCGCGGGCAGAGAAGGATTTGCACTCGGCTGACAGTGACATCAGTGCACCTGCCACGAGTGGAGCTGAGTGCAGTGACACGGAAGAGCCGGGCTCCTACGCCAGCGAAACTCCAGAAAACTCCTCGGAGACCCCGATGGAAAACAGCGACGAAGCCACAGAAGCCGCAGATGAACCTATGGAGCAAGACTAATTTAAATAAACTTAGAGGCAGTATTTTCCATAAGGCTCCGGTTTTACACTGTATAAATAATTTTATGTAATAAAGTGGACCTTTAGTTTTACAAAAAGAAGCAGGTTGTAAAATAAACTTCTCCATGGATTGAACCTTGAAAGAGTTGTACGTGATAAGAACTGTGAATACCAGCTCCTTCAGGTCCTGCTTACCGCTGAACTTTCGTTTGGTCAAATCAGTGGTTTGTGTATAGTTTTTTTTATTTAGAATAAAAGTTTTTAAACTGGAAGGTAATTATAATTTTGACAACTTTTTTGGAGATCACCACACCTAGTTGTATGTAAGCAAGAAAGCTTTTTGTCTTGTCTTTTTCTGACGGCTCTAGCAGTTACTTCATATTTTGGTTGCAGTTTCAACATTTGACATGTGAAATTCGGGGTTTCAGGCTGGTTTCTGGATTTTTCTTTAAATACACACGAAGAAACCTTCTGTTGTGTGTTTCAAATGTGTTCCATTTCACACACACGTCTCCACACAGCATGCACACCTCCGTGTACCCTCGCTGTTCTAAGGGGGAAAGGGTATATTTTTCTGTTTCTATAAAAGATAAATACAGCAAATACTTTTTCTATAGGAAGAGACTGAGTTCACCTCTCAAGGCACTTTGCTTTGCCTCTGGAAAAACAAAACACATGAAATCTGGCCCGTATGAAACCCTGGAAGTACTAACACTGTTGAAAACACCAGAGTAAACACATTCCAAGAGAACTGTTCCAACGACAACGTTTTTGTATACTTCTGAGGTGCCTGAGTGAAAGGAGTTCATTTATTTATGAGAAAAATGTGCTTTATGTTGAGAACATTGTAATCAAAACATTAGCTTAAACTTTTGTAGAAGAAACGTTTGAAAATAAAATACCTTGGAAGAAATGAGCAGGCATTGGCCTTTTTGAGTGCTTCTTGGAGCTTGTGGCTATGGCAGAGAAGTGTCAGAGCTCCTCCAAGGTTTGGGGGGGGCATCGGGCTGATCACACCGAGGATGGGAAGGACGCACTCGTGATCCTGGTCACGTTCCTGAGCTGCAAGGGTTAGGGGTGCAGAGGAATCGCCACGATTTGTATAACATTTTGGAAGTGAACTAAATATTTTTGAACGTGCTACTTTGACAGCCAGTGTTACTTCTTTTTTTTTTTTTTTTTTTCCAAACCAGCTCAAAGCACAAAAACTACTGCTTTAAACTCAGTATTTTCCAGTTCCCATATTTAAAGACATGCAAGCTGCAACCTCCCAGTCACAATTACTGGCTGCCAAATTTATACCTGTTTCTTCAACTGTACCTTTTTGATATTTAGAATTTTTAAATTTCTGTAAAGTAGATTTTTTGTAGATTGTAATGAGTGCTCACTGCCATTGTGAAACGGTATATAATTGTATAATTTCTGTGTGTAAACTGAATGCTTGGGCTTTCAATACAGTATTCATATAAAGCAATAAATATTAATGTTATGAAATATCTGAGTACATTTTTATCACAATTGTCCCTCTTGGGTTTTAAGTTCATGTACCTGAAGTACAAAAATGACCTCTAAAATGCATGCTGATAGTTTCTTGTACTACATGGTCTGCTTTGTATTGTTTGGGGGAAATGTAGGTTTTGATTAATACCAGAATTAATTTGGCTCAGTTGGACTATTTATAAAGTTACTTCTTGCTGATGTTACCTATCAAGTGTGAGCAGACAGGATTCAGGGAGACGCTTGCAAAAAATTTTTAAAAAAAACCTTCTTGATCGAGATCCCCTTGCAGAAGGAACTTTGACTCATTTTCATTATGCTGAAGTGTGGGATGTGTTTTACCAAATTAAAGGACTGAACCAATATGTTGAAATTAGGAAAGTAAGAATATAGTGACATCTTACACCTTTTTTTTTTTTTTTAAAATATTTTGCCAATGAGAAAATTTTAAAATTTCTAAGTTTAGAGATTTCTGAAATTTTCTTTAGATTGTTTATTTGTGATGATATTGTCAATAAACTTGTTCTTTAAGCACCTGTGACCTTTTCAGATGTTTGCTTGAGCAGCATTAGAGCCACTCCTGCAGAGGCCTGCAGAGGGATTTTGAGGTATGGAACAACTCCTGTATCTCCAACTCATTTCACAGGCTAATCAGAATTGAAATAACGCTTCAGCCTCGCAGCGACGATCTTAACCCTAGATGTGTCCCCTGCGCTGGACAAAATCTGCTTTTAGCTCCCTGATTGCACAGCCCAGAGCGCGTGGGTTCACTCTGGAGGTGGGGAAGGAAGTCCTGGCGATGGTGCTGGGGCTGGGACAGGGGAAGGTGTCCCTTGGGATGGGCTTTAGGATCCTCCCCAGCCCAAACCCTTCTGTGGCTTTGATCCTGTGTTTGTGTACAGCCAAGTGGAGCCTTCTGCTTCTTGAAGGAACCCGAGGTTAAACCCCACAAAAGCCAGCTGCAGGTGCTTGATAGCTTTTGTGGGTGGGTTTCCTGCAAAAGATTACACAGGAGCAGAATATAAACTGAAATGGAGTTTGCTCTTCAGAGTACAAGGTTGGAGTCGACACTTAAT
>VWZN01005949.1:494402-576901 GCA_013396955.1 Regulus satrapa | reverse complement strand
AAAAAAAAAAAGTTTTTTTCTTTGTGGTATCCAAGGCTCTGTGTCAGCCTTGATTTTTAAACCTCAGGGAATACTTGAAAGCTTGCCTTGGGGAGCACTTTCTACTACAGCATGGATTTGGGGTTGTAGAGACTGGACTTGGACTTCAAATGTTCAAAAAAAGTCTTGGAGTTGAGTGAGTGGAGCAGAAGTTGCTCGATTTCGGGGTTCATTTATGGGCAGCAACTCCCGCTCAGAGGCCATGCAGGGGAATTGCTCCTGGTGGGAGAGGTTTGCTGTAGGACAAATAAATCCTGGAATCCTTCTGCCTGGAATCCTCGTGTGCCCCAAAAGGAGCTCGGGACAGCAAAGCCCATGGACCTCTGGGGCTGCCCTTGCCTGCAGCACCCTGAGGCACCACAGAGCTTTGGGGCAGTGATTATTCTGCTTTTTGCATTGCTGGCCAGCTCCGGGGCTGACTGGGATTTCTTCTGAAAATCATTTTGGATCTACTGTGGATTCCCACAAAGTGAACCTTTTCATACAAAAATTGCGTTCTGGAGGTTTCCGGGGATGTGTGCAGCACCAAGTGGTATTTTTAAACATTTCAGGAAATGGAAATACTCGTAGCTGGAGGAGTAAATTGGAATTGTGTTTCAGTTGATGTCTGGCCTGGGGGATGGAGGAAATGGGCTAAAAAATTAATCTGCTTTAGCCTGTGAGTTGTTTTGTGTGTGTGCTGTCCTTGGAGCAGTTCACTGAGAAGCTGCATCACAACAGTCCTGGGTCTTGTACAAAAGAATCAAGCTTTTATTTTTAGTTTCTTTGTTAATTGTATGTGAGGGGGAAAAGATACAGCCCTGAGCGCAAGCCTGATAGAACCTTATTCTAGTTCTATGACTTTCCTGTTGTAATAGTTAAGTTGCAACACAGTGATTTATTAAAAATGAACACATTTTTTTCCTAGAAATACGCCTTCTATTGATTGCAACTGTACAGAATACCTTTCTGAACTCCTTTAGCATTTTTCATGCATACAGTGCACTTCTAGGAAGAGTTTAAAGGTGATTTGCATCTCTGTCTGTCTCAGGTCCTGTTTTTCAGTGGGACAAGAGTTATGGGTCACTGGCATCTCAGTCTCATCCCTCCATTAGCAATGGAGCTCCCATTACCGCGTTGTGTAACTTGCAAACTCTTGTTAACCAACTTCTCATCCTCACTGCCTCAAGGACTTGCTGAAGTAGTTCTGTAATCCCGTGGGAAGCCAAACGAAGGGTGTAGAAGGGTTGAAGAGGAGGCAGAGCCGTGTGGGTCAGCAGCACGAGGGCTGGATGTGCTGGGATGACACGGACGGGGACAGCGCGGTGTGGGGGTCACAGCACGTCCGTGAGCAGGCGGGAGCATGAGGATTCCTCGGAGGGGAGAGAAAACCCTTGTGCAAGCTCGCTCCCGTGATGGGAAACCCGAGCTCCGGAGCTGCTCCAGAGCAGGAGGGGAAACTCGAGACACTGCGGGAGCGGGGTGATGGAGAGAGACATTCCCTGGAGATGGAGAGAGACATTGCCGGGTGATGGAGAGAGACATTCTCTGGAGATGGAGAGAGACATTGCCCGGGGATGGAGAGAGACATTCCCTGGAGATGGAGAGACACATTCCCTGGAGATGGAGAGAGACACTCCCTGGAAATGGAGAGAGACACTGCCCGGGGATGGACAGAGACATTCCCTGGAGATGCAGAGAGAGATTGTTGGGTGATGGAGAGAGACATTCCCTGGAGATGGAGAGAGACATTGCCCGGGGATGGAGAGAGACATTCTCTGGAGATGGAGAGAGACATTGCCCGGGGATGGAGAGAGACATTCCCTGGAGATGGAGAGAGACGAGACATTGCCGGGTGATGGAGAGACATTCCCCGGTGTTCCCGGGGATGGAGAGCGGCATTGCCCAGGGATGGAGAGCAGCAGTCCCCTCTGACAGACGTGTCCCGGTGCTGCCGGAGCCCAGGGCTCTGTAGGGTACAACATTTCGTGCTCCAAGAGCAAGGAAGGGCCGGCAGAGGCCGCCTCGGGATCGTGGGATGTGACGGGACAGCAGAGGAGCTGCCACGGCAGCGCTGCTCAGAGCCCTGTCCCGAAAACAAACCCGCATGTCGGGCAACCTCCCCCACTGCAGAAACCAGGGACGCCTTTATAATTTTAAACCTAAGCCCTTTAAAGTTCGCAGCTTGGCAAACTTTCCTCTCCAACTTCCGCCCCGATTTCGGTGAGAGCTGAGCCGCTCCTGTGTTAATTCCGCGGCTCCAGGAGATGGAGCTTTAGAACAGGCAAACATCACCACACTGTGGGAAAACGTGCACGGAGATGCTCCAGGAGCAGCAGCCTGAGAGGTGCAAAATTTTTGTTGTTGTTGCTGTTGTTTGATTGGTTTTTTGTTGTTTTTTTTTTTTCCCTTTTAAAATTTTTTTCCCTTTTTCCTGTCCTGATTTGAAAAGATGTTAAGGAGATGCTTTGTTCTCCCTCAGCTGAATGAATGTTTATGCGGGAGACAGACACTCCTGCCTGCACTTGGCGTCACTTATCTCTGGGAATCTCAGCAAGGAGTGACAGGAGTCCCTGTCACAGGGGCCTCTCTCGGGCAGTTTCCACACCTGGGATCTTGCCTTTGGATGCTCCCTTGCTGGGAGTCCCATAAATCAGCCTCTGGTCAGTCACTGCTGTACTCCTCGATTTATCCCAGGAGTGATTCAATGTAGATTTCCCCTACAACTGACACATGCTTTCCTTGACAAGGTGGCTGGGCTAGAGGGTGATGCCCAAACTTGCTTTTTTTCTTTGTTTTCCTGGTCTAAAGAGAAAACTTTGACTCTTCTCTTGTACAAGGGATAAACCGAAGTAACGTGGAAAAAACCAATTCTTTTATTGTCAGGCTCTTCTCCCTCTGTAATTGCATCATTTACAACAAAAATCACTTAAACAGCAAAAGAAATGCCTCATATTCCTGTTGGTCCTCTTGGGTTCTCAGAACAGACCAGTGCATCTCAGTCTTACCAGATTCTTTCTACTCCTGGTCTTTTGATTATTTTTTCCTTTTTGCATTCTCTTTGACTTGTGGACGAGCTGTGTGCCCTGCACCAAAGGCCTCCTCTTCAGATCTCCCTCAGCCTGCTCAAACACCCCACAGAAAATGCAGGAGCTAAGTTACTCTAAATAAACAGCTTCTAAACACAATTATTTTTCTTCCCGATCATTTAAAGTGTTTACAGTGGGAATTTCACCTTTATGTGTCTTTAAATTCTTACAGCATTTAAAAATAACAGGAACATCCAATTTAGGAACTTTATGGACAACATTAACGTAATCTTTGCATTTTCATATGGAGGGACTGTGTACGGATGCATTTCTGGTAGTGCTTAGCAATAAACCTCAGGTTTATCTTTATAAGATGGGCTGGTGAGTTTTCAGTCATAAGGCAAATAAAACTGTGCAGCAAAACAACCCTTGCCGGGGGTAGGTGGGAGGGATCTTAACCATTCACACCTGGTGTGTTTCAGGGGATGATTTGTGTCAGCTGGGAGCAATACAAAATTCCCCAGCCCAGGGAGGCGGAGGGGGATTAAAAGAGGCTGGGGAGAGGCAGAATCCTTTGGAGGTATGAGAGGATGGTGGAGTTTCCTGTTTCTCTGCAGGTAAGGGCTCTCTCAGCAGAACCTCAGCTCCTTGTTTTGATGATGTGAATTTTGTTTTAAGCAGAAGGAAAATGATGTGGTGTGAGCTGGTGTGTTGCTCGATGGCTGGGGCCCTGGGTCCAGCAAATTGAAGATGTGGTTTCTAGAAGGTGATAGGGCTTTCTGTGGAAGTGCTGAATCTTTCTGGGGCAGAGAGTCAGGTACCTCCTGGCAAAGAGGGGTTTTTAGCCCAGGCCTTGCTGTGCCTGTGAGCAATGGAAGGGCTGTGGGCTCAGGAGTGGGTGTGAGCAGCTCCCTCTGAAGGGAAGGGGGAAAGGAGTCCAGCCCTGAAGGTATTCCACCTGAATTTGAGCTGAGTAATTCTGGATGGACTGGAGGCTGCTCTGCCTTGTTTTAAGAGGGATAAAAAGAGCATTTGTTCAGCTCCTGCTGAGCACTGGCTGGTTGGACTTCAACCACTGTCTTCTTTTAAGAAACTGCAGTAGCTTCTGAGGAGTCTTGATCAGCTTTTGTTAATGAGCAAAGTGACTAATTACACCTCACATTCCCAGAGATGTATCCCTTCTTTATGAGACAATGGCAATCA
Organism: Regulus satrapa; assembly: GCA_013396955.1. Taxonomy (NCBI): domain Eukaryota; kingdom Metazoa; phylum Chordata; class Aves; order Passeriformes; family Regulidae; genus Regulus; species Regulus satrapa. The sequence goes on along the minus strand of VWZN01005949.1, from coordinate 572,651 downwards.
TTTCTGTAGGGGTTTCTCAGAGCTGAAACAGGATTCTTGTGTTCTCACTGGGTTGTACCGGGGGGAAAAAAAAAGTATTTGGTGATCCCTTCGGTAGGTGAAGCCCACAAAATATGAACTGTGTGACTGAGGTGGGGCATAAGAAATTTGGTATTGTGGAGGTGTGTTAAAAAGTGCAGGCAGTTGGGCAGGTGAGCCGTGTTCCAGGACATCTGATGCAGCTGTGCTCCCCAAAAAGTGGAGTGAGGAACAGGTGAGCTCTCAGGAGCAGCTGTGTCTTGAGAAATGAGCCCCCAGCCATCACGTGTGGTGCTATGGGCTGCCTGTGAGCACCAGCACTTTTCTTGCTCTCTGTGCTTCTCTGGCTGGGGCAATAAGGTGTTGATTCTGAGTTTCTCCATGCTCTGTGGCTGTTAGCTTGGGATTGGATTTCTTCTTAATTGTATTTTGACTCTGGTCAGTTCCCCCCCTGCAGGGATAAATGACCAGGTTTGCACTTTCCAACTGAACTATGGAAAAAGCTCATCTGGGACTGAGGCAGCTTCAGCTTGTGTGTGCACCTGAAGACAAACTGGATTTGCTCTGTGAGCTGTAAAAGGGTCCTGGGTGGGACTGCTGAGTTCCTTTCCGTGGGGGTAATTAAAAAGCCTGAGCAAAGCCAGCCTGCCATGGCTCAAGGAGTCTCCCTGTGTAGCCAGGGGAGGGATCTCCATTTCAGCTGTGTCTGCCTGCAGTCAGTGGCAGCCTGGAGCTGCAGGGCTGGCTCTGCTGTGCTGGGTGTGAGCTCAGGCTGGAGCTGAGCCCTGGGATCTGGCAGGGCCTTGCCTGTGTCCTGGGGAAGGAGCTTGCCCTCGTGTGTGTCTGATTCTCTGGAAAGCTGCAGCTCAGTTCCAAACACAGCTCAGCTGCAGGAGCCTCTGCCTGGGACAGGCGTGGCAGCAAATCCATCTGCCCCTGGGCTGCCTGCACTGGTGAGAGTCTGGGGGTGCTGTGCCCTTCCCCACCCAGCCTGGGGCTGTTCAGCACGGGCTGGGCAGATGTTCAGAGCAGCTGTGCTGGGTGAGCACTTGGGCTGATCCATGGATGAGCTCAGAGGTGTCAGCCCTGAGATCTCTGACCAGAAAAATCCACTTGCAGGCAGAATTAAGCCTGACAGTGAAAGNGAGGGATCTCCATTTCAGCTGTGTCTGCCTGCAGTCAGTGGCAGCCTGGAGCTGCAGGGCTGGCTCTGCTGTGCTGGGTGTGAGATTGGTGCTTTCCAAGACTTGTGATTTCTCCTGTAAGTCACAGAGAAGTAATGTTTTATACAACTGCATTTAAAAGAGAGGTGTGATCTTATGCTGGGGTCTGATGCTTTGGAAGTATTTATGGGATGGGGAACTTGTCAGTTGTGGCTGCACAGCTTCCCTCTGACTGGCTGGCTGTTAAAAGCACCATCCCAGAGCCCCTGGTTGCACTCTGGACAGACTTGGGAACATCTGGTGCTTTCTAAACTTGTAGGAAGACTGGACAGCTTTTTTTTTTAAGTCAGCATTAAGACAGTCTCTGTGCAAGTGTAACAAGAAAATTATAATGCAGGAGAAAGGTAGAAGAAAGGAAAGGATAAACTGGAGATGGGTGAGAAAAGGTAGAAGGAAAGGAAACAGCCTGTGGCAGAGTGAGAATCCAGACCTTTTACATCTGAGTATGGGAAGTAAAACCTCCTGGAGCTCAAAGCGTGGAATTCTGTTTAACATTAGCCTGTCCTTAGCTATCAGCTGGCTGTTCAAAGGATCTGAGTGTGTCTGTGTGATGGTTGCTAATCTAAATCTACTGCAAATGGATGGAGGAGCTGGTTAGCTTCTTGTGTGAAAGGTTATTCTGTAGCTGAAATTGCTTTAGGTGGCTCAGCTGTATTTTGTCAATAAAATGTGCCATCAATGGAGGAACTGGCAGTAAAGTTGCTCCTGTGAGCTTCTAAATGGGAAGCACGTTTGAAGGGCAGCAACAGAGCGTTTGGGAGGGGTAGCTGGCAATTGTATCATCACAAAGTCTGCCTTCTCTTGGATTTAGAATTCCAGTGTGTTCAATTCCGATGGGCTATGTGATTTATAGCCTGGATGTGCTTCTTTCATCTCTTTTGGTGGCTGCAAAGTGAACTGTGTGGTGTGTTCGAGTTCTGTGAAGGGCAGAACAGCGTGCATTCCCCATGGGGTTATGGATGTGCTGGGAATACACCCTGAGACATCCCTGAAGAGCACAGTACCTGCTGTCCAGTCCTTCTTCACTTGAGGCACACAAGAGGGGAGGAAAGGTCTTGCCAGGCAGTGAGTGCCTCATACACTTTAGCAAGTGTTGATTTCTGTATCCAGCATGACCACATGGGCCAGGTTGCTCCTTAGTGCAGCTCCTCCTGAAAAAAACAATTAGTCTTGATGAAAATGCTGGAGGCTGATTATTTGTGCTTTTTCCCCCCTAATTCTGAGAGAGAAATGATGCTCTTGGCAGTAACACAGAGGGAATTGAGTGGCCTTCTTGGTTCTGATGCAGACTTTCTATGTGACTAGGGATGAACTAATTTATCTTTCCATTTGCCCACTTCCTGCTTGCAGTATTTATTTAGGCTGTGTTGACTGGCCCCTACAGGTTTTTGCTGCACACTGTGGTTAACAAGGCCTGAGCTTCGTTAGTGTTTTCAGGTGTTGTGACTGAACAGGTGAGCTTGAGCAGCACTTCAACAGAATTGGTTTGTGAAGAAGTTTGCCCAAAGGCCATTAGGGAGTGATGTGCTCTGGTGTGTGGGGAGGGAAATAGCAAAATGGGGTGTCTGGAAGCTTCCAGCTGATGTGATCAGCTCTGAGTGGAGTCTGCTGCAACCCATGAGGGCAGCAAGGGCTCCCAGCCTGGCTTTGCAATCTGGCCCTTGAAGTCACCCTCTATAAGGAGTTCTTCAGCAGTGCTGAGGAGGTGAGGTCTTTAGTTGACAGAGGTCTGAGACCTGCTGTGGCTGGGCTGTGTGTGTGGAGCCCTGGGAGTCAGCTCAGCACCCCCTGTGTGTCCCCTACAAAGGGACTCAGGGTCACCCTTGGGCACCTTTTCAGCCCCTCTGCAGAGGGTTCTGTGGGCCCCCATCCCACAGGGCTGCTCTGCACAAACACAAAGTGGTTTTTTGGAGCTATTACCATTTCAAGGCAAGCTGAGAAATGAGCTGAGCTGCCACTCAGGGCACAGGGCTGAGATCCTGTTTTCTGTGGGAATACAGCTGTGCCCAGGCTCTGTTGTGACTGTGGCTCTGAATTGCTTCTCCCTGCTCTAACACAGTGGTGGGAGAGGGTTGGCTTTGATAAAAATGGAAACATTTGCCTGTGGGTGGAGAGGCTGTTCCACCTCTGGCTTTATCTGTTCTTCCTGCTGCTCTCTGTCCTCAGCAGCAGCAGCTTGGGTGCTCTGGGACAGAAGATTTGTTGGTTTAGCCTCTGTTCAGCCTTAGCTCTTTACTGAGGAGCCCTGAACAATGGAGATGCTCTGGGATATGTCACACCAGCAAGGTGGTTGTGCTCAGTTTGGCATTTTGGAGAGTGCTGTCCTGCTTGATGATAAAAAGACAGGATTATGGAGCAGCTGTGTTACCTCACTGCAGGGCGGGCAGCAAGGCAGGGCTTGGTGAAAACTGCTGGGGATCAAGTGCCTGTTTAATACCAAATGACCTAAAATAGTGATGTGTATCCAGACTAGGGAACTGATTCAATAAATATGGAAGTAGTAGAACAGATGCTAATTGTAACTTTCCAGAAATCTCAGGAAATAGGTTTGTTCTTTGCAGCTTATATATATATGTTATACAAGCATTTAATGATTTTTCTTGTTACAGTTGCATGTGGGCTTAAGGAGCAGTACAATTCGTATATTCAGTTTATATTCATGAAGCACCCAGCAGCCTCAGCCAGAGATCAGGGCTCTTTCAAATGAGATATTGTGCAGGTTTCTAAAAGAGCAGTGAAAAGCCCTTCTACCACACTCTGCAGCTTATCAGTTTCCTACAGCTGAAGACCCGGGCAGCTTCTGAGTGTTCAGTGGAGGCTTAAATCAAATATGAGTGATGGTATGTAGGAATATTGGTTGAAAACCCAGTTGGGTTTGGTCAGCAGTTTTGACCAATGTGGGATTGTTTTCAGCTGGTTTGGCTCTCTGGTGGCTGCTTGGGAAAGAGAACAAGCTCTGGGAAGGAGGAAGGAGAGCTTTGATGGGGGTTTACTCACTCACAGGGCAGAGTGCTTCAGAAGCATTGAGAGGGGTTGGGCAGGCTCTCCCAAAATCCCCAGGATGCCACAAGAGTGCTGCTAAAACATGTGTAGAAGAATTGGCGTGTTAGCTGCAGGTGAAGCACTAATTATCTGCGGGGAGAGTGTGTGTGGCTGTGTCTGGAGAGTCAAACACTGAATTAGGCTGAATCTGGTGGGCCCTTGGACTTCAGCTTCTGCTTTTATGGTGTTTTGTCTCATGAGATAAAATAAAGTTGGAATTGATAAAGGTGATCCAGAGTCCAGGGTTTTGAGCTCCTGGGTGAAGGTCCTTGTCATAGTCAGTGAGAAATGACTCCTACAGCATCCACAAAAGTAGAAATCCTTGATATGGGGGTAATAGAGCCTGGTTGTGATGAGTGAGTCAGTAACTATTGCAGGCTGGCTGGTGTATCCAGGTTAATATTTGTGCCTGCCTCACCCCTGGCCAGACAGAGCTGGCTGGGCACCCCGAGGGAGCCTTTGCTGGAGCCTCGCTGCCCCTTCTAGGGGGCCCACCACAGAATTTCACCAGGTCTCTCCTGCCGTGTCACCGTGCCAGCCTGCCCAGCACCTTGCAGCCTCACCCAGGAGATCCTGCCCGTGGCAGGACAAGATTCTTTGTGTTCCAGAACGGGCTTTTTCAGTCAGCTATGCAGGCAGGGCTTGGTGCTTTTCCTTTGGCCTGGGGAAAGACTTAGAAATATGAAATTTGATACTGTGGTGCTCAGGAAATAGTTGCTTTTTTTTCTTCTGTTGCTGTCTTAATTATAAAACCTGGATAAATGTATATGTTGGTATAAATATTACTAAAGCTGGCAGTAATTGAAGGTGAACCTGGCAAATGTATCTCTCAAGCCATTTCACAAAGTAATCATTTATGAACATAGCTCTATTAATTTGTTTAGTCAGATGCAGAGAAGCAATAAAAGTGATTGACTAAAAACAATTAAAACAGTAAAAGTAAATTGTTGTGTGCATTAAAACCTGCTGAGCCTGTCAGATGAAAATTGTAGGTTTAAATGTGAAAATTAAAGCTATTGATTTTAGCTAGAGTTGTATGTGGCTACAGAGTCCTAATTTGTTCCTGTTTCCTTAGCTGAAAGTTGCTGAGACAAGAGTAAAGATAATCCTGGAACTCATTCCCAAAAATGCATAAGCTTTCAAAAAGACATATATGATAAATATTTGTCTTGTCTTGGGAAGATGGGGATGTTTTTTGGAAGACTTATCTTAACTGCCAGTATCTTGACATTGCAGAACTGAACAGAAATATTTACCAATCATGATAACTTACTGTACTTCAAAGAAGGTGAGGAACGAGACAGAGACATGAGAGAAAATACAGACCAGATTAAGGGGCTTCTTGCTTAATTTACGTGTGTGGCTTTATTGCTGTTTTATTTTCATGCCTGACGGTGAATCTTGCATTTGGTGAGCTATCATTTTTTAGTGTTCAATTCAAATGGTAGCACAGGGAGAGGGCTGGAGCTGGGCAGGTGTTGAGGGATAATGGTTGGGCATGAGGCTCCAGGCACTCCCTCAGGGCTGTGTCAGGAGCCCACTGAGCCAGGGTTTAAACAAGAATTAAAGGTGTTGGCTTGCCTGTGTTTAGCAATAGGTCACTGTATTGTTTCCTCTCACAGTGTCTTTATATCCCTTTATCTATCATCCCTCTAGACTGTGTTATTTGATAGTTAACTACTTGATCAACAGACAGGTTTAAGTCTCGCTTTGAGGAGCGTAAAGCACATTTTCCGACAGCCCTGTTTTTTCCTCTTTAGGAAGCAGACTGAGAATTTGTGACCTACAAACACTGAGTCTATCTAGACTGAAGTGAGAGATGGGGAAAGTTTGAATTTTTCTGCGTGCTTGAGCAGCCCAGAGTTCACAGGCAATGTCTGTCTCAGTAGGAGATTTTTTTTTTAATGAAAAATTCAGATACTGGGCCTGATTCATGTGAGCACTGTGGCACACCATGAACTCTTGTGAGCCCGTTGCCCCAGATGAACTCTTGTGAGCATGTCCTTGCAGTGGATAACACAGTAGAGGTAAGAAGGACCTTGCAGCCCCTACACAGCTCACTGAAGTGTCTCTTTCGGTTTGTCAGAATACCCAGTTCTGTCAGCCTGCAGTGGGGTGGTGTCACTGAAATGCCAGCGAGGAAGACGTGAGCTCTGTCTGGTTCTAAGGCAGTTGTTGGGTGCTTTTGGGGCAGTAACTGTCACCCCTGCCCAGCAGCAGCAGTGGGATGGGTCAGGATGAGGGCACAGTCTCAAGCTGCATCTGGGGAAACTGAGGTTGGATATCATGTGTGGAAGGGGCTAACAGTGGGTTTGTTAGCTGAAGAAGCTAAGAAGCAAGAAGTTGATAAGGAGTTCTCTCTGAGGCTGTCACCAAGGAGACTGAGAGAAAAAGGAAGATAAGAATTTTGCAGCTGGGTAACTTATTTTTAGAAAGTTAGCTAAAGTCACTGTCACTTTTCACCAATGGTGTTATGCTGATTTATTGTGGCCAATATCTGAGGTAGAAGTACAAACAACTAGAGTGTGTAAGAGATCAGCCTTTTTCTGTAATAAAGTAGAAGTAGTAGTCGCCTTCTGAGACTGGTAGTACTCTGATTTGTGTCGCTTCTGCCTCGCCAGTGACAGTAGGAAAAGGTTTTTCATGGAAAGTCACTGGGCACTGGAATGGTCTGCCCAGGGAGGTGGTGGAACCACCATCCCTGGGTGTGTTTACGAAATCCCTGCATGTGGCTCTTGGTGCCAGGGTTTAGTTGAGGTGCTGGGCTGGACTCGCTGGTCTTGGAGGTCTCTCTGTGGTGTTTGTGGTGTCTGGGTTTGTGCCCAGCACAGCTACTGCCCTGTGCAGGGTCCCACAGGGACACCTCCAGCCAGCTGTCCCTGCCAGCAGGAGGGTCCTGCAGGGGCTGGCTCTGGGCAGCCACAGGGAAGCTGTCACAGGGTGTCACTGCTGGGCTCTGCTTCAGCCGAGCTCGGGAGCATCTGCTCAGATGCTTTGCTGAATCGAGTTCCAGCAAAGGAACTTGTCAGAAGTGTTTTACCTCTACCCATGCAACTGTCAGGGTGATCTTAATCCTTCCAGAGACTTCTGGGGGGGAAGTGTGCTTTCCCAGTGGTGGCTCTCAGTTTGAAGGAAGGTTTATTGTGCACTTCAGTTGTAGACTCTGAGTTCAGCCATACTAGCTTTTTTTATTTCCTACTTCTGGCTTTTAGATGGGTACAATTTTTCCTCAGAAATAATGAGAAACCTTTTATTAAAAACAACATTAAGGCTTTGTGTCATGTTGATGAGAGAGCATATGTATAAACAACATGTTTATGAAAGCCTTGTCTTAAACATTTCTGTCATCTGTCATGACCTCTCTCCCTGAAGAATTTCCATCTGAAGCAGAGGCTGTGAGGGAAGAGCAGGAGCAATGATGGAAAATTAAGCTGAAGCAATTTTCTGGTGGAGCATGTTGCTTTTGCTTTAAGTTTTTGCTTCTAGTAAGAGTGATGACTGGGAAGTGCAGTGCTCAAATGTGAAGGGGAAACAAAGGAGCTGAGTGGGTCCTCTCACTGCTCCTCCAACAACTCACAGCTTACTCCTAAAGTAGTTTTACCTCCTTTTCCATTAAACAATGGAATGCATTGCTCAGGCAGTGAGCCTGGGAGACAATGAGGATGAATGTGTGGCCACAGATGGACAATTGCTTTCCCCAGCATGCTAAAACAACCAAGTGAGATACTTAAATTTTATGGCCTTACATATGTAGCTGTTGTCCTGACTGTGCATTTTCATATAAATAATAATTTATTCACACCAATTTTATTTTCATCAGTCCTAAAATTTGATGTGTTTTATCTTTAGCATTATCACAGGAGGAAACTATTCCCTTGAGGGCAGGAACTTAGTGAATTTTCACATAAGCACCACAGCAGCATTTCCTTCCTTGTGGAGACTGTAGAATTCAGCAATTCCAGCCCTCCTGGGAACTATAGTGGGGCACCTTTATAGCAAATAATTGGAGTGGTTATGCTCCTACGTGCTGTTACTGGTAATGCCATGCTGAGCATTTGAGGCAAAGCAGGTGTGATTTTTGAGCTCTGGTTTAAGAACCGGAGCATTCCTTTTCCTGTTTATAAGGATGTGACTTGATCAGGATGGATAGATTGAAGTGAAGGTTGCTTTAAAAAGGCAAATAGAAGGGATGTGATGTGTGGAGCTCCTGCTCCAGTTTCTGTGAGCAGCAGGGCAGTGCCCCAGCCCGGGGTGGGGGAAGGATGATGGCTGTGAGGCTCTGAACATGAATGGGAGCTTCTGAGGCTCTTCCAGAGGACAGTGTCCCCACTGAGGAATGGGGCAGGTAGAAATAACTTTTGTTCTCCCCCCTGAATGGCTTTCTGGGGGCTAGAGAAGATGCAGCTCCAGTGGGATATTTGGGCTATTTTGACTGTTCTCCACGTGAACCATGGACTGTTCTTCAGGAACACAGCAATTGGGAGTAAACACTCACTGCTGCCCTGGCTGTATCTGCACATCTCTGGTAACAGTGATTCGGGCATGAATTCAGTTTGGTACTGAAAGCTTGGCTCACCTGTGGAGGTGATGAGGCTTTGAAGGATCAGGTTTTGTGGTTCTAAGCCTTGCAGAAATGTGGGGTCGTGACTCCTCCTGGTATTGAAGCTGAGGTGCAGTTAGAGGTGTTTATAGTCCTGAGTCACCTTCCTATCCAGAAAATTACTTAGCTGGAAGCTTAGCTCCCAGCGTGTGCCCCCTCCAGGTTTAGCCTTTATTTTGTGGTGAGATGAACACAAACTTATTGTAGAAGTGACTCAATTCTTGAGACTCTAAATGAACCCAAAATGCTTTAAAATGTCAAGCTGAAATACTGCTTAGTGATTGTTTTTTCAGTCAGGATTGAATAACCTGTTGCTTTAGGTTTTGCAGAAACTCAGTTTTACTTTTTTTCCCCCATGCATTGATAGTAGAAAATTCAACTTTATTGCAGGACATTAATACACAACTTTCCCTGCAGTTTTAAATGCAAACTATATTTAATATATATGCAAATGACCTTTTTCATAGAAGTAAAATTTTACATAAATTGATAATTAGCAATTCAGCTTCTGCTGTGTAATGTGTATTTATGACATTAAAGTGCTAAACAGATCTGATTTTTTAAAAATTCAATGTGAACTATGGCTTTTGGCAGCGTGTTATGAAGCAGTGCAGTGAAGAAATAGCAAGTCTTAAATATATAGGCCTAGTCATCCTAAAAAAGCTTTTTCTTATGATTGTCAGAGGGGGTCCTAAAAGCAGAGCTCTCTCTATGATCACCCCCAAAGTTTTCTGGTTGCTCTTTAAGTCTTTTGAGGCACATGGGAAGGTTTTTTTCACCTGTAATTCTCATGCTGCTATCTAACATGGAAGCAGAATACCATTTTTATTTGTCAGGGTGCCCTGTGGTGGCTGCATTCACTGGGCTGCAGGTGGGGATAACAAAAAGCTGCTGAGGTAGAATCTGCTCAGGATATGATTGTTCCTCTCCCCCTCTCTTAGCCTGGAGTGTCCCAGATGGTTTGCACTCCTCAGGTGGAAGCTCTGGCACTAACTGAGGGCTTGGGGGGTGTTTTTAAGGTCTGAGCCCACCTCTGGTAGGGTCAAGCCCTGCCCAGCAGTCTCTTCTGCCTCAGCCAGTGCTCCTTCCACTGTTACACTGACTTCTTCCAAAAAGCAATCTGGTTTTCTAAGCATTGCTTCCCTTGCATATCAAAGGGGGGAATAAAACAGGAGGGTTGGTGTGGAATTGCCTTCCCCAGTACCAGAGCTCTTTGTGCTGCTGTGTTTTGCTCAAATCCAGTGGATGAAGTGTGAGCTGCTCCTCAGCTGGGATATTGATCATGGCAAACTCCAAGCTCAGTGCTGTGTTACACATCAGTGTCTTTGGAACTTTTTTTGGTCATCTTGACACTGTGGAGAAGCTTTTTGCACATCTGCCTCCTTCTGGGGAGAGGTCTCTGATCCTCCAGGAAAAACAAGACCACTCCATTGAGCTGAATTGAGTGGCTTGGTGGAAACCTTACTTCATCATAGCTTTGGGCATCATTTCAAACAAAATATAAATCAGGCCAGATCTGTTTGAGCTAAAGCTCAGATGTGTCAGGAAGATTTGGGGACTTGAGGAAATGCAATCCAATTTTTACATCTTGCACTGAAACCCAGACTCGCTGGGATTTGATCACCTTTACAGAAACTCTGCGCAGCTCTGACGAGACACCTTTTTTCAAACACTTCATTTAAACTACATGCCATGAGAAGATGTGAACTCTCACTTCCTCTAGCTCTGCAAGGAAAAAAAAAATTTACTGTGGCTTGTTGTCTTTGGAAGCGTGTGTGCACTTACAGGAGGGGCTTGCAGAGGATCTGAATTTGTTTCACTGCGTGGCTGGGGCAGAACATACTTGTCAAGTGTTCCAGTCCTAATTTAACACGTGCTGCAGTGGGTAACTGCAGCTCTGCCAAGAGAGGAAATGGAACAAGATGTGATGCAGAGCGAGATAGCATTTCCAGAAATGAATGAAGAGCTGTTTCTCCTGGAGCTTGCTGGTGGGCTGTGGTTCTCCACGGGAGTAAGAAGTACTGGAATGAGATTTGTGTGTTGTGTCAAGTGCTGAGGTGGCGAGCAGTGCTGCTGCAGAGAACGGAGATGCAGAACAAATCCAGGGTTTAATGTGAGTGCTCTTCACAAACCCTGGGGTTTCACCTGGCCTCTCTGAGGACACGGTGATGAATCCTGGGAGTCCCCTGAAGGGCTGGGGGATGTCTCGTGGCAGGGATGTGTGTCTGGGGGTTGAAGTCCTGGCTGGACAGTTTAGACACAGCTGTGCTGGCCTTCAGTTGGTCTCCCTGGCTGTGATGGCTTTATTAAAGTTTGTTTCTTGCAGGCACTTCATTCCCAGCCTGTTGTTCTGCCTTACTCAAAGTTCCTAAGGAGTTTGCTTAACCATTTTTCAAGCAAAGATCAAATATGGAACGACAGAAATGGTCAAACATCCTCTCTGTCTTGGGCTAGCTAATTATTTTATTTCTTTCTTTACTCTTAAGCAAATGCTGGGAAAATAATTGTTTTATAGACCTCTTATATTAATGCTCCAGTGCTAAGAATGCTTGATATTAGCCAGTAGTGGTTTGTTCTTCAAGCTATGCTATGTGCTACAAATGAGCTTTTATTTTAAAATATTTTTTCAGCAAGTTGGGAGTGAAAAAAGTGCCTTTGTTTGCCTAATGATGTTGGCTTTATGGATCCATAGAACATCAGTGCCTTAATTACTACAAATGGATAATAAACACTTTCCTGGGTACGAGAATGGGGGAGACAGTGTGACTGTCATTAGGAACAATTGGATTTTCTCGTGATAAGTTGGTAAAAAATGTAAATACTCCAAATAACTGCCTGAGGGCTTGTTTAGATAACGGTGCCAGAAAGCAGGCAGCAAAAGTGGGATTTACAAAAATTGCCTCCTCCGTTGGAGCTGAATACAGAACAAGCTGAATGCTCATTTCCCACATGAGCTGCAATGCTTTTCACTTTCTTTGTGACCACTTTGCATTAAGATGTCTGGTACCTGGTTTCCTTGAATTACTGAAAAGACCTGAATATTGCCAAAGCAGTCATTAGGGGTGGTTTGTTTTTTGGGGGCTGTTAAAGTCACTGCAGTGCCCATGGATTCCCTATCAATAGATGGGAAATTTCTGCCTTGCTGGAGTCCCTGGGAGCTGCCAGAACACCCAGGGGAGAGGGAGCAGGGCTGTGCAGAGCTGGTGGCTAAAGCCTGGCTGTGGTTTGGGGGTGTTGGCTCTGCCACCCCAAGCAGGTCCTGATGGGAGCCCTGGACAAGCTGGTCCTGGGGTCCGAGGGAGATTTTTTTAGGGAGCTGCCACTCCACGAATTGAGCAGGAGGAAGAACAAAATGAATTAGCTGTGCCATCCTTTATAGGGGAGGCTTTATGATGTATTCTTCCTTGCCCAGGACTCCCATCATAACTACCCCTTAAAATGAGGGCTGGTGAATAATGGCTTGGGCTGGCAATAAATACATAATGCAATGCCACCTTTGAACCTTGTAGCTTGTGTGCAGGTCAAAGATTATATGGGTTGTAATCATGATTTATGCGTTCAGTCTCTTGATATTTTTTAGACCATCTTTGCTTGTCTGCTGGTATGACTTTAATTATTTAATTATTCTGTTTTAGGAGGCCACTGTGATTCTTCTAATACTGCTACAAAGTACACTTTTGTTTTTTCCTGACTATGAAAAAACTCAAACTTTGTGTTTAAGACAAGTATATTCATAAAAATGTCAATAAGTACATCCATGTAAGTGTCTATATTCAAGTTTAACAATTGGTTAAAAAGAGAGCTTGATTTATTACTAGTACCAGGCTTAGGAATTGTCTCTGAGCAAATAATGTAAACTTCCTAATTGTTGCAGAAGAGTAATTACACAAAGACATCTCAACAGCTTCTGTATTAATTAATCTCTCAGTGGTTGATTTGAAATTTTTTAACTGATGAATGATGGCTTGATCTCCAAGCTTCAAGATGAATGCTGTTTGATGGTAAAAGTGCATCAATCAACCCTTAAGCAGAACTTGACAAAATAATGCAATAGAGATGTTTTCATGTCTCTCCTGATCCTGTTTCCTTGCTGTACCTGAGCTCTGGGCTTACCTGCCTCGTGCTGAAGGGCCCTTCTGGTGGCGTGAAAGCAAGTACTGACATTTAGTTCCACTCTTGCTGTTCAGCTCGTGGGGACTTGGCTGCAGATGAATGGAACTTGCTCCCAGTCCTGCAGGGAAAATGTGTCCACAGAGAGCTGGGCTGCGCTCGCCCTTCAGGCTGAGCTGCTGGAGCTGGCCGTGTGTGAGCACCTCGTGTTTGCTGCTGCCCAGCAGCTCCTGCCTCCCCTTCAGACCCTTGGATGGACTGTGTTCCTCTCCTGGTCATTGCCTTGGCTCTGAGGTTTGAAGTTGCCTGTTCTGTGGGGGCTCTTGACTCGCCTTATTTCTTGTAGGACCCCTCAGTGTGCAGCTTTCACTCTGTGTCTTGTGCTGTTTGGCACTTGTCAAACATCCCAAGGATCTTGAAGGAATTTTCTCCTGGAGGAGGCTGGCATCTGTTATGGTACCTATGATCAAACAGTGATGCAGCAGCCAAGGGATCACTGCATTTCTTGTGCAGTGGTGTGCTCTGGATGCTTTGTCTCCTGAGGGGAAGGACCGATGGGATCCTCTCCTGGGTGAGCTCAGTGGGTGCCTTTGTGCAGGTGTGGCTGTGGTGTGATGCTGGGAACCTCGGGCTGTCTCTCAGGAGGCTCTCTGAGGTTCTTGGCAGTCTGCAGGACAGAGGAGGATGCTGGCAGTGAGAGGGATGCAGTGTGCAGCCCTGGCCCTGCCACAGCCACGCTGGGAGGAGGTTGGCACATCCCATCCTCAGCACCAACTCTATTCTTAAACCTGCTGCCTCTCAAAGGCATGACCAAAAGATTGCCAAGCCTGACTGTTGTCTGCTATCAATGATATTTTAATCCACTGTTAGCCACACTAATGTATTTTCACTTTGTGTTTCAGTTCTAATGATCTGGATAATCCCATTAACTGTCTGGGAGCTTGAGCACAGCCCATCAAGAGAACCTCAGGACTGCAGCACTCAAATGTAAGTGCTCCTGAACATATACAGTTAACAATCAAGTGTAATTGCAAGGAATAGTGCTTGGAATAGATGACTGCACTCCAGCCCCAGGGCGTTGTGGCAGATGCAACATAAGGTTTAATAAACTAGGTCCCTGTTGCCACTAATACTATATAAGAGTAATAATAGCAGTGAGAGTGAAAACATCCATCAAAAGCTGACAAATCTGACACAGATTATACATATGCACATGCACAGACTGAAGATGCCATTTAAAGCTGATGGAACTGCTGATAAAAAATTGTTAATGGTCTTAATGAAACATCATTTTGTGCTTATTACTGCTTTCATGTGAGGTTAGTTTTGTGGAAACAATTATTTGAGTGTCAGAAAAAAGTGTTTATAATTACAAAAGTAAAGAGCAGTATGTTGCCTGATAAATCATAGAAACAGTAACTCTACTCAGGGAGCACCTTGTAGTTAAAGCTTAAAATCAAAGCTAGAAGCATGGTGAATATACAGACTTATTTTTAGCACAGAGGCGGTGTCTTTCTTGTTGTGCATTCCACCAGGAAGCCCTGCTAGACAAATGACTCTTATTTCAGTTTCTGGGTGGCCTCATTGCAGATTTGCTTTCTTTTAAGAACCAGGAAAGAACATGTGGGGTGATTATACTGAATTTGTGTGCTGGGTAAGTTTGTTTTTTAAACCAAGTTTCCCAAAAGAAACAGCAAGGAGGACGTTGCTTTGAGCTCTGGGTGCTGGTGCTGCTGTGAGTGTCCTGCTCAGGGGCTGGTGTCTTTATTGGAGCTGGCAGCGGTACCTGCAGGACACAGTTCTGATGTGATTTAGGCAGGTGACAGCTTTGGCAGTACCTGATGGGCCAGGTCATCCTTCCTCCCCCTCAGGAATGAAGTGTTCTGATGTCCATTGGTGAAAAGCAGTGTGGGTGTGAGTGGGTTGGGGCAAACTGTTCATCCAACTCAGTTTTTATGGCAGGACTCGTTGCCAGTGTTCTCTTTAAATAAGAGCAAGCTGCATGTCACATATGAACCCGAAATGGCAGTGTGAATAAAGGAAAGGCCTGTGGGTCAGCTGTGTGCATGCTCCCGTGCTCCATCTGTTTGCTCTTTGCTTACACCTTCACCTCTTCTCTGGAGCTCAGCCTGCAGACTGATGCTCCTGCCTTCCATCTCCCTGTGCAAGGTGAGATGCAAACCTTGTGAGCTGCGTGCCTGCACCAGGGATGCTCTGGGGCTGTGTAGGAAGTGAGGGATCCCTCCCAGCAGGCAGAGCCTCAGATCCCACTGGAAATCCTGCTCTCCCTGTGTTGTGGTTAAGTGGTTTTTCTCAGCCTGTCAAGCATGGTGGCAGTCACACCGCCTGCAGGATTAGGGGTTTCCTCTTGTGTGATGCATCAGCCCAGAGCAATGCTGAGCATCTGCTGATGGTCCAGGGACACCCAAGGAGTCTGGATGTACCAGTGTGCTTGTGCCTTGTCAAAGTCTGTGCAAGCTGAGATATTCTGACTTGTGCAGCTGGGCTTTCTATGGAACCTGGTGCTGAATAAACGCACTGGTTTTCAAGCATGCATCCTAATTTGCATTCAAATGCAAGGTAACAATCGTGTGAGCCTGTTGCAGGTGCTGAAGTGTGGCACCTGCTCCAGGGGCTAATATAACCACTAAAAAAATGTAGCCATGAGGCTTTAATATGGCCTCAGAGACTGGGTTTGTTCCTCTGGAAATATATGCTAATGAGAGAGCTATTTAATAAACCTCTGCTTTTCTACTGCATAAAATGTGTGATTATTAGAGCATTTAGGTTTTGGCTTTCCAAATTAATACCTTGCAGTATGTCAGTGTTGTACATCCCTGCGGGGAGAATTAGGCAAGGATGGAGACACCCTCAGCTCTGGTTTTTGGATACAGCTGTTCAGACTTACAAGGCTCCTATTCTGGGAGCATTTGGAAGCCTGGGGTCTTAGAGTCTTGTTTTGTGCTCACCAAGCCCAAGGAACTACATGGGGATGTTTATTAATTGTTATTACTGTTGGAAAAAAAATTATGGCAGTACCTGAATTATACAAAGGTGCTTGCCAATTTAGGAAGGTGATGTATAGGCCACAGCAGAGATCATGTTTGTTGAAGTTAATATTCTTTAAGTGTGTTCTTTGTATCTTATTAGACTTATTTGTGACCAATGACCAATAAAAACACTGCTGGTTTTTGCTGTTTTTTTCCCCCAAATGTGTGATATATTCACTTTTTCCAAAGAGGAGGGATTTGTTTGCCTTGTGTGGTTGTGCTGCGAGAGCTAATATATTAAACATTTTCCCAGAGGATATCAGTGGTCTTTAATTAACTTTTTTCCCATAGGCCTATAATGCAGCATTATACAATATTTGGTCAGTACCCTGCTCTCCTACTCCTGGGTAGGACTTATTATTGGCTCTCATTTCCTGGGGGAGCATTATGAGTGCAGACAGGAAGAATGCATCAAATGAAAAGTTAATTGTGTTTAAGCTGTGGGTGAGAGGGAAACAGGGTTGAGACTTTCATTCTGTTGTGCCTCTACAATAAGGAAAGCTAAATATACAGTTTCTTAGGCCACTAACCCAGGAAAGTGGGGACAACTTGCTCCATCAGAGAGAGGACAAAATATCAAATATGCAGACAGTCACAGGAAATTTCCTACTTCAGTCTGAAAGCTGGTGACAGGTTGGTGGAGGCAAGAACATTGCCAGCATTCATGGGGATCCCTTCCTGAGGAAGGATCAAATCCAAGGGCTGCTCTGCTATCCAGATCCCACAAAAGCAGCAGTGAGGGCTGGAACACAGGGGCTCGTCCCTTTACAGACTCCTCATAGCTCTTGACAAGGTATTTGATGGCAGGGTGATGCCCAGGCCCTGCTAGCAGGGGTTCCTTTAGGGGGAAGCCAAATTGGGGCACGTTTGAGATGGGATTGGTGGCGCTTGGAGCAGCCCCGAGCGCTCCAGGCTCAGCTTCCTCCTGCAAAATCTGTTCTGTGCAAGGGCATCAGCTCCCAGGGGGGTGATAACATGAGAAATAGCAGCTGTTTGAGAGCAGGATTTCCAATATCCTCCTCACTGGAGATGTCCCTATTGCTTATAAGACATTTTTGTTGGAAAAGCTCCAACTGTCAGCAGCAATTTACCCGGCGAGGGTCTGTTATTTTCTGCTCTAATCTGGTTAATGGGGCTTTGTGGAAGCAGGTCCTCAGATGTTTGCTTGATCGCTGCTCCCGG
Source organism: Regulus satrapa (assembly GCA_013396955.1). Classification (NCBI taxonomy): domain Eukaryota; kingdom Metazoa; phylum Chordata; class Aves; order Passeriformes; family Regulidae; genus Regulus; species Regulus satrapa. The sequence goes on along the minus strand of VWZN01005949.1, from coordinate 555,426 downwards.
TGAGACAGTTCCGGGTTTGGATGTTTTGGGGTTGAAGGTTTTTGTATGAACTCAAATTTGGTGAGAATTGCTGCATTGAAAAGGTGGCTTCTGCCTCAGTTCTGTGCCAAAGCGTGGGTTTGTACCCAGCACTGGCATTTCAGCTTTCATCCAGATTTCTTTGGTACTTGACTGTTGTTTGCTCAAAAATTAATGAGCCAGAGGATTGTCTTGCCTGTGACTTCAGCAGAAGTTGGTTGTGTTAGTTCAGGGTTTTCACCAACTGTGCCTGGTCCTGTTTCAGGTGTGAGCAGTAGAGGCCAACTCCAGAGACAGTTTTGGTAACTTCTGGTGTATGGGACATGGGAGGGGTTGGGGGCAATACAGAAAAAAGTCCAATTGTGGTGTTTCTCTTGGAATTTGATTTGGATATTTTCAGTCTTTAGAGTGTGCAGACCAGCATTAATTGAATGAGAGCAGCTCAGGACCCTTCTGAACAGTGAGCATGTGTGTTCTTGTAAATCAAAATTAACTGGTGTGCTGGGATCTAATGTGCCAACTGCACATGGCAAGTGACAACACCACTGTGGCTTTATTGCTTGGATGCTTGTAACCTCTAGAGATCTTAATTAAGGTTTCATTGCGCTGTTCATGCACTTAATTAAAAAAATCAGTTCAGTCTAGTGTCCTGGTTTTGCAAATACCTGCACGTTCTTACCTTTATAATGAGTGATTTTGCTGGAAATATTCATAAAGTTCATACCATTTCATTATAATAATGAACCAAGCAGGTTGAGTATTTGTATATGCCCCAAGGTTGTTCCTACCGGGCCAATACTAATGAATAATGTTTTAAGAAAGGTGGATTATTAGCAAATGTGCTCAGGTGTCACAGCACAATCAGGGGAGCTGCACCCCGTGCTCCACGTTCATGTCCAGGTGCGCCAATCACTTTGGATTTTCCTCTCAATGTGATGTGACAGACTGTGACTGACACTGGGTAACAGTGGAAGTGATCATTGTCCAGGAATCTTGATTGGCAGCCCAGAGAAATAAAAGCAGTTTGCTGAAAGAAGCCTGGTGGAAGAATCTTAAAATAAGAAAGGATGGGGGAGGAAGATTCAGCTTTTAATAGAAAGGAATTCCTACAAGCATCAGACTTTTCTTTAACAATATGTGGATTAAGTAGTAAAATGCATTATATCTTCTCTCCCTTCTACCCACGCTGGTTTTATTCAGATTGCAGACACAGATGCTGCTGGGCCTGGCTTTAGCTGTTATGTCCATAATACCAAAACAAGATGATTGGATTTGGGGCTGTTTGTACAGAACACATTCAAACTCATTTAGAAATGGTAGTTTTCATTGAGATGGACAGAGTTAACAGTTTTCTTGGTTATTTTTTTTTGTGATGGGCTTTTCTCTGCTGTTGGGCATTATGCAAACTCCCATTTTAAACAATTTCTTTGCGTGTTGTTTTTCCCTGTAGCCTAAACAAGAACACAAAATTGCTGCTACGCTTCTAATCTTGATGACAACACGTTATGAAGTCTCTCCTGATCTCAGTCATCATTAACTGTGGTTAAAACAACTGGCAGTGGTTTGATGAGCAGCTATAAAGGGTGTGTTTAGCTGCCTTCTCAACCTTTTGTTCTTCTAACGGGACATTTAGATCCAATTCAGTGTCAGCGGAAATTAAATATGCAGTTTCAGGTAGGATGAAATAAAGATGATCACAGCTTGCATTCCTTTATGGAGAGAGCTTGGAAGACATCACAGGAATCTTTATTTGAAGTAGGAACAGGATTTTTTTTCTTGTGCAGGCAGTGGAGCAGCCTTTGAGCTGAGCTCAGTTCTGTGTGGATGATGGGGGGATAATTCTCCCCATTGATTTGTGGCAATATAACCCAGAGTGTTGATGATCCAAAGTCTGGCTTTACCCAGTTCTTATAGGGAAAGGTAGGATGAATTCTGGATTGATGTGGCCAGTAGTAACCAGCCCTGCATCCTTCTGCCAGCTGGATGTTGTGAGTGCTGCAGAGTCTCACCTCGTTGCCCCAGGCTGGGTAGAAAACTTCCAGCAGTGGCAGAGCCAGGTCCCCATTGGGCTCAGCTACATGTCAGAGGTATCTGTGAAACAAAAATGACATGTAGAGTAATGAATGAGTGCTTTAAAAAGCATCACCTGTTTTTTTTCCCTCTGTTTTGGTGGCACTGGCAGGGTGAAGGCACAGAGCAGGATTTGGCTGCTGCCCCTGCAGAGCTCACCTGAGCCTGAAGCAGCTTCTTTGTTACTGAATCTTTCCCAAATTCCACAGGCACCTCTGCTCCAGCTGTTCACTGGGGCAAATCCACCAGTCAGCAAGAGGCAGGCTTGCTGATCAGCCTTTAATGCTTTGCAGAGGTGGCCAGCCTGAAACCCCCAATTCATTTTTTAGGATGTTCCTGCTCTGCTGGGAGCCGAGTGAGAGCAGCCAGCCTTTGCAGCAGGGGTTTGATGGATCTGTGCAGATCCATGCCCAGGTGAAGGCTCGTCCTGTGGTGCCTCCTGCTGCTCCTGTGCCTGTCTGGAGCTGAATCTCCCCTGGAGCTGAATCTCCCCTGGAGCACGGCAGGGCCAGCGCTGCCGCCTGTCCCATCTGTCACTGATGCTCCAGCAGTGGCACAGCTGGAACAACAAAGGCCTGTGCCTGTTTTGACCAGTTTAGAACTTGTCAGGAGTAAGGTCTAAAGTTAGGAGCTGCCTGAAAATAACAGTAGTTGGAGAGAGAGAGAGAACCTGTGCTCTGCTTTGAGTACTGCGCCTCTTTAAATTGTGCTCAGAAAGCAGCAGGGCTGTTATCAGAGCATAAAGGAGTTTGTATGTGAGTCTATATATGGATTTCCCTGAGATCTTGAATCTTTTGGAAAATTTAAAGCATCTGAATCTTTCATTATCTCAGCTCTGGTAAAATATGAAGGCTTTTTATGCTGTGGCACAACAGTATTTTATTATAATTTATTTTTCAGTGGGCCCCAAGAAGCAGAGGAATTACTTTGCAGCAGTCTAATTTATAGTCTAATATTTATATAGGACTGATTCACAAGTAATTAGGTATCTGTGCTTGTATTGAATTTCTTTTTAAAGAGCAATAACTTAGGTCTGTAGAAAATGCTGTGGGATTTCACCCATTCCAAAGTCTGAAAATGTTTGTTTTTTTCAAAGCCAACAGTGGATGACACTCATTTTCCTGCATTTAAAACAAAGAACGAGTATCTTTTTGGATGCAGGACACAGGTTTACTATTTTAATGACCAGCAGCCATGTCCCACTACACTGTTAATGGGATTATCATCAGCTGGATGATTTAGTGCCTCTTTGAGAAGTTGAGCTTGCTACAAAAAGTGAGTTAGGGGTTTCTTAAATCATGTCCTGGGAATTTTTTTTTCCCTCCAAATGATGAAATCCACACATCTCCTTGGTGACCACTTTGCACTTGACAATGTTTCCTTAAAAATGGCAAAATTGGGAGCAGGAAAAACAGGGGAGGTAAAAATCAAGGAAAATACGAAGGCACTTCTTAACCATTCTTGCTACAGGAAATTGCAGGTGAGCTGAGCAGGTTTGGCAGGAGGTATTTTTCCTATTTCCCAGGCATTTCCTTCCCCCGTGTCCTTATCCTGGGAACCAGTTCTGCCCCAAGGACTCTTTGGTGGCACCAGGGCACTGCTGAACAGGGGAAATCAAGATTGGATACACCAGGCTGAGCTCTCCAGAGATCAAGGATCATGGTCATGATGTCCTTCACCTTCCAAAAAGTTTCTTCTCTTTTGCTGGAAGGATTATTTTATTTTGTTGGAACAGCTTTACTGACACGAATTGAATTTCTGACTCAATGCTGTGTTTCGGAAGGGGGAAATTTCAACTTCCAGAGGAAGGACAGGGATTTAAAACCAAAATTGAAATGGTTCTTTACTAATGAAGCTCAAACTGTCTTCAATGAATGGAATCACTGGGCATTTGGACAGAATTTGTGCACTACATCTGGTCCTCTTAAGTGCAGTAAGATAAAGTGGGATGGCTTAAACTTAATTCTGACTTGAAGGAATTGAGCAGAATTTACTGAGTGTTAAGAATGAGATTCCAGAATCTAAAATATATGTTAGGATGACTTGGATAACAAGCAAATCAAGGTCTGCTTCATGTGGAAGTACTTTCCTGAACAACAATGAGTTTAAGCTTGTGCACAGGTGTGAATTTGCAGAAAATTATCAGGTGGGAATAGCTGAGCCCAGTTAGTTCTGTTCAGAGCCCCTCACCACAGGGAGCTCTTTGGGGATATTGGTTAATTGCTGGGGTGCTTTGGTTAGTGTTAATATTTGTATTTATGGACATCTGGATATTTTCATGCTGTTAACTTTTCATAGGGATCCTGAAGGGTGTGTCTGTAATTCTGTAGCCCTGTGGTCTGTATGGAGTTCTGTTATCCAAGTTGGACATAGCTACTCTTCTGAACATTTCAATTTCACCTTGGGCACTGAAACTGTGGGTGTAGTTACATAAATCAACCAAAAGAGCCAATAAACTCTTTGCTTTGAAGAATTGGTTGGGAAGGTTGCAGGTTTGTGGGAACTCCCCCCAAAACAACAAAACCCCTCCTTGCTGGAAGCTGCAGTGAACTGGTGTGTGAATAGCTGATTTTTTTTTCCTCCCACTAATTTTAAAATTACATAACTGCTACCCTTGGGCTTTGAGTTAAAGTAATAGTCTGCATTCAGTTGGAGGTGTAATGTAAAATGCCCCACTGAACACCTGTTTGAATTATTGTAATGCTTTAGAAGCCTGTGGAGAATTTCCCAGGCTGTTCTTTGCAATCACTGCCTGGCAAACCTGGCTGGGGCAGTGCCATAGGTTCTGGAGCCACTGCTGCTGTGTGAGTGATGGATGAGGAAGCTGGAATGGGAAATTCCCAGCTGTCTGTGGGGAAGCAAAGAACTCGGTGCTTTCACTTCTCCTGTGAAGATTGCCACGAGTAGGGAGATGCTGCTTGGCTGCTGTGAGGTTCTGAAACCCCACGTTGTCGTGATGTGGTGTTGGAAGAGTGAAATCTGGAAGTCTTGATGGGCACTTGCCCAGCAATTATGACATTTATTAATGGAAAGATCCCAATTGAGTCCCAAGTCCTGTTTACCAGGAGATTTTGGGAAGCAGAGCTGAGGAGGGAGAACCCCTGAAGTGTCTGTGCGGGACACCCAGGTCCCAGTGGTGCTGAGGAGGCTTTGCCCCAGTAGAGCCATGCTGTGCCTGTCTGCAGGAATGTCACTGATGGGGTAAGGTGGAATTATCTGTGTTTCAGTCACAGAGGGGGGAGGCTGTGTCCTGACAGTGGGTTTGTACCTTTCAGCTGCTTTCATCCCTCCCTGGCAGAGGCAGCTGTAGGAATGGAGCCGGTGACATTAAACATCCCAGTTCTGTGTTTCTTACATAATACCTGACTCTGCAGTGACTTCAGAGCTCTTATCAGCTACAAGCTTTATTTCATCTCTGAGGATCCTTTGAGGTTAAAAATACTGTTGTGCTCGCTGCGAGAAGGGGATCTGAAGGCTTGGGGAGTGCTGGAGAGCATCCCCTGTTCTTTGGCTGGGCTCTCTGCAGAAGGGTTGCTGTGCAGGGATGACCTTCCTGGTGACAATCCCCCCTGAAGCACAAGGGATGTGCCCACCACATTTGGACTGAGGCCACAGAGAGCCCTCCTGGCTGCTTGTGCCAGCCTTAGCAGCTGGGAGTGTTTAAATGGCTTAAAATTTATGCTATTGCCTCCTAAGTAAGAGGCAGTGCCAGGGTTATTTCACTGTTGTTCTTTATTATTTGTACCTCTATGCCCCTAAAAACTGATGGAAATGAATTTTGTACAGGGCAAAGCTTAATTCACCACCAACTTCTGTGTCAGTCTTTGTGAAAGCTGCCTGAAAACATTTGTTGAGATGAGGGCTTGGACTTGTTTGTGACTTGTTCACCTTTACAGCCCCCTGTGCCACATTGTAATTGTGCTTTCATCCAGTGTTTTGTTTATTTCTGATTCTCTGGACTCAAAATAATCCCGAAGAAAAAATTTAAAAGTTACTGTTGTTACTCAACTATTTGTTGCTGCTAACCAGGCTTCTTACATAATGTTTTCTTTCTTTGGGTGTGATGAAAGAATGCTGCTTTTTAAAAATTAATTTAAGAGCTGCTGACTTACTTTTGACTAAATAATTTGATTTGGCAAAATTACTGTGATTCCAGAGAGATGCTTCTTGCTGAACACAGAGCAGCCAGCGACTGCTCAGCAAGATTGAGCAGGACTGTTTGGTGAGGAGTGAAGACAATACAAATGCAAATCCAGGGAACAGTTGCTTTTTCACAGTTGGTAGGCTGTGTTGCAGGTGCATTTTCTTAATGAAGGTTAATTTGTCTCGTATTTTAATCTAACAATACTTGGCATTGTGAGTATATGGGCTTACTTAAAAAGAGGTAAAGGGGAGTTTTTCTTAGGTAAGATTGGGTATTCAAGTGTGCTGAATATTAGCTGGAGTTATTCAGAAAAGCCCTATTAGATTTTTATGAGAGAGAGGGCCTTTTGATTATTTTGAAAGATTGGCACAAGGCCAAAATCAGCTATTTTCCTTGGCTATAAATCCTGAAAGCCTGAGATAAAATGGAATAGATTGGTGCTGATGAAGATTTACTGAGGGAGAACCATAGGCAGGCTTGACTACCACAGCAAGTAATAAAAAGGCCTTGGCCACCTTCTGTCACATTAAACCCAGAGTAAGAGCCACTGGCCTGCCTCGGGTTGGTCCAAAATCACTTTGTAAAGTTCACTGTGTAACTGTAAAAAAAAAAAAAAAATTACCCTGGGTATAGGCAGAAGAAAAAGCTTTTCTGCAGTTGCTTATTAAGCATCATGTGTAAATTATCCATTGTTATCCTACTGTACCTCAAAGCCTTTTAAATCTCTCATGCCTCTTGTATCGACTTGTTTTCGTCCAATATGAGCTCTCATGAATGCTGGATGCTGAAGGACTGGCTTAGAAATCAATTCCAGCTTCTGAAATATTACCTCTATGCCAGTGACTTCTGCTTCAGGGAATCTAGTTCAATATCCTTCCTCACACCCAGAGAGATGGCTCCTTTAGCTTTCTTATTTCTGGAACATGCAAAGGGATATTTCTACTATTGTAAAGTAAATAACATCAGAAATGAAGCTGTGAGAAGGGTCTGCGGTATCTCTGGCAATGGCCAGAGGAATTGGGAGTTTTTCCCCTCTCACTTGAGATGTGATCTCAGAGGATAATAACTGAAAGCACCATTTCCATGATATTTATTCAATAAACCAGTGACTTGAGTTTGGTCCTTTATAGATTCTCATGGAAGAAAGAAGAGCATAATCTGGCATCTGAGTTGAAAGTCTCAGTGAGATGTTGCATTCACTGGCATTTTCACCTTGCTGCTCTTACACAGGTACAGAATTGGTGAAAGGATTTCTGTATTAAAAAGATGCTTATCTCACTCAACTTCTGGGTTCACTTTAGGAGTAGGTTTTAATAAAAAATTGCCTGTATAGTAGAATTAAGTCAGATCAGCATCACAGAGGATTCTGTGGAGGGGCAGTTTGCTGCATGTTGCTCTTGCTGAGGTGCAGTGTTTTATCCTTTACAGCAGGATAAAATTGTTGAATATAGACAAATTTAGTTGTTTGAGGTTTGCACTTAATGAATGTAACAGATTTTTTTTTTAATTTCTCAGAACTTTTGAAAAGGATCTCTCAGCTATATCAAGAGTTTGGTTTGAGCAGTAGTTTTGGCATTTATGCCTACATCTACACTGTGTGTGTGTTCCAGCAGTGGGAATTACAGTCAGCCTCACTCGAGGAATCCTGTGGAGAAGATGTTTAAATGTTTAAATTAACAATCCAAGGCCTCAGCTCTGCAGAAGGAGCCAAGACAGCTTCTTGGCAGAGTCAGAGCCTCTACAAAAATTTGAGGATAAAGGGAGTTTTGATCAGTTGCAGGGATTAAGGTGAAGGAAGCAGTTTAACAAGGTGAGACTTCAGAAATGTAGCTATTTCAGAGCCTCTGTTTTTGAAAGACATTCCTGCTTCCAGAGTTAGAGCTTCTCTCACCTCGCAGCCTCAGTTCCTGCAGCATCCTCACAGCTGCCCAAAACTGAAGATTTAGAAGCTTTGAGACACTGCAGTATGAAGCTGACTCGCTTGGCAACAGCAATTATTGATCAACCCAAGTTCAACTTAAAGAACACAATAAAGCAGTGCTTGCAATGAGTCCAGAATGGTGCCTGTGAGTGCAGCTCTGGTGTGCAAGGTGCCAGCCCAGAGCTGAGTCCCAGGGGTGACCCACANACACAATAAAGCAGTGCTTGCAATTAGTCCAGAATGGTGCCAGCCCAGAGCTGAGTCTCAGGGGTGACCCATGGGGCACAGCAGCTTGGCTGGACACAGAAAAGGGATTTGCACCAGGAATGGGCAGCTTTACAGAAGCTGCTTCTACACTCCTGGCTGCTGTGCTGGGTTCATTTATTTCTGTCTAGTCAGGGCAATGATAGACACAAATCTCACTTCTGACCGAAGCCAAATAAAATCATTAGGCCCCCTACAGCAGCCGGGGTGCTGACAATACTTTAAAGGAGCATATCCATCAAGAGTGGAGCTCTACAATCAGCTTAGAATGAGGTCCTGAGCAGAATGGTGCTGGACTTCCAAATCAAATACAAATATTCTACTTCTGATTTTAAGCAACTGTGTAAGAAGTGGGGTGATTCTTTAGGTCCTGGCTTGGAGAAAAGAGGTTTATTTCCATTTTCCTTTACTTTTCAGGTGCAAGGTTTCACTTGACTATACCATGTCTGCATTCTTATTGCAACATATTTTATGGGCATAAATAATTGTTGGTGTTTCAGATGCTGCTCACAATCTCAGTGATTCTTGTGACACATTAGGCTACAAACTTGGTTTTTATTTTAATTTCTAATAAACTTTCTGATTAATAGTGACTAAAGTTTTGAAAACGTAACTTTTTTAGTAGCAAATTCCAGAGTGTATTTGAAGTGCAGTTAATAAAACATATTCCACACTAGACTGCTCTGCTGCTCCTGATGTGGTTTATTTTGGTTAAATGTGAAGTTGGGGTTTCTCATGAAGCAGAGTCCTGTCCTTCTGAATGATGCCCTGTGTCGCTGCTCTCTGTGGGGAGCTCAGGTGTGCCTTGGCAGGCAGTGAGGATGTTATCTGTGATCAGACACTGCCTGTCCCATCCCAGCTGCCTCTTCTCCTGGCTCCATCCTTCACAGAAAGCTTTCACTGACCCCTTTGGGAAGGTGGGACAGCCCAGAATAATGATCTTTAGAAGCTTTCATAAGAAGAGTGCAGAGGAAATTGTGCACTTGCACAGTAAAATTACATTTAGAAAATAAGGCTGGATGGGGCTTGGAGCAACCTGGGATAGTCAAGGTGTCCCTGCCTGTGGCAGGGGTGGGATGAGGTGAGCTTTAAGGTTTTCCTTATGCCCAGATCATTCCAGGATTTTATGATGTCTTGGGAAGCAGACTCTGATTTTTCCCCCCTGCTGTGTCCAGCATGGCCCACAACAGGAGCTGGTGTTTTGCTGGGAAACTCCTGGCCAGCTCTTCTCAGGGTGGTGGGAGGCTCTGGCTGAGCCTGGCCACTGCGATGTGCCTCTTGTGTGCCTGCTGCAATGACAGAAACCTGAGGGCCTGGCTGATGCTGTTCAGAGTGTGATGCTCTGCATTTTCACACCTTGCAAAAGGACAGCTCCAACACAGCTTCGCCTCATTGAATGCACTGGGTGAGGCTAAGGCTGTAAATCTCCTGGATGACAAAACATAAAATCTGCGTGGACCGTCTAATCTCCTGTTCTGACTGATATAAAAAAGAAGGGTCGCTGGTGGGCAGTAAATTAGGATGCAGCACAAAAGTTTTACCTGGAGGTGTTAAATCATTGATCTGTATGGGGCTGGTGGGACTGTCTTTGTTAATAACTACAGGGAGGATTATCTGCATTGGGGTGGGGAGGAACTCGAGGGAAGGGCAGCATCTGCCGAGCCTCTCCTCTATAAATAATGGCCTCTGCAGATCCTCGTGGGTTGTGTGCCATTTTTGTGATTACAGTTTTTCATCGGGGTATTGGCACAGAGCTGGGCAGCGTTGCACACCTTGAACAAGAATATGTTGTGGGTGTGAGGGGTGAAGAAGGGCTGGGGAAGCGGGGTATTTGTGTTTAATTTCTTAAACAGACAACTGCAATCACAGAGCTGTTTAAAGGGTATTTCAACCATGCATCTGAGCCTTTGTGATGAAGCTTATTCTGGGCGTTCTGCTGGTTGTCCTGATTTATATATATATAAATAAATTCATCTTTTACTTTGGTTGCAGAAATATGTTGAAAGATGCTGCTGCCTCTGTTACAACCAGTGTCAAGAGTCCAGTCCCTGAGCTCTTGCTGGGTCTGCAAATGCACAGGTGTAAACTGCAACACACAGTTAAAGGTTGCAGGCCTGACTCTCAGCAGGTTTTCAGTAGATTTCTTCCTCTTGGCTTTAAAATGGAGCTGTAAGAGTTGTCCTTGCAATTGCATGGAAATCCTTGCTGCAGCAGACTGTTCCCTGCTGAGCCCAGGCTGCAGGAGTGAAAGTGAAGCAGGTGGTGAGCGTGCTGTGACTTGGAGGATTTAGGCAAAAGATGGATTATGTTGTTTTTTTATTGAAATTTTAAGCTTTTCCTCCCTTCTCTTCTTTCAGAAGCTGGAAAGCTCAGATGGATCCTAAAACTAAAATCTTGAAGTGTACAGCTGAAAATCTCTGCTTCAGATCACTGGTGTGCGCTTTTTTTGTGTGTGTGTTTTACAAAGGACTTTGTGAAAACCAGTAATTCAGCTTTAGGAACACTGAGGAGGAAATGTGTTCTTTGTAAAACTGTTCTCTGTGAAAGGCAGGACTCGTGGAGTTTTTGGGGTGAAGTATTAGAGAACAGTGTCACTGAGAAGTGATGGTAGGTTCTCTTCAGCCATCACAGCACAGAAAATATTTTTTTATTCCCGTGTTGGTGTGCATTGGCATTCCCAAGATAATTTTTGTGAGTTATTTTAATTGACTCTGGGAGCAGGGGAGTAAATATTATCAGATCTTTTAATTTGTTTACTTGCTGAAAGGAAGGCAGGCAGAAATTATGGGAAAGCTGGCTTCATCTCAGGTGTTGCCTCTTCCAAGCCCCAAAAAGATGCAAAACAACAGTCTGGGAGTGTAGAATGAGACTCTGGACAGCAATATTGCCATGTTGCAATGCAACTGCAGCAGAGTCCCAGTTCTGTGGGGTTTGTGGTGAGATTTCTTTGTTGCTGCAAAGGGGGGAGACAATTTGAGCTGCTTCTTCCCCTGCCTCTCAGGGAGGGTGAGAGATGCTGGAACTCTGCCTGGGAGGTGTCAAGGATGGAGCAGAAGGGTCACCCCGTGGGAGCTGTGCCTTGGGCCATGTCCAAGTAGGCTCAGTGAGACAAACAGAGTTTGTCAAAAGTATGGGCAGGGTCCTTGTGCATAAGTCTTGACTTAATTTGGGGCTGGCAGCAGTGTCCCAGCAGGAGGGCTTTGCTAGGGATCAATAGGAGCTGCCCAGATTGCTTTGGGTGCAGAGGAAGTTAAAAGTGGTGTCTGTCAATGAAGTTGCTTGAGGGAATCGCAGAAAGTGGAATTTTACATATTCAAAGCAGTGTGCTTGTTTCGATTCTTTCAGGAGTTTCTGCTGCCTGCTTTTTGAAAAAAAGAAATGAACTCAATTTTGAAACGAGAAATCATCAGTATTTCCTGGCAAGCATAGCTGAGTAGAAAAGGACTGTGAGAGCTAGAAGGAAAGCAAAATTACTTCAGGATCCCACATTGCATCTTCCTCTTCTGAGACCCCTTTGTTTTGGGATGGGAGACGGCTCATATCTATCGTGGAACAAGGGGAGAGAAATCACCACCTCCAGAATAATCAGTCAGTGCCTGCCCAGGATGATGCTGTCACTTCGTGTTGATGTCATTCCTGGAAAAGCAGAGCAGTGGGAGTGGGGCTGTCCCTGGCAGATGGGTTTGGCTGTGGCACCCAGCTGAATCCTGGCCCCTCCTTGCCCTCCCCAGCAGGCACAAGGGCCACTGCCAAGCCAGGGCAGGGGTTTTTCCAGCACTGGCAGCTGGAGGGTTCTTGGCCCTCCTTTGGCAGCTGAGTTGTCCCAGGGAGGTTTTTGGGGCTGCCTTAGGGTGGTGTTGGCCCTAGAGCTTTGCTTGGCTCTCTGGTTTAAAGAGGCTTTGGTGCTCTGTGCCTCGTGGCATCATTGCAATGAAAGATCTGTCAGCATTTTCAGGAGAAGGTGTTCATTTCAGGCACTTAAAACTCAGCAATAAAAGTTGCTTCAAGCAGGAATACAAAATACAAGTGCTTAGCAGTGGTGTTAATATTTATCCCCAATCTTTCAGAGTAGCAGTTTAACAATTGAAAGGAGATTGCAGCTCAGCTCTCCTCTGACTGCTCCTCAGAAGGTGGATTTCATCACTGGCCATTTGGGCTCTAGGTAGGTTTTGTACTGAGGATGACAATTTGCCTGCAGGGGAGGATGGTCATTCCTGAGGCAGCTTAGAATTATGTATGCCAGCAGCAGTAACCAAAAACTTGGTGTTAAAATTCCTGCCAGCTTCCAGCACCACAGGATCTCCCGTTGTGGCTGCGTGAGGACTGTTAGGGAGAAAACCCAAACCCACCAACACATGCTGCATGGAATAAATCCCTTGCTATTCCTTTTTAACTCCAGTGAGAGCTTGGCTGAGACTTCCAACACATTTGCTTTCTTTGGGAGTTTGCCAAAGGTTTCTGTGCTTATTCTTTAGTTTGCATCACATTCTCCAAGTTGTAATGCTGATTGGGTGTCTTTTCATGTCAAAACAGTAGTATTTTATACTTTAAAAAAAGAAAACCAAGTTTTTTAATCTCTTGCCATTTTGAAGCAAATGGCAGCAGTCAATCTGAGACTGAGTTTGCTGGGCAGAGCCTCAGCTGTTCTCCAGCACAGCTATCCATGTTTAACCCAGCAAAGGAGCTCTGGGGGAGATCCCTTCTCCATACAAGAGCCTTACAAGCATAAGAGAACTTTCCAACGTGACCATTATTTCAAATTAATAGCAGCAGATCCTGAATTTCAAAGACAGCAAGACCTGGCTGAGGTGATGTTCATTACTCGTCACAGGAGCACTATGGCCAAAACTGAGACTGTGATGCAGAGACAGCTCATGAATGGTGTTCCTGACCACTTCCCAGTCACAATTCCAGAACCAAGGATGCTCTGGAAGGTTTCCCTTGGAGCTGCCTGGGCACTCACCCTGGCTAAGAGCCCCCTGCTTGTGACCTGCTTTTCCTGTGCTTTGGCTCTGATTTTCCAGTGAATATTTGGGATAGCCTCCGAGCCCTGCAGGAGTGTGGGTTTGTAGGGCCTTATCCTGTGTTAGAGAAGCTCTGTGGGTGTGTTCTGGTTTTGGTGTACCTGTACAAAGACCTGTGTGGGGTGTTTGGGATTTTGGAGCTTGTTCTTACAGCCTCTACCAAAACTGGGGCTGGAAAAATACCCCGCAAGCTTGTCTCTTCCAATATTTTCCTGAACTGCTTGGCACGCTCCTTTCACTTTACCCTTTCTATGCAGTAAATCTTGCTCTTGTTGACAGGCCTGGTAATTGCCTTATGTGGAATGAAAGTCTTCCATTCTCTTTGTTTTTATAGTATGTAGCCTTCCCCAACGAAGTTTAAAAGGACAGAAAAATTCATGGTGTTTGCAGGAAGAGCATGTTTTATGCCTCCCTGCAGCTGCAGCAGAGACAGTGCTGCCCTGATATGGAGATGTCAGGGGCACAGGCCTGTATCTAAGGCAGTAAATGTTTCTTTTATTTCTTATTCCCCTTTATTATGGTTGTCGTTAATTTTAAACTTTTCTTGGCATTTGCGACAATAAAAAGGATAAAAATCTTGAGGCTTTGTTCTTCTGCTCCTGAAGCAAGACTAAAAAGAGACTCAAATGGGACTTGGGTTATTCTGCTTTTAGAGACAGCTGGGAACTCTTACAAGTGAGCATTGGAACAGCACTGCCTTGGGGCTGAAGGAATTATCTGTTCCTGATGAACTCCACACACAGCACGTGCAGTGGGCATGAATGGAAACAAATGTCTGAAGTCATCACATAAAAACCTAAAATCTGTCTTCCAAGCCCTTGTGCCTGTGGCCAGCTGCGGTGCTAAGGCTGCTTTGTGGGTTTTACTGCACCCTCTGAAGGATGTGCCCTCCGGAGAGTGACCTGAACATGCAGAGGGCTCTGCTGTGCCTTGTGCTGCCCAGACCTTTCCCCTCTCACCTCTCTCTCCATCCCAGGAGATGGGGACATGAGGTTCGGCTCCTTCCGTTCTGTGATGATTCATTTAGAACTTGTCCTGGCTTTGGCAGATCAGCCTCAGAGCACCCAGGGGAGACAGTGACACGTTTGCTGCTCTTGTGCATATCAGGATTCCAAAAGCTTTGCACTCTGAGCTCAGGTTCAGGAATTATGTGCTGCTTGGCAAGGGTGCGTAGGGCTGGAAGATAAACTCAATTTTATGTAACTGCCAGACGAATTTCCACAGCCTGTGATTTAATCACTGCAGTACTGACAGGAGGGTTGAGCTGTGTAATTTGGGTCCTAGACTGGAGCAGGTATTGTCATGTGAATGGAAGGCATCCTGCTGCAAGTTCTGAACAGCCAAGAAATGCCAGCTCCTTGCCTGACCCAGACTGCTCATGGAATTGGGCCTGCTGGAACAGGAAAAGCTGTGTTCAGTCTCTGTGGGGCTGTGAGAGCCCTGCGCTGCTCAGGGCTTGCCAGAGGAGCCCACTCTGCCCTGCAGTGGAGGCACAGTGACAAATGCTGACACTGCCCTCAGAAGCTGTTTTGTGTTGTTAATCCCACACAGCTGTACTAGGTTCAGCCCTGTAAATAAATATTTGTTATATGATTAGGTAGTGTTGAACTGATGAACAGGAGCAGCTTGGGCTAGTGGAAGGTTCTGTGCCTATGATGAAGTGATCTCCAAGGTCCCTTCCAGCCCAAGCCATTCTGTGATTTCACTGTCAAAGCTCCAGGAGACCTTTAGCCAGGATGCTGCTCCATTATGTCACAGGAAGGAAGGTTCCTTCAGAGTGTTCATCCTAAATGAGATTTCCATTCTCTTCTGTATAAACAAGCATGGAAGTGCTCGTCCTTTTTTTCTGGTATTACAACAAAAGGGGATTTATACGTGAAATAAATCTTTGTAAATCTTGCAAGGGTGCCTAAATTATTTATGGGGGTTTTAGTTTGGTTTGCGTGCCATATTGCTCTCTTGTGTTAAACACTTTATTCACCACCTAGCTTTTCACATTAATCACTGCGGGATGTGCTCAGTTATCTTTGCTCAAGAGCCATTTATTACATTCCAGTGGCCACAGCCAAATGTTCTAATTTTTCTGTTGGTTGTTCTTCCCAATGCTTCATAAACTCATGACTGTTGTTACAGTAGCAGAGATGTTTTGTTATATCACACTGATGCATTTGTTATTTTCAAGATTTTGTCATTTTCTTCTCTCCTTTTGTGGAAGAAATCATGACTGGAATGGGGGCTTGTTCACTGAGCTTTGTTCAGTGGGTCCTGTCCTGAATTTCTTTGTCTGTCTTTGTGTAAATAGGCCCCTGGTATTTCAGCTTAGGCTGTTTTCCAAACCAGGTGATGACTGCTTTTTTTGGGAGCGTGTCCAAAACCTTACAGACATTGCAACTTTTCTCATTTTGATTGGGGGGGTGAAAAATAACCCAGACAGACTCATGTCTTTTATGGTGTTATTGGCACAGACTGATGCAGGTGACCTCAGCTGGCTGGGATGAGCTGCATTAGAATTGGCCCCAGTCCCTAAATATGACCCCTGTCACTGTGTCATTGAAATGCTCAGTGTCTGTGCAGCTCTCTGAGTCGGGTTTAGTATCTGTAAATGCCTTATCTGGCATTTAGGTAAGCCCTCCTGTGGGTCTCTCAGTGCTGTGACACCTCCCCTTCATTCCAAACAGTAAATGGTGCATTAATTTGTACATGTACACACTCACACACAGGGCTTTATTGTGCTTGTGGATGTGAATGTGAACTCCTAGAGATGATTAACAGGATGAAGATGTGCAATTGGTGAGGTGTTGGAGTTGCACTTTGCTCATGTACAGCTGCTGCTGTCTTTGAGGCTGTTTGGATAATTCCTTGGGGGATTGAATTCCTTCTCTCTCTCTGGATCTGAGCTGTGGGACCTTAAGGGTAGTGCAGGCTTGTCCTGGTGCTTCTCCTCACCTGCCCCGTGCAGCTCAGCCCTGATGCAGCTCAGGTCACATCGGGTCCCCTCTCAGCAGTGCAGGGCCTGTCTGATAACCACAGCCACAAGTCAAACCGCTTTGGTGGGAATAGCCAAAATGATGCATTAAAAATACATGAGCACAGATGGTTGTAGAGTAAGAAAGTCACAGCTGCTTGCTCTTATGATTTTTAGGAACATGTTTTTAGCTGAGGTGCCTGAACCACCTAAAAACAAGGGAGGGGAAGGCTGGGGAGCCTCCTGTCTTTTGGAGAAAAGCACAAGAGGAGCCTCGTTCTGCTGTAATTCACGGGGGTGTTGCTCTAATCCGTAAAGCACAGCCATGTGTTCAGATCCCAAAGGGGCGTAATTATTTGATGATAACAGCTCTCCCCAGAGTGGCCTTACTGGTATTTTAAAAAGCAATTATTGTGGAGAAAACCTATATTTTTAGTGCTGACAGTTTTAAGAATATCGAACAGTAGCTGCAGCTGAGATAGTGATTCACAGAGATTAATGCAGCTCTTCAGACTTTCCTTTTTCCCAAGCCAGGGGGAAAGAAAGAATTCTTTACATAAACAGCTGTAAAAGTACAGAACTTGAAGCACCCTCATGCAAACACCAGCAGTTGTCAGGTCCAAAGAGAAATTATTCATAGTTTTCTTTTAATAGGCCAAGCTGTGGAGCTCTTTAATCCCCCTCTCTGCTCTGGTGCTCACTCAGGTTTTTCTGGGTGCTCTGGGAGGGCAGAGAGCAGAGTGAGTGATGTTTGCTTTGTGAGGGAGGGGTGGTGCTGAACGCCTGCATGTTGTGGGAGGTGAGCTTGCCACTTTCTGAACAGTCCACAAACAGCTGCAGCTTTGGAGTTTGGCTTTGTTCGTGCCCCTCTGCAGGTGCCCATCCTCAGGTGATCACACAGAGCTGGTTCAGCTCTCCTTGTGATGCTGCAGGAGAGTTCTACCTCGACAAGCCATCAAAAGCGCATTTCAGAGCTCAGAGCTGAGTGTTTTCTAAAGGCTCCAGTGAAAGGATGTGTTTGCACATTTCCTGAGGGTTTTCTGTGTTAGTTCTTCAGTGATGCACCTTTCTCCAGTGCCAACAGTGCCCACAGGGGCTGTGTGGGTGAGTGGGCTTCTCTTTGCCTGGGCGCTCTCCACGTTTCCTCTCTCCCAGAGAAGCTGGGATACAAAAGCATACAGTGAGTTGGGCTGGAATCTCTCTCAACGAGTCCTGAAGCCTGGATGTCTTTCACCACTAAATTTCTCTTCTGTTCTGAGGGAGGTGGAACACAGGGTGGTGCAGCAATTGTTTTTGTTTGTTTTTAATAACAAGCTTTAAGGCAATAACAGGCAGGCAGTGTCAGCCTGATGTATTCTGCTTTGATTTCAGGCATTACACAAGGGACCAGACTATTTTCACATCTCCCCCTAGAGCTCTTTAGCAACAACAGCAGCAATAATAACATCCAGGTTATTAAAAAAAAAAAAAAGGAAAAAAAAAAAAAGGAAAGGAAAAAGCATCAACCAGTTCCCTTAAGGAGCAGCACAAAGCCACGGTGAAAGTGCACAGGGCTGGGCATTTTTGCTCCCAGGGTAAGAATAGTGCACATAAATAACAATTTCCAGTGGTGTTGCACTTTGAGCATTTCTGATGTTCAGGAAAAATAGCCTTCCTTTCAGCAAAGGAAAAATATGAGCCTTTTCACAAAAAGTTGCCTTTTCAACCTTTGCCTGTGTAGGAGAATGAAATAATTTAAAAAAAAAATCTCTTTAGAACAAGCATTGGGAGAACTTAGGGGATTGCAGGGCCCCTGAACGTGCTGTGGGTTACGCAGGCAGGGCCAGGTCTGTATTTTAGGAACGTCCCAGGAAATGGCACAGACTCATCTTTGCACTGGCCGAGTCTCAGGCTTGCTGTCTTCTACAGCTTCGGTTAAGTCCTTCCTTTCTTGGTCTTTTTTTTAATCTAAAATGATTAAAAAGAGAACCTCTAGGCTCTTTTGTGCCGGAACTCTCAAGAGGATGCAGGTCTGGATTTCCTGTGTGGTGATCAGGTGTGTGTTTGATGCCAAAGGAGGTTATGAGAGGAGCTGAGGAGAGGGGGAGCAGCACTGGAGGGGAGAATTGTGCAAATGTTTGGTATGAACATTTCATCAGAGCAGGAACAGCAGAAATGAAACTTCTTTGTCAGGTTGGAGGAGGTTGGTAGCATTGCAGGGATGTTCAGAGCTTGTGACCTTATTTTTTCCATTCAAAACCATCTGCGGGGATGAACAGAACCCCAGAGCCAGGTGGGAAAACAATGCCCTGGAAGGAGCCAGGTGCAGAGCCATTGTCTTCTAGATTCTGGCAGACATAGAAGATTCTGTGAAGTTCTGAGCCGTCATCTGCATCCCTGATGCCATTATGGGCAGAAGATTTCTTCTGCATCAGTAATTATCAGGATTAATTACATTACTTACCAAGTTTTTGCATTGATTTGGCTGGGCTGACTGTCCTGAAAATCTTTGAGGCAGTAGTTGTTGAAGAGTTAAAAGAAATCCTGTTTCGCAGTGAAGGGTGGTTATGGCTGCCCTGTCAGCTGAGAGTTATGCTAATGGAGAGGGCCCAAGAAGAAATGTGAAATGTGCACATTAGTGAGCACACTCCTTGCTAATTAGTGCTTTAACATGTGCACTGTGCTGTGATTCAAAGGCCTGAAACATCTCTGACTGCATTTCCACTGCAAGGCATTTTGCCTTCTATGAAAATGGTTCAGGAATGCAGGTTCACCTAAAATAGCCCTTTCTTCAGATTGAGAGGAACAAAGAAGAGAAATCTTTGTTTCCTCCTTGATTTAACCTTCTGCTTGTTCTTCAAAACAAGGCATTAATCAATGACAATAGAAACTGCTACTCTTACTGCTGTCAATGTTTATAGCTTTGGGTTTAATAGCAAGGACATAAATATATACTTTTCATTATGTTTTTGCTGTTATTTGCTCATCATCCACAGTGTCTGATATTATCATAACTCTTTGGTTGAAGCTATTAAAGTTATGGTTTGTAGCTCACACTGGCACGAAGCAGACAGAGAGCCATAAAAGCAAAAAAAACCCTCGTAGACCGAGATCAGCTATTAGGAAGAACTGGTCATTTTCTCCCTGTTCACATAACAGCAGCTCCAGTCTTGGAAAATAATCCTTCCTGGCCCCTCCTTGTCCTTCCCCAAGCCCCATTTGCTGTTGCTGCTGCAGGTTTAGTTTGGACTGACACTACTGAGGAGAGAAATTCTGTTGATGTGCTGAGCAAAGGCAGCACCTCGGATAGGAATTAGAGCAGAGAGGGCTTGAGGCTGTGCTTGCAGCTGGCCGTGGTGGTGCCCACCCCAGTTTTGACAGTAAAGATCCCCTGGGTCATCTATTTAGGAGGACAATGGGGTTTTTTCCTAGTGAAAAACCTTTGCTTTTTCTTGTTCTGTGTTTGGTTTTGCCTGGCAAGTTCCCCCTGTGGGGCCCTACCCATGAGTTCCTCATCTGCACTTGAGGCTTCTTGCCTGTCAATACTTTGGCCTCTTTCCAAGTGAGTGGGTAGGAAGACAATGAACTGATGGAACCAACTCGTCCATTAAAGAGGGCCAATAAGCAAATAAAGCCTTGGTTGAGACTTGTCAGGATAGGAATGGTTGAGATGGTGACCTCATGGGTACAAATCATTCCTCTTCTGGTAGAGGATGTCTGGCTTCCTTCAGTTTGGGATAACCAGCAAGTCATTCTAGATCAAATTCTGATCTGCTTTGAGCTATGCTGGTTCTTGTAGCGTTGCCAGGTTCTGATAGGCATGGTGGGAAGGATCCTCATTCACAGAGACTTAATCAAAACCCCACTGCCTCTGGTGAGTTTTGAACTGACTTCTGAGGACTCCCAAGCATTTCATGCTCTGTATTCATTTATATTTCAGTTTACACACTGTATTTCAGAATATAAAATTACAAAGAGTACCAATGCTCTTTCATATTTCCTCCTTCAGAACCAGTCAGCTATTGGCAGAGACATACTTTTGCTGGGTTTTCCCAGCTTTCTGCAAATAATCCAGGCTAATCCTTAAATAGCATAATTCTGTGTCAGAGAATTTTAGGATTTATTTCAGCCTCTAATATTTCATGTGACTACCAAATAAAAAAAGTCTTCATACAAATCTAATTGTGTTTCTCTCCAAAGCAGCAGCACACGTTTAGCAGCTTCAGAACAAGTTTGATTTCTATTTCCAGTAAGGTGTTATTCTCTGTAAGCTGCTAAATGCTGGTAGTAAGGCACAGAGAGGATCCAGGAGTGATTGAATTTCCCTATCTCCCTTTCTATGTGCATTTGCTGCTTCCTCACCTGAACCAGCCCCTTCAGATTCCCTCTGGCTGTGGGGTCCCTTTGTATTTGTCCCGTTTGCTCGTGTCACCCAGGGTGAGGACCCAGTCCTGAGGCCAGCCCTGAATCTTTGAAACCCAGAGTTTTCCCTCTACCCACGCCACTTAGGAGATGCTTCTGGAACCATCTACAGAAGAGTGCTGTGGCCCTCATGAGCTCTGGCAGGCAACAGTGTGGCAGTAAGAGGAGTTCTGAGTGAGCGAGGGCTCTGTCTCAGTGTCTAACAAGGATTTCTTTGGCCACGTGTGTGCAGGGAGGAGCAAGCAGCGAGCAGAGCTGGGGACACGCCTGGAGATGCTGTGTTCGGTGCTGGTGTTCTCTCAGCTGTCACCTCCTGTCCTGAGCTCCTCTCCACAGCCCAGCACAAGATGCCAGCCCTGAGGGTTTGCCCTTCTGGGTGAGACCTCCCACGGGACAAACTCCAGGCTGGCCCAAGGAGAGGAAGGCTCACACGCCAAAATCCAGGGCGTGTGAAAACCTCGCAGTTACTGCCTTTGCCATGCTCTCTCCTAATGTGGGCGCTCATTTCTAATCCCTTTGAGCTCTACATCGTGGGGTAGCTGCACTGGGCATGAATTCCTTTGGAGAAGCCCTTCCAGCTCTGCAGGGATGGACAGGAGGCCTCTCTCTGGGAATGGAGCGTTCCCTTTTACTTGCCACAACCATTTATGTCTGAAGACCTCAGGAACGTGAGCCCCACCTGATGTCTGTCTCCAAAGAGAATGGACTTAGCTTCCAGGGAAAAGTGCAGCCTGTGTTTGAGAGCACTGCGGGAGTGAAAATTTATTATTTGATCCAAATAGAGTTAAAAAAGATATTTTAGTAGTTTTTTTAGATGAGTGAGATGCTTGGTGTCTGAAACTGTGTTCCCGTTTTTTAACGCTATTAGGGTTGCTATTACCTGATCAACATGGAAAGTGAGAGGGGGAGAGATGTTTGAGGGGTTGCTGGCAGAGTTTCAGGGGAATATTCAGAGTCCTTTGCTGGGTCCATTGCTGCTCTTTGTGGGGTGGCACATGGGCAGCCTCAGTCAGAAGCAAGTCCCCTCCTCCTCCTCTGGAAAAGATGAAAACCTGAACTGTGCTGTTAAGGCACCCTTGGTGCCTCAGATGTTGGTGATGAGTTGAGGTTGAGGGCTGTGCTGGGAATACACAATCCCTTTGGCAGGCACTTGTTATTTAGCAGAATTACTGCATTTTGGGCTCGTGTGCCCCTGCTGATGGCACCAATCTCCATGTTAGGAGACAAAGTACCAGCTGTGCCTGGCCCTATTTGTACTGCTTTAGCCACATGGATGTTCACCCATTTAATCTGGAAATATTTCTCCACGCTCATCAACAGCCACATGCAGGGAAATGAAATTGCCACATTTATTCTGACTTAGTTTTGAGAACGACAGATGCTGCATTACTGTAAAACAGGGTGAGAGGGTTTGCTAGCTTTGGTTTTGTTCCTTACTTGTGTTTGATATATGAGCTATTAATGCTGGTGAGTGAAGCTACTTTTCTTCAATGTTGGCTCCTTCCCTCACAGCATCAAGAAAAGCTTCCCCTGCAGGGCTGGTGTCATTTGTGCTCAAATAAAGGACTTAGAAACTGCCCTGGGACTCAGGAAGAAGAAGAGTTGGCACACGAATGACTGGCAAACACAGCCAGATGTGTTATGTGGTAGTTATTACTTTTTCTTAATAATGTGACTTTTTCCCCAGCCTGAATAATTCAGAGGATGCTGTTGTGCACGTGCCTGAAGGAGCACAACCTTCTCCATCCTCTGGGTGTGTGGGGTGTGTGCTGCTCCCAGTGCAGGGATTTCAAAGGGGTGAACACAAAACCATCTGCCAAATCAGGTGCATCAAGGGTGAGCCTGGTATGGCTGCTGCTCTTCTCACACCTGGCCACTTTTAGGGCAGTGCCACAACCATTTTGCAGGGTGAGGTTAGAGCCTTGTTCCCATTCCTGACCTTGTGAAGCAGCTGTGCTTGGGGACAGGGGCTGTCAGTGCTCCTTAGCAGGGCCCTGGCACCCAAAGGACTCGGTTCATGCAGACGCTGCCTGTCCCAAGGGCCACTCAGGTCACCTAAACCTGAGCCTCTGACATTTAGGAAAGCTGGCACTGGCGGTCCTAAATGAGAAGCACTGCAAGGACAGGGCATGAAGAACATCCTGTAGTGTCTGGCAGAAAATTGAGGAGAGAGAGCCTGTGTTGAAACTGTTAAACCCCCTTTTAGTGTCTGGCTCACTGTCCCTTTGGGATTGGCCCTGAAGCTGCATCCTGTAGCACCTAGTTTGTTAATGGTGTGTTCAGCAATCCTCCCCATTGCCCTGTCTGAGTGGTGAACGGGGCCAGAGGATCTCCAGAGGTCCCTCCCAGCCTCAATGGCTCTATAATGCAGGTGTGCATGGATGCCAACAGAGATTCCTGCAAAGTAAAAATGAATCAGAACCTCTCAGCTTTGTTGGAAAACACTGACACAGGAGAAAGCTCTGTGGCTGTAGGTATAGAAAGGATCAGTCTTTCCTCACTAGAGACAGTTTCTCGTGACTTTGGAAAGGAAATACTGAAAAAGGCTCATCAGCTCATTACCAATCAGTCCTGCAGTGCTTGAGTTCAGTTCGTGAGTGCAAATACAGCAGAGCAGAGAGGTGTTTCTGAAATAGCTTTGTAAGTTTGCTTTAGTTTTTTGTTACATTTTGCTCCTGTGTTTTCTGGATCTCATGGTGCAAACAAGTCGTGTTTCTTGCAGAAATTATTTAGATGTGACCTTACTGCTTTGGTTTGGGCTGATCCTTTGAGCCCTAAGGAACAGAAGCGTTGGGTGCTTACACTGAACTGGAGCAAAGCAGCAATTTGATAAACCTTGGGTGCCTCCAATTTGCAGCCTTTTGATTTACTTTTATTAAACAATTATAGCTGGATTTGCCTTTTGGGGAGCCTTTGTTTATGGCATTCAAAGCTAACAAAGCCCAGCTAAGCCGGAGGATGGATTATGGAAAATCAAAGCTAGCTCTCCTAATCGGGACAATGGAGCCTCGCCACGACACCTGGGAGGCCCACACTCCAATATGATAAAGTATTTTCTTTGAGAGAAGGTCACCAAAAGTTCACTTTTACAGAGACGTTCTTATTCTCGGCTAATGGGGCTCCCCGTAGCATGGTCCTGCAGTTGCTTCACATAAAAAGGGATGGATTGTCAAAGAAATTACCTTTAAAGCTCCTCCCTGGCAAACTGATTTGAAAGGACAGCTCAAGTGCTGTGTCCTGGCCAGAGGAGCAGTCCCTGACCCAGCCACACAAGCTGTGGTGCCTCTTTGCACTTGTGCAGGTTGGGATTTGTCAGCAGTTTGAGGCCAACCCTCGTTGCTGGGCAAGTGCCATTCTTTAGGCTCGTGCTTTACAAAAGAATCTCCTGCCTGGCTTCCAGAGCAAGCCGTTTAATCTTTTTGTGCTGTGGAAATGAAGACGTTGTCAGCCCTTTGGGGATATTGTGTGCTTCTCATATGGTGAGTGAGATGGCCTAAGTCCTTTTTTGGTCCTGAGGAGCTAAACACAAAATCAAAACACATAAGCAGAGCCAGACTTGGCACTTGTTCTGTGTGTTATGTATGTAATTTCCTGCACATGTAATTGATCCTCAGTCATAGCTGGGCCCACACCCAACTCTCGGAGACTGTGGGGATTATTCTTTCTGATCCCTTTCTGGCTTAGCTGGCTCAGTTTTCCCAGAAGGGGGAGAGAGATGGGAGCAGGGTGCAAGAAGTATGACCTAGAGCCAACATCATCTGCTGGCAGAATTAGGAACGGGCTGCTTGGGCTTGTAATTTGATTATTCTTAGAGGTAACTGAAGAAGATTTTGAAAAAATGCGGTTATCTTTTAAAAATTACTTTGATTTTACATAGAAGGGAGAAATAATATCAGCCCAGATGTTTATTTGGGCACTGGCTCCACTGATTTGGCTCCAATGAATTTATTTTTTTTTTTTTAAATGCTATTGGCATTATACTTTTGCAAATTAAAACCCTAATTGGAACATTGTTGCCAAGTCATTATTAATTGATTTGATTAAATCTCCTCTAAAATAATTCTGTGTCAGAAGATGACAGTTTTTCAGAGGAAACTACTAGAACCTTGTCCTCATTTTGAACAGTAAAAAGCATTGCAATTACATGCTTAGATCTGCAATGCTTATGTACAAATTTAGGTAAAAGAAATCGGGTAAAGTTTTAATTCTCAGCCTTCAAAATTGGAGACTGACTCCGGTAGAACAGACATGTGGCTTTGAAATGATTTTTTTTTGGTTTGTTCTCTACCTAGTTCTCAGAGTAGGCAATTGCATTTGTTATGCCGTGGAAATGAGGCTGTTTCTAATGGGTTTGGGTGTTTTAGGATTCCGGCGAGAAGCTCTGGCCCCAGGAGCCCTGAGCAGTGCTTGCTGGCTGTGAACCCATTTCACGGGCACTCCTGCAGCAGCTGCACCGTTCGCTCTGCAGCGTGAGCTGGGACAGATCCCCTGGAGCCTCTGGAGGAGGGCACACCTTGGGCTGGCGGGGTTTCAGCAGGGCTGCAGGATGGTTTGTTTAAAGCAGTGAGCGCATTAGGAGGCCTGTGGGAGGTGTGGGGAGCAGCAGGAAATGCAGTTGTGCTGTGATGGCCTGTCCCTTCAGATACTTCACTGCTACAGTGCAGGGTAATTAACTGTGTAAGTTAATAGAGTGTTTTAAATCCTCTGGGGCTGCTTGGAGTCGTTCAGCTCACATTAGTGGGCTTCGTGGCAGGCTTGTTGTGCATTAAAGCCCTCATGCTTCAGCATGAAATCAGCCCGGCTACCCCTTATATGTGACCCCTTCTATTTTATAACGTTAAATACATCCCCCTGTCCGCCGCCCTCAGCTGCTGCCATGGCCAGCCCTGTTTCTGCAGACACGCTCTGACGGGGGGAATCTCCCCACAGAAACCCCCGAGCCTGGTGCTGCTCTGTGCCGGGACAGACACCCGCAGACAAGGGAGGTGAATTCTGCACGTTTGCAGAGAATGCCTCCTCCCAAACCCCGGTGGCTTAGGTGCTGTGCTCGTACATAAACCACCCCTCTCCCAGCTGAACTCTGCCCGGGAGCTGCTCTGGTCAAACCCCGGGCACCATCTTTGCTGTTTTGTCCCATCGAACAATTTAAGTTCTGTGAAACCGAGGGCCTTGGGATGGGCGTACAGCATCCGCGCTCTCAGTCTCTGTCTCACTTCTGGGTTTTGAGTTTTCTAATCTGTTTATGTTCCAATAAATCCTTAATACAAAAACTGCTTTAAAACAATTGAAAATAAAACAAAGAGAGGAATTTAAATTGCTCATGGCTTGCTTTGTATGGCTTCCAGGCATTTGAGCAATTTTTGCTAACAAGTATCCGGTAACCTATTTCCAAAGGCCACTAGCAGATAATTATATTTGGTTAATTTACATACTTTCAGTTTATAATCCTAATTAGTTCTCCAACCAGTAGTCCCTAGGCAATATGTAGTCTTACCTCATTTTATTTGCCATCCCTACTGTGCAAGTTCTCTTAATTTACAAAAAAATGCTGTTAGGTTTGGTTCAGGGCTTTCCCATTTCAGTGCACATCTAAACCGGGCGATTCCATGCCGCTTTAAACCCTGTTTGCAAATAAGTATTTTACATTTTTATAGATTTTTACATCTGGGAGACAGTGTGCAGTTCAGGGAAGCTGACCCCAGTTTGACACGGAGCCTGTTTGCATTGCAGAGAGCCAGAGCCAAATTCTGCACCAGCCTGTATCCAGGGTGTCCCCTTGTCCCCTCTGCTGGGATGGGGAGGCACCAGTTGTCAAGGGATGGCTCTGAGGTGTTGCCATGGCAGGAGCAGGGACAGTGTGTGGAGCAGCAGGAATGTGCCAGGGCTGTGGGAGAGTCTCCAGGAGCTGCACACACAGATTCTGGTTAGACCTCTCAGCTGGGCAATTCCTTGTTCTGTCTTTGTGTATTTAGGGTCTCTCCCTGCATGCTTATTATCCTGGGATCCCTTTTGCACCCAAGCTTGAGCTTACGCTCAGTAAAGGGGCTGAGGAGGAAGCTGGATATGAAATTTCATACTTCCAGGTTTAAATAAACTTGAAAGACCACTTGGAATGAGCATTCCCAGTGGAAGGAACACACGTCCCAGTGCTGATCCCTGCAGGACTGCGAGGATCTGCAGCTGCAGTCGTGTCCAGCCACAACCAACCCACCACGTTGTCCCACAGGAGTGTGGCCCTGGTGGAGAGTGTTGGGTTTTGGATACAACCTGCAGTAACCCAGGGCACAAAACCTCTGCTGCTGCCTGGAGAGTTCTTGTATGAAATGTCCTTAAATAACAGCACAATTCCCAGTGTTATATTTTTAAGCGCTGGGGTGTGTACTACAGTGAGATTTTTAGAAAATCTGTTGGATGAAATATTTCCTCTTAGGTATCCAGGGCTGCTTTTAGTGGGATTCATTGCTCTGTAATGTCAGGTTTGGATTAATGTTATGATAATTTCCAATGTTTCTTTGCAAGCATTGAAAAGACCCCAAATCTCCCTCTGCAACACCTCATTAAGTACTTTGATAGGGCAATGAGAAGTGGGATGACAACTGAAAAAGCAAAATTTGCAAAGCTTTTGTTCAGATTCCCAGTATAACTGATGGATTCTGTGAACTGATGCTAATTAATAAATCCTAGCCCTAAAGGAGAGAGGTGATTTTTAACTGCCCAAAATAGCAAGTGAGGAAAAACTCAAAGGTGTGAGAGTAATTCTTGGCCAATAATTTTATTTCAACATCTTAACAAATGGTAATTTTATACTGTGGATGCTTTGTCGTAATTCCTGCAAATCACACTGAATTCCCAAGCATATTCCTGCTGCTATCCAATGCACAAAATGCTCAGCGTTGAAGTCACTGGTGCCCAAAGAAACCACGGCATGTGAGGCTGTTCCAGAGCAGTCTGTTTTTATGAGGAGCAGCTTGATAATAATTATTCCTCATTAGATAATTTCAACTCTTACTCTAATATTTCCAGGCAGACTAAAGGTGGCTCAGCTGTCTTTTCATGCCTGGTTTTCGGGATTGTTATTCCACACTACTCCCAGCTCTGTGCATCTGAGAGTGTGGGCTTGAGGAGGGGCAGCATTTTGGCTCTCACATCTGCAGCCGGGATGAGCAGAACACGAGCTCAGGGTGAAGCAGGTTTGAGACAGAGGTGGCCAATGTCTCACGCTGAAAGCAGAGTGTGCAAACCTGGTGGTTTTCCCTCTGTACCACTGGTGGTGGTATCAGCTGGTGCCTGTCAGGTGAAATCCCAGCCCTGACAAAGTCAATAGAGAAACCTTTCACAGCCTACAGCAGGACTAGTTCTTTATCCCGAAGGAAAATACAGTTTGAAGGTAAATTTGCAGAGGCTTACTGACAAGAGTGCCAGGTTACACAGGCTGCAGGGGCATTTCCAGGTATATGGAAGCTCACTGTGGAGTGTGGCAGATACATTCCATGGAATTCAGTGCTGGTCCACAGAGGGAGCAGAAGAAACCTGGACAAATCTGGGTTTTGCTTCTAAATGACAAAATAGGCACAAGAAGCTGTTAATCTCTCC
Source organism: Regulus satrapa (assembly GCA_013396955.1). Classification (NCBI taxonomy): domain Eukaryota; kingdom Metazoa; phylum Chordata; class Aves; order Passeriformes; family Regulidae; genus Regulus; species Regulus satrapa. The sequence goes on along the minus strand of VWZN01005949.1, from coordinate 527,026 downwards.
CCTTCCAACTTTGAACTTCTGTCATTAAGACTGCAATTCTGGCTCATTTGAGTTATAACAAAAAAGCCCAGAACAATAACATAGAAGGTTTTCAGTGAAAAAGAGGGGATGGAGAATTTGGGAACTATTCATAATGAGTCTACATGACTTAATCCAGCAGAATATTCCAGTTTATATCTGAATTCTTAATCAGAAATAGAAAACACACAAAGGAATGTCATACCTTGTTGACACTTCTGCTATATTTTGCCATCTCCTTTAATTTGTATATTTATTTGCTTTAGCTTTTATATGCTTTAATTTACATATTGCCTGGTTTTAATGCAAACCCTCACTGAAGGCTGTAGCTGGGATTTATACACCACTAAGAAACCACAAAGCAAAACATGAGAGCAGTTCTGTTTCTTTCTTACAAGTCACCTTAAATACCTTGTGAGCTGAAGATCAGCACTGCTTGATTTTACTCTTGCTATTCCTTGTGCCTCTCCCTGGCTTCTTCCCTCAAGAAAACCTCAATCCAAACTCCCCCCAAAGTCAGAATGACAATTATTCCCTCAGGTTTGGCTCCAGTGGCTGTCCAGGCATTGCTGTAGTACAGGAGCTGCACTCCATAAAATTATATTCTAGGTGGTGAAACCAGGAAGGAATAAAAAGAATTTAAAGTAGCTTGAAATATAAAACAATAATTTATTTTACTTCATTTTACTTGTTAACGTTTGTCGCTAATGATGATTTCATGAAACTGCTTTTATGATTCAATACATTCAAATCTATAAAGCAAACAGTTACTACCATGGGCTTTTCAAATTCCACAAACTGTCTTATATAAACAAATTAGCTGTACATGCACGTTTCTTCAATAGGTTGCAACATTTGCAAACATGCTTTAAAATCCTTTAAAGCTGCATAATAGTGTACTTTGCCTCAGGCTTTTCAGATGAAACCTCTATACTTTCTTCAGAAACCTTAAAGAGAAAAATGCTTAAATGTTGAGCATAACTCTAAAAACTGCTGTTTAATAAATGTTAAATATTACAAGAGAATGATTCTAATTCTGAGTTTAAACCTTGAGCTAAGTATTGATAAACAGCACTCTGTGTAGAAGTGAACAGCAAAATAATATCACAAAATATGGTTTCACAAAAAAAAAAAAAAAAAAACCCCAAAAAACCAAACCAACAACTTATGTGCAGTTGCTCTTGTGGGTTTCTTGCATGTTTTTCTTCTTTTAAGTAAAGAAAAGCACGGGTACCTTTTAATATGAATATAGTCTAAGTAAATTACCTGTGTAAGTATGGTTAATACATTGCTGATATTTAAACACTTCATGTAAAAGGTAACAAGTAAAAAAGTACAATCAGTATTCCAAAAAGCACTGCTAATATTGCCTTTGAAGGAGATGGGCAAGCTTCCTCTCCACTGCAGAGTGGAGATCCTGGCACCCACGGTTGTAGAGTTCAGTATTTGAACTATAAACTCGGTGACTGTATCTTATATACAAAAATCTTGCCACATTGAACGAGGCATTGATTCCTACCCCACTGGTAGTGTTTTATGTACATAATTTAGCACTGGGGATTGATTATACAGTAGTCACTGACAGGAAGGAATTGTACACCCGCGTGCCGTCCGGTGACTTTGTTCCGTGGGTTAGCAGTTCTTGGATTGTCATCCAATTGTCAAATATTTTTTTATTTCTCTTCTTCATCATTTTTTTGTGGCTCAGTTCGATGATGTTCATCTCCTTCTTCTCCTCTGCGCCTTGCTGTTCCTTTAAGCACTCCAACCTGCTCTGCATCATGAACTCCCGCCGCCTCCTCTGCTCCTTGGCTTTCACCAAGTGCTGCTTCCTCTCCTCCTTGCTCCAGTACCGGCCCATCTTCATCTCGCTGATGGCGTCGTCATCCGTGGTCATCCCGCTGCGCTCCTCCTTGATCTTGATGGCCCGTTCCCTCAGCAGCCTGTCCCTCACCGGCCTCTTGGTGATGTAGCGCGTCCCGTCGCTCCTGACCTTGACCTTCCACTCCATCCTGGGCTCGCTCTGGCCCGAGGCCAAGTCCTTGCACATGCTCACCAGGCTCATCTGGCTCTGGGCGTACTCCACGGCGGATTTCTGCTGGATCAGCTGCATGTAGCTCTGGTAGTGCTGGGCGTGGGCAGGGATGTGAGCGTGCTTGTAGGGAGAGTGGTGGTAGGGGGACACGTAGGAGCCCGAGGGTTTCTGCCCCTGAGTGGGGCTCTTGCTGCCGTCGCCGCCTTTTCTCTCCTTGCTCTCCAGCTGCTTGCCGAGGTCAGGATCTTTAGCGGAGGAGTGGCATTTGCCGGCGCTGGATTCGTGGCTCTCCGAGCTGGCAAACAAATTCTTTTGGGAGGCGTTATACGCCGCTGCCCCCTCGTTACCTTGACAGTTAATGCCTTCGGCAGTTCTGCGCAGGGAATTGTCAGGGGAGATCTCCAGCGTGAGCGGAGTGCTCCGGCAGCTCTCGCCCGTGTTGTAGGCACTCGAGCTGTCCTTGTCGGACTTCTCGGGCAGCTCGGTGATGTCCGACAGCTCGTGCCTGCGGGCGTCGATGCTCGTGTTGTAGTTTCGGAAGCCGCTGTTGTGCAGCATCCAGGGCTCCCGGTACTGCTCCTTCAGCTGCTGCATCTTGTGGGCCCGCACGATGTTCAGGCACTCCAGCTCGATGTTGCGCAGCTCCTCGTTGAGCATCTCCAGCTCCCTGTCGACGCTCTCTTGGTCGCTTTTGCTCATCTCCAGGGTGCTGTTGTGGTAATACAGGCTGTAGGGGTTGGCAGACTTCACCTGGCACTTCAGCTCCAGCAGCTCCCGGAACCGCTCGCACTCGTCCACGGGGATGCCGAGGAAGTCGACGTCGGTGCAGTCAGCTGAGATGAACGACTCGTTGCTGAACTGCATGTCCCCGCTTCCCAGGGTGTCGTGGCTGTAGGTCAGCTGCTTCTGGCTCCCCAAAGTGTTGGAGGAGGTGGTGTGGTCGTCCCCGTTGTTCTCCTGCTCGGAGCTCTCGTCATTGCGAGTGCTGTCGTCCGTGCGCCCCACGCCACTGTCCTTCTCGTGCTGGTTGGACAAAATAGTGGCTGTGTCTGTGGTGCCTCCGTCCTCCTCGTGCTTCTTCTAGCAACAGAAACGGCAGGACACAAAGAAAAATTATTGCAAGCACATGAAATATTTCAAGGTGTTTATTTTTAAATCGTTCTCCTAATCCGTCGCTTTTTACAGTTCCCGTGTCTTATATGGAAAGGGTATTATTAAGAACTCAGAGAAAAGGTGACCAAGCCCACAGCCTGCTGTGGATGTCCTTTTCAGAAGAACCTGAGGTCTGAGTTCCACCTATGCAGCAACAGTGGGAGAAGTCACATTTTGAAAATGTTTCTTCTCCCACTTAGGTGCACAACAATATCCAGCTCTGCAGTGCCAAAGTGAGAGCACGTCCCCTCACAACATGGGGATGCCACAGAGGCGGTAGAGTTCTAGTAAAATTTAGAAAAAAAAAAAAACTAGGCAAAATTTGAGAAACTGCTTTAATTATAGCAGAATGACAGAGAATATAAGCCTATATCTGTGGCCCTGCATAAAATCTGTAATGTAAAACTTTTTCTTTGCCTTTTTTCTCCTTATATAGATCTTACTTATCTGAGTTGTCCATTTGGGTTTCCAGGTTTTGGGAAGCTGTTTCTAGTCTGTGCATGCACATCAAATAGGAGATTCTGTAAATCAGCTCTCTGCCTGCTATACCCACCATGCACCCAGTACTCCTCTCAGTGACTACAGTGACAGGGGATTTCCCAGAATCGTGATCATGTTACTGTAAGGGGAAAGGCACAAAAGGTATTCTTTTAAAACACCTTGGTCCCTGAGATGAAGTTGTGGACAGTCATGAAATATCTTGATTTCACAGAAAGTCCTTTTGCCTTGATCTCAGTGTCACTTGAGACACCAAGAGTATTCAGCCAAGCTCAATATTGAATATTGAGTGCAGTGGGAAGTTTGACAGCCCTGCACACCAGAAGGGCAGTACCTGCTGAAGCATGCTGGCAGTAAATTGCATTGCCTGGTGGTGCTGTTCCTCTAACATGTCCATGTGCAAGTCATCCAGAAAATCGTTTCTGTCATCATCCATCCATCCTTCATCCAGCTGTGTGAAAAGGGTGGGAAAAAACAAACCAGTCGTTGTCAAAAGAATGAAGGCTGACATAAATTACAGCTTTTCTTTGTGGACAGTGGTGGGGAAATCTCAGGAGATTCCTTCCAGTGACAGTGCTGCCTTGTCTTGCAAAGGAGCCTGTCCTTGTGCTAAATGTGGCTATTGACTGTGCCACCTCCTCCCACAGCTGCCTCCATCTCCAAGGGCAGGGTTTTATCCTCAGCAGCCCTCTACATATGGAAAAACTCAGTCTTTTGATCCGTGGAAATACTTGTAAGAGTTGGGGCAGTTTTGGTTTGTGCACAACTTGATTAAGATGCATAAAAACACTCCAGAGCCCAAAGCTCAATCAAACCTCTCGTGAGGCAGCATCAAACTCCAGAGGGAAAATCTGGCTGGGGCCTGTAGGACATTTTTGCTCCCGTTCCCACAGGAAAGATGAGAAATACCCAGGCTAAGAGGACAGTGATGATCCTGACCCTGTTTCTCCAGGTGCACTGGCAAGGGCTGGCAGCAGACACAGATCAAACAATGCTGCTCCCGGCTGTTTGTTCAACACCTTTGTTGTGCTAATCCCTGCTCTACAAAGGGATCTGGTTCAACCTTTTATTGTGGCTGAGGAGGCTTCTTGACAGTATTCAAGCACTTTAAGAGACAGTGTATGAAGGGCTAAATAATAGGTGTTTGAATGAATGAATAATCGATAGCTATAGGAATTAGAGTTCAGCATGTTCTTTAAAACTGTGGCTCAAAACCATTCATAATACCTTGCACTGATGTTTGTAATGGCATTGCACACATATAAATCACGACATGTCTTAGAAATTGAATTTTAATATAAAATATATATGTAAGTACCATGACTGCTGATTTCCATTATTTCAGACCATATATATATATATGTGCAGTCAAATTGTATAACATGGTTTTAGGTAGGTCTGGTAGACTTTCACAGGTTAAACCATTTGAAAGAGCTGTTTTCTACAAAACAGCAACTGTTTTAAGACCCAAGCGAAGGTTTTTTTGTTGCTACCATACCTGAATTTCTGGTCTTGCCACAAGTAAGGAGATATTCTTGCTCTCCTCACTGGAGAGAAGTGCCACAGCTTCCTCTCGGTTCTGCACCTCGATGCCATTGATCTTTAAATTAAAAAAAAACAAACACCACCATGAAGTGTTTTCATCGGGACACCTGGATGGCTGGAAATGCTCGGCTGGATGGATCCATGCACAGCCTTGTGCAGGGAAGTGCTGGGCACGTGTGGTGGTTTGGACACTGATGCTGTTCCATCCCCCTTGTGTGGCACGTGCAGAGCCTCGTTAGGAGGGCAGGAGGTGGAAATCTGGGCTTTAGGGCCCTTGGAGCACTCCCCACACGTACCTGGATAATGCGATCCCCTTCTCGGAGCCGCCCGTCCTTGGCAGCGATGCTGTTGGGATCGATCTGCAAAACAAGAGAACTCGGAGTGCTCTGCAGCCTGGGGAGCTCAGGATTGACCTCCCCTCTTATTTCCTGAGCGCTGCATTTTCATGAAAGGTTTTTAGATTTAGTTAGGAGTTTCTTTCCCCAAACTGGTGTGGTTAATATGAAATTAATCACGGTGAAAAAGCATTGCTGTATAAAATGCTGCTTTTCTCATGGAAAGGGACAAAGAGACAAATGCGCCCCAGATGTTTGCAAATAAAAGTGTGTGGGTTTTCTGTAATTTATATTGTTTCAGGAATAATCAAGAACAAAATATAGAGGGGGAATAGATGAAAATACTCTGAAGGCATTATCTGAAATAGAGCATTGTTAATATAATGAAATTTGACTTCAGTGGGAGCAGGACTGCATTCAGTTTGGAGAAAAGGAAAATAATTAGATTTCTTCCAATTACTGCATTTTGGCTGTTTATCCAACATGGTACAGAGAATGAATGTCTTTACTGCCCAACAATGCAGCTGGAAAGACAAATGGTATCTTATGGAAAGCAGCTCCATCTTACCTCACTCACATAAATACCCATGTCATCTTCATCATCTGTTCTGTAACAGACAGTGAGGCCAAGCTTGTCCTGGCTGTTCACTCTGTGTAAATCCACTTCCTGAGGTTTAAAAAAAAAAGGAAAATATATTGCCAGTGAGCCACCGGTGACTGATGGAAGCAATTTTTCAAATGCAATGAAAATATTTTGGTTAAGTGATATAGTGGATGTCTTTTCATTTCACTTGTAGACGAGGTTAACTTACTGAGCAAAACGTGATTATATGCAGACAATCAATACCTGGGACATTTTTGACCCTTCAATCAATAGGAAGTCATTTTAGAAATAGACCTTTTATTGATCTTAAGGAAGAAAAATTACCTATATTTCATGTAGTGGTAAGACTTCAAAGGCCAAAATACTTATAAAGTATGATTTCAATATTTGTCACAGCTGATACATATTTCCTTATAAGCAGGGTAAATCTCCAGCTTTTCAGAAAAAAATATTCTATTACTTTAAATTGTATAATTTTCTTGAAGTAATCTAATAAATTTCTCAAAAGTGTGACTGAAGATCAATATATTGTCAGCAAAGCATTAGATATTGGCAATAGAAACATAATAAGCATTTCAGTATCTTGCAAGCATCTGGTTTCAGCAGGTCATGGTGGTCTTGTTAATCTCAGAGACATTTAACCCATCTTAAAAATGTATGTTGTTCCTGTACACTTTTTTGTTTGTTTGTTTGTTTTTTTCCTGCAAGGAATTCCTGAGGGTTATTTTTTTCCCTTCTGTTTTTGCTGCTGCTGTGTGACATGGGTTGGTAGGAAGGGTTGTAAAACCCACGGAGACACCCCCAGGCTGTGGGATGCTCCTGGCTGGTGACCATCGCTGTGGCATCTTTGGGGTTTAATGTGTTTAACCAAATTATTGGGACTGTGCTGGTGGTCCTGAGGGTGCTGCCATGGAGGGGGAAGGGTTTTGCTGCACAGAAAGAAGTGGGAAAGCTCCTGGAGTTGTGTTTTTACTTCTTTAGGTGAGGGGAATGAGTGAGGCTTGGCAAGGTCCCGCTCCTCCCCAGACCTGGGCTCTGCTGCAAAGGCAGAAGTGGGACCAGGCAAAGGGACACAGGGGGACCCAAGGGCTGTCCCAGCCCCAGGGCACTCCCTGTAGCTGTGCTTGGACCTGCCATTCAGAGGAAAAGTCCTGATAACGCTGCTCCTTCTTTCTGTCATCTCTGCTGCCGTGCCGTTTGGAAGGGGCAGGACAATAAAACAAGCTGATATGAATAATTTATTGGTGTGTCTAGCTGACAGCTGCCAAGATCAGCAATCTCATGTTATTTACTTGTCAACATGTGTAATTTCTTTTTTTTTTCCCCTAAAGAAGCGTAGCTGTAAATGTCAGTGACATTTCAGCTGGTATTTAAGTGGTTTCAATCAATAGTATCCATGGTGAACTGCTGTGCTTTTTTACCCCCCTCTTTTGTTACTTAAAGGTTTGAACACAATGCTTTAATAGCAGGGTTTTCTTCAGATTTCTAAAGCTTTGGAGCTTTCTAGAGAGGAGATGGAGACCCTTCAGAAGAAAGATGAGACAAAGTGGATTCAGTTGTGATCTCAGCTGATCCTCCAGAATGCCACTGCAGCTAATGGGTTCATCCTGCCTTTACCCTTGGACTGAACTGGGGCTGAGGTGGGAATTTGTGGATTGAGCCTAAGTCAGGCCTAGAACCATTCCCATATTCCCTGCACACTTTAACAAAAAAAGTTTCATTATCTTCAGGAATGCTTTTATATACTGTATTGATTTGAAAACGTGGCGAGAAATTTGTGCTGTAGCTCATTCTGCTGCTTGCTACTGGCAGTGAAAAAAAAAAAATATATATGATGTTAAAAAAACCCCACGAAAGCAGAAATATAGGTGACTTTGGCCATTGCTTAAATAGATCCTGTGTAACTACAAACACTTGGAGTGGAAGGAAAAGAGGGAGCAAGCTGTTATTTTCATTCTTACTTGCCACGTGTTTTGACAAACAATAGGTGTTTTTCCAACAGTGTACAACTATAAAGAGTATCATAATTAAAAATAAAGTATGGGTTTATATTTAAATTGTACCATCTGAGATGTTACCTGGAAGGTAATAAATCATCTGGTAAATAATAATATATATTTTGAAAGGAAAAGAGCTCTCTGTTGTTTTAAAAAAAAAACACTCAGAAATAAAGCAGCATAAAAAGCTACAGTAGAAAAAAAATTATAGAGCAGGTGTTTAGAACCTGAATTTTTATGAGTAATTAGTTGACAGACTTACTCTTGGGTACAATCCCTCCAGTCCCTGGTAGGAAGAGAGAAAGTGGATTTGATGCTGCCCAAATATGATAATTTTATGAACTTAAACATAGGAACAGCTGCTTTCTATGGGTCTTTGCGTCAGTGAAGTTTTAATATAATCATAAAGGTTTGAAATATTTGGGAGATAAAAGTGTGCAATTCCAGTTGGAGTTGAAGAATCAACACCAGAGTCTTCAAAGCAAAGGTTATTTTCCATATTCAGAAGCAAGTCTGTGTAACGCAGAGATACATGAAAGGGGAAAATAGAAAACTGGCACCTGCAGGTATTATATGGCAACTTGAGTAATTGTACCAGGGATTAATTAAACAGAGGAAAATTAATATGGGCCTGGAGAACTTTAAAGGTGTAAGTTCCTGTTTGCAATTCCACAGGACTTGCTGTTTTTAGGGTTCTGTCTTGGGGTTGCATTCCTGGGCAGTGGAAGGGACACACTGAGGTTATTCCACACCTGCGTCCCCAGAAAGCAGCTGGCAGGCAGAGGTGCTTCCCACATAGTGTGGGAAGGTTTGGGCTGGGTTAATATGATAAATGTGAAAATTCTGTCTGTGAGAGTTTTTACACTCACAGATAATTCAAATCTGCTTCTTCAGATCAGGTAAAAAGTGACATTTTGAGACATGTTCAAAGGAGGATTTGGATGCTCTTTCAAAATAGTCTGTGCAAGAGAAGTGTCTGAAAGATTATTGGCTCCTCATCAAATGCAGAGCCAAGGAGGGCTCATTGAGCTGGTTGCTGAAATCCATCTGGCATTTGCAGCAAGACAAGAAGAAATGAACATGCCCTGTGACATTATACCTGCAACCACTCATCATAATGAATTAGGAGCAGGTGATAATAGTAAATTAACCTCTATAAGCTCAGAAGATCCTTCATTTGCAGAGGATTATTGAATTATTGTACTGCTGATTTAGAATTATGGCCTGCCTGCAAATTTATAAAAATCAGAGTCCTTTCTCTAACAAGACAGAAATGAGCAGTAGAGATCTGAAATGACAGCGATGGGTAAAAATAGTTCAGTCACTCAGAAAGCCTCATCCACAGCTTGCATGATAAGTGCTCTGTCCTCCTCCCTCTCTCTCTCTAAGATGTGGTGGGATTTTTTGTGTGCTGACCTCTGCCATACCTGACCAGCAGGGTCTCCTTGATTGCGCTCCCATTAAAAAGTTTCATGCAGAAAAGAATGTCAAGGAAATAAATATAAAGAATTATTTCCTTTTATACTGTATAAGGCCTTCTTGCTACTTTTGGGCAACTGACTCTGCTACAGCAGGAGGGAAAATGTTGTTTGTTGTTTTTCTTGAACCTAAGAAGGCAATCTTTGTGTTTTCATATCAAAGTGGTTTTTAACACGGATAAATTTGAAAAAAAAAATCCCACCCCTTTCCTTTTCAAATAAGAAAATGCTATAAACCAGATTTTCATTTAAAAATTCTCTGCCCTAGAGAAGCAGAAATCTACCTGGAGGTTTTTGTGGCAGTTCAGCTCTGTGATGGGAATTCTCTGTCAGAACACAGAGGCTGGACCAGCTTTAGTCCCCAGTGGTGCTGGGGAAGGCTGAAGGAAAGTGTTTCTCACCCTGATGAAAAGAGGTTTGGGATGCCTCAGTAAGATAAGTTGGAGGATGCCCAGGCTCTCTGCCAAGCAGATGGGCAGAGCTCCATAATTCAGACCTTTCTCACACAGCACGAGGCGTTGAGGCCAGGCTGAAAACCTCCAGAGAGCTGAGGGAGGACAACCCTTCACTGCTGGCTTGTGAGCCAGATGAAATGTTTTACCGCTTCTGCGTTTGTTCCAAACAAAGAACATACAAATATTTGTGTTAGAAAGTACAGCTGTGAAGCTTTTTAAACCTTTACATATTCAATCGCGGCCTGAAGCAGGCCTGCTCGGGCTGCAGCTCTTTGTATTCCGAGACACAGCAATGCCTTGAGAGGCTCCTGATCAGTGCAACTCCCTGCAGAGCTGGGGTTTTCATAGAGAAGAAATATATTCACATAAAAGATGCTTTGAAATGCTTTGCAAACCAGGATGGAATAAAGATTGCAGCGTGCCTGTGACGGAGCCTTCCAATTCGTGTGTTCAGAGAGTCGCCTCTTGCCTCTCCGGCAAACAGAATATTGGAGAAGTAAAAGAAAAGTTTCAACCAAAGTAGCAAAGTACACAAAGGGGAGAGCTTGAAACCCTGGTATTCAGCTTTTATTCATGGTTTCCTAAAAGCACTGGAATATTAATTTCAGATATTGAAGCATGGGGTTTTTTTGCGCTCAGTGTGTTCATCTTTTGCTGATCAGCTGTTGTGGTTTCATGCTGGGAACACTGGGAGCTGTGCACTGGGTGGGCAAAAAGCTCTTTGAATGAATTCGGTGTCCTCCTTCAGTCTTTTGACAAGAATGCTTCATTTCTGTCCAAGGCTGAGTGAGAGCATCAGAGGGAAATTTCTCAGCAGTAGCAAACATTTCATGTAATTTTCATTTCCAAGCTTCACTGACTCTCAACTAACCATTCAGTCGAGTTCAGTTCTTTTCTTGGACAGAAAGACCTACATACAAGTTGCATATTGGGAAGGGTGAAGACAGAAAGTCAAATGGGAGGGAACAGGCCCCTTTTTGATGTAGAATGTTCTCCTTTGTAATGTGAGAAAGTTCCGCAGAGAGAGCCCTCGCTTGGGCTGTGTCTGACAGCTGGACAGACTTGTTTGAATAAACATATTAATGCATAACACTGGGGAATCCTGGAGTGACATTATTCTTCCTTTATGAGCCTGAAATGACTTCTAGCTGGGCCTCCGTGAAGAATGAATGTACTTTTAATTTATAATAAAATCAGAGTTCACGATTTAGTTCCTCTTTACTTGTGGCAAGGAAACTTCAAAAGAAAAGAGATTGTATTTATTTGTTTTTGTAGCAGAGAATATATGGCAGTTACCTCTGAGTCATCAATTTTAAGACAAATGCTGAGATAAAACCGAGAATACAATTTTGGCACCTCAGCAATACTGCCAGCATAAATTCCTTCCTATGGATATTTACATTGGAGGTTTGTTGTGAACTTGGCTATTTCACCTTTTTTGTCTTGTTTGCTCGGTACAAATCACTAACCAGTCAGTTATAGACCATAAAAGTTTAGATGAGGAGCTTCTGATTTAAATTCAAAGCACATTTTATAGACATAGAAACCCAGAAGGCTGACTTGATGGCTTTCTTACTTTCGACATTCCTGCTGCAGTCAATGAAACAGTGCCTTTGTGGTCTTTTAAAACATATCTATCAAAAGGCAAACAAAAAAGCAACCAGCCAGTTGAGTCCCTGTTAGCACTTTGACCTTACCATTGATCACAGCCTTTACAATTTGAACAGGAATCTTTAGTGGTTTTTAAGAAATACTATTAGGCTACAGAGACTTTCCTAATGTTCATCTGCCTGTGTTACTGAGCTGATCACCTTTTGCCATCAAGTACTATATCAATGTCAAAATTATTAATGTTGTGGTTTAAGGCATATTAAGGTTTGGCTACTGGAGTGCGTGTGTTTAAACTGTTTTCAGCCCAACTGGTTGACCTTCTAATGGAAGCAGTCTAATTTATGCACAATATTAGATTTCCTAAAAAGTAGATTTTGGAAAGATACTGGTAGAAAACACTGTTTGGTTCTGCATTTTCCTTTGAGACTGAAATCCATATTGTATTTGTTTTTATTTAAGAGGAAAAAAAAGGCTCTTGTTTGAAAAGTAAGGCCTTGAAGTCTGCTAAGTAGCATTTGTTTTACTGGCACTTTGATTTTATCCTGCCTTTGATTTACGTTTGTATACTGAGATGAATTGCTACCAGATCCGCAGAATTTGAGAACAGCTTGCAAACTTTTTATGGGGTTTTAGTCCTTGATCCTGCAAACACTTTTATAGAAGGAAACAACCTGGTGCTCATAGAACGACTGAACTCTGCTCCCACGGAAGCTGTTGATAAATCTACACCGATTTCAGCAGAGCTTCAGGCAGGTCAGCACTACTTGCTTTGACAAATAGGTGTTAGCAGGACCAGGATCTAAGAAATCAGAAGTGCGAGCCAGCTAAGAGGATAAAATATTCTCTTACCGATGATCTTGGACAGCTGGGTCAGACATTGCTGGCAGTATTTAGAACTACTGGGATACTTTGGTACTATTTATTGCAAACAATTAAAAACTCTTCACTGGGTCAGTACTGCTTAAGTATCTTGCAGAACCCCACAACTTCTGTGCTGCACCTTGAATGGTTGGGAGCAGGTTATCAAAAACTAGGGATGAGAAAACTGAAGGTGAACTTCTGATGGGATATAGAAGCATTAAAACGAAAAGTGATTTTTAAAGATTTGGCAGGGAAAAGGGCTTGCATATCTTCATGACTGGTTCAACTTTTATTATCTGTAATTTCATATGTATACATATGTTACTTAAGTAATGAAAAAGGGAGGAATAGCTTAGTATAGCAGCAAATCTATCCTGGCCTTGTCTTGTAAGCTTAACATACTTCAAAATTATATGATCAAGAACATCTGTTTCTCAGCCAGGAAATATTTAAGGGAAACACAATTTTTACTGTGGCTATATGGAACAGGTCCTGCCGCTCAGCAGAGCCTTTCAGATTTTCAGAAAGCCTAAATCAGCACACTTACACAGAATTTAATTAAAGGAATCAATGACCTCATTATTTATGTTAATTTGTTAGCTGATGATCCTCAGAGCCTGGCTCACACTTCAATGGAGTGATAAAGGTATCAGCAACTAGTGAACAATGTTATCACAAACATCTGCTTTGAAAAGACTTTTCACTTTATACAGTTCAGAGACCTTGAGGTGCACGTGGAAATGAAACAGTTACTCAGATTAAGTACCTCTAATTCCAACTCATCCCGGTCCATTTCTTGATGAATTCCTCCCATGTAGTCATTTGGGTCATAGTATTCATGCACGGATGGATGGCTGCAAAAAAAGAGTATTTTTTAGGACAGCACTCAGGACTTTAGTGGAACTTGTTAAGGCATTCCAAACTTGTAGGGGAGATGATGGACTAATCCCACACTGAGGAGCTGCATGTGGTTAATTCTACAAGCTGCACCACTTAACCCAGTAGTGTTTTAAATGAAAATTCCATGTATTGTAGGAGGACAGCCTGCTGCTTTTTACTGCTTGAGCTCTCCCACACTTCCACTGCCTTTGCTTTGGAAGTTGTAGGCAGTGTAATGCTCTTGTGGTGACTGTTTTCTGTGCTGGATTGTTTTATCTGCAGTGAAAGTAAACTCCCTTTAATTCTCTGTTAACTAGATACATGTCTGAGGCTATTTATGTAACAGCATCTGCTAATTGGCTAGGATAGTCAAGTAGTTAGAGGCAGGAGAGATTAATCTGAATGGGACTGGGAAAATCGAGAGGAAATACCAGGAAAAAAAAAAAAGACTCTGCTTTTCATGTGCTGGGTGACAGCACACCCTGAGAGCTGAGCGTGGTCCTTGAAGAAGGAGGGCTCTGAGGGAACACCAACACCTCCAGCTCAGAGGAAGGGCACTGGTGATCCAGCAGCTGGGATCTGTCTAATGATTAAGCAACAACATGAAGTTGATAGGGCTAAGATGGAATAATGCAGGCATGTTGAAACCTAAATCATAGAATGATAAAATCATGGAACAGTTTGGGGCAGAAGGCAGCTTAAGGAAAATCTCATTCCACCTCTGCCATGAGCAGGGACACCTTCCACTAGAACCAGGTTGCTCCAACCTGCCTTGGACACTTCCAGGGATGGGGCAGCCACAGCTTTTCTGGCCTCACACCCTCACAGGGAAAAATTTATTTTCCTAAATTATTCATCAGGAATTAATCTTTGCCATTTTCTAAGTGTAGCTGGTTTTGCACNATACCAGGAAAAAAAAAAAAGACTCTGCTTTTCATGTGCTGGGTGACAGCACACCCTGAGAGCTGAGCGTGGTCCTTGAAGAAGGAGGGCTCTGAGGGAACACCAAGTTGGCAAGTCAGAGGTACTAAAAGCCCCTTCGGCAGAGGAGGTGCAGTGTCGAAGCCCTAGGAACAATCATGTCCTCTCCACAGGCTCCAAGCCCTGCTGTTTGCTCACTCAAAGCTCCAGCCCTTTGTCAAGTATTTCCACTAAATCGTGCTGATGTGCTTGAATTTTCAATGGGCTGGGAATAGGTGGCCGCGGTGGAATATCCGCTGGAACCATCCCTCAAGTATCAGGAGAGAGAGCCATGAGAGGAGCAGACAGTGCCCTCAGAAGGGCCCTGGCTCAATGTGTGGAAGTTAATGTGCTGTGGAAGAGGCTCAGGGGCCGTGCAGGACCAGTGCCTGCTCACAGCCAGCCCTGTTTCCCAGGAGGGAAATGTCTGCAGAGGTGCACCAGGAGGCTGGGTGCACACCTGTTCTGCCTCTCACCACTGCCTCAAAACCAGGAATTGCTGTGCCTTGACCAGATCAGTGTCTGACACACAGCCAGGGAGAGGGTCAGGATCCTTTCCATTCCCTGTTCCCCGTGGAGATGCGTGGCAGGATGACAGGCAATCTGCAGGGGCTCCTTGGGGAGCAGTTTTCCTCTCCAACAGCATGTGAGGGCGGGGGGTGTGCACCGGGAGATAATTGTCATTTGTATTTGTAAGTACAAAAGCATCAAATTACCATTAACAATAATTAAAATTTGATTCTAAAACATCCATGACAACACTGGTAAGTAATTTTAGTCCCCGAAAATAACTTATTGGAGTAACAGCGCTGCAGGGTTATAATAAAGTAATTAATACACTGGAACAGAATGTAGCAGCTCTTAGCATTACACAATTTATGGCAGCCATAAAAAATAAAGTTAAAACATAAGCAACCCAAAGAGGCAGTGAGAGGAATTACAAAATGCAATAACTTTATCCATCAAACGCCAGCAAAAAAAATGAGCTTTATGAGGCCATGTTGTGACTCGGTGGCATTACTCATGTGAGTAATGTCTCGCTAATGCGTAGGAAAAATGAAAACGCTGTGAGTTATGGCTCGGTGGTGGACGAATCCTGGCTACTTGTGGGAGCACGCGTTTACCAGCGAGCGAGGTGAGGCTGTGAACTCCTAACGCGCCGCGCTAGGGAACACGAGGGTTTCTGAGGCTCAGAAAAGCATGGCTTACTCTTCAGGCAGCAGGTAGGGGTCGAGCACGGGGACGGGCGGGCTGGGCGAGCCCATCTTGCTGAGGGCCATGATGTGCTCGAAGGTGATGTCGGTCTGGGTGCCCACGTCCACCAGCTGCGGCTCGTGGGCCGCGGCGAAGGCCTTGGCGCGCGGGGCCCTCCGCAGCACCTGCACCACGATGGGCTCCTTGGCCGTCTTGAACGCTTCCACCGCCTGCTCGTGGGTGGCCTTGGATAAATCCTTCCCATTGACCTGCGGGGAGAAAGCAGCAAAGATGTCAGGGAGCCGGTCTCAGATTCCAGCCATCCCAGTGATGCCGGAAGCTTTAGCTTTCATATTTTCCGTATTTTCTGTAGCGCGTTGGTGTGTGACTCTGGACTTCAAGTAAAGTGTCAGCAGGTTTTCCTCACAGTGTAAACAAAACAATCCTTTTCTGGCCGAGAACCAAGGACACCATTGCAGCTTCAGCCCAAAGAGTGCAAACAGAGAATGGGGGAGAGCAACCTGGGAGGGTGGGACTGCATCACCTGGGGCTGCAATTGGACAGTGAACCCAAGATGGAAATGGGCCCAAACTCATCAAAGTGTGAGAACTCGTGACTGGGATCCATCCTGGGCAGAGCCACGGCCGGGCTCTTGCACTGCCCAAGGTGCATCCTGTGAAGGCTGGATTTTAATAAATCCCCGCTTTATTCCTTTAACCCTGCCTAGCTACTGGTCAGCCTCTTTCAGGATCACCAAGGTGTGAGCAGCCAGTGCCAGGACGATCCTTGCAATCTTGTGCATCTCTCATTTTCACTTTTCACTACAGTAACTTTATAAATCCTCTGCTCTGCCTTTTCTTTTGATGGATTTTACTGGACTTGCTCTTTGAGGTGAAGTACAAGCCAGTACCCCATTTGTTTCTTGCAGATTAGAAATCCCTCAGCCCTTGTTCAAACGCAACAAGTTATTGATTGTCCTGTGGTTTTTCTAGTTTTGGTTTGCTTTTTTAGACTCTTCACCTTTTTGCTGAACAAAACCAAAACTATAAAACTATGTGTTTGTGTCTGATCAACAGTTTTTTAGATGAAACATGATGGTAGTACTCAGTCACTGCAATAAAAAAAATCCATTTTAGGGTAGTGGATAGAAATGACACGAGACATGCTAAGCCATGGAACTGGGGGGCTGAGAAGAGAATTCACACACTGCACTAAGCACACACTGTAATGCCACATTTAGTAACATTAAAGTAGTGGGGGCACCTGAATGGGAACATTACTCAGCACTATAACTCCATTTAGCCCACACTTAACATATTGCCCAGGGCAAAAAGCTGGCTGATATAAAGAGGGTTAACTTGAGTGCAGAATAGATTGAAAAGGCTGAATTCCTGCTGAATTACCTTGCACAACTAACACTTTTTCCCTGCTGTCATCTTGGGTTTGCCTTAGAGAGGTGATGACACCAGGATTTTTGTGAAGCCAGCTGAGAGGGGAAGGTGTTAGCATGACATTTACATCACACAATCACTTGCACTGCACAGGATTGCTCCCAGTAATGCACAGCGTGTAAAGTTTGGCCTGGTCAAATTAAATATCATTAACTCGCCCAATTGAGCAGATTACTTTAAAACAGTTTGTACAGCTGTAAAATTAGGTTCAGCATAATGTTTTCTCTGGAAAAAGGAAATGCTGATTACAGTTGGAGTTTTATTATTCGTTGCAAATTCGACGTTTCACATTTTATTATGTGCATCCTTTTTTTTGGTTTCTTTATTTGTTTTTACAACTAAACCCAACAAGCAATCAAAATTTTTAAAAAAATGTAAATTGCAGCGTACAATGTTTTTCAGAAACGTGCTCAGAAGAGTCTTGAACACAAAACTATTTCTGAAGATCTCTTCTCCATCTTTAGAGTAAAACCTGGTAAAATCCTGCAAAGGACAAATTTCCAGTCCATTCCCAATTGCTGTAATGAACCTGGATTACAGACGGTTTAGTACAGGCCTGCATTTTGATTTAGGTTCCTTAGAACACTTTTATTTCTACAAATCCATGGACTGGCATCCTCTTTGTGCTCTCCTATGCAATTGTTACATAAATAATCATAACTTCAAGGACAGGTTGATGTCATGCACGGAACAGGAGGTAGTAGCTGGACTGTGCCATAAATTGTTACTGCAGGAATTATTTCCAAGTAGTTTCCTGACTATGCAAGCTGATAATGCCATGAAAAAAAAAAGGTGCTGCACAGCCAGGAAGAAGGACATGGGACAAGATTTTAGAACTGGGGTGATGAGCCAGCTAAATGTTAATCTAAACCCTCTCCTGCTGCAGAGGGACCTAGAAAAGGTTGGTAACTCTCTGGCATTCACCCTTCAGTTGGTAAATTGACAGCTCTACAAGCAGTATTATATTTGATGTGTATACAACTGTAAAGTATGGGTTTGATAAGCTGGCAATGATTACAGTGAAATGAAAGCATAAGTCACTGGACTGCTGTTATTACAGGTTTCTTAACCCACTTCAAATACATGGTTGGGGATTCTGTCTTTAAAAGTTAATATTTCCATGAACTGTGGGCAGCACCCACACCACATTAGGCAAACAATCCTCTGGACAGTAGCTGTCCACATGATGGATGGTTTCGGGGTCAGTCTCTGGGTCCCCTATAAGCGATGATTCCTACACCCCAGCTGAGTGGAATCCTTTCAGCTCTGCAGGTTCCTGTTCTGATCAGCAGCCTTGGCCACTGTGCTGGGGGCTGGTCTGAGACACGGTCACAGCTGCCCCAACAAACGATTCACAGATATGCAGCGATGCAAAAATATGCTTCAAAGTGTTTTCCGGCAGGCACATTTCTGAACCTGGTTCCTAAAAACCTGCAATAAGTGTGGTAAATACTGAGCTGTGAATAGTTTGTAATTACTTTTTTTTTTACTCATTTCCCATCTCAGCACACCAATAATACCATTTTCTATTAAAGGGAAATCAGGATGGCAGCGCTAAATATTTGGTGCTAATAAAAAGCAGTAATTCCCAAGTCTGTTTATGCATAACAGAGATAAATTGCTTTTTAGTCTAGAAAAAGTAGCAGGTATTGGTATTTCATTTTCAGTAGCACAAAAAGGATGCAGAAGAGAAATATACTGGGACGATCTCAATGGCCTGATTTCTGGTGTCTGTGTAGTCAGTACTTGTGGCTAATCCTGAGTCTAGCAAATAGGTGATACTAATATGCTTAGTTTCTATCTGGAAAATAGGTTACAATTGACAAATAATTACTCCCAGTGCTTAAAGGCCAATAAATACATAATAAATAAAATAAATCAATCAATCTGTACAGCTTTGCTTTGTTAAAATGGGGCTATATATTCCTAGACTTTATTCCTAATGCTGCTGAATTGTGCTCAGCAATTTTTTTTTCCTTATAAACAGTTACATCTGAAATAACTCAGAAAAAAAAATAAAAATCCATGCACACGAATGCTTCAGAAGATTGCCAAAAATGAGAAATATGCATAATTTCTGAGGAACACTCCATGTGACAGAGACAATGGGATCTTTCACGGCACAAAAGATGGATAAATTAACTTGTCTGAAAGGGTGAAATGCTTAGCTTTTGGACCTTCTTAGCATTGGAAATATACTGCCTCTGGAGAAAGCTGTAGATAAAGTGCCTGGAGTTAAACTGAGCTGAATGGACTTGGATGAAATTTGTGGTGCAGCCAGATAGTGGGTTTAGCAATACTCTGTATTAGGACTAGACAGTAAATAAGGAAGAAATGCTTGAATTTTTTATTTTTTTAAATAGAAGCTGTGCAGC
This sequence comes from Regulus satrapa, assembly GCA_013396955.1. NCBI lineage: Eukaryota > Metazoa > Chordata > Aves > Passeriformes > Regulidae > Regulus > Regulus satrapa. The sequence goes on along the minus strand of VWZN01005949.1, from coordinate 507,578 downwards.
GATTATGAAATAGAATAGCATTTATGGTATTTTATTTTACAGTATGTGCTGCACGTTTTTCTGCACTAAAGTAGGCTGGAGAGAGGACCAAGAAATCTACAGAGGCAGCAAGAAATCTATAGATAAGGATAGCATAATCCTGTCTGGGAGGTCTGTGTCTCCTGCAAGTTTTAATACTTGGAATGAAAATAAAATAGCCACTTGAGCTCAATTTGATGCTCACTGGAGTCAAGAGGTGTTTGGGTTTTGCAATGCCTCAGCCCAGGCTCTGACTGAGAGAGGACATTAACAGCAAATCAGGAAGTTATGAAGCCAAGTGTGCCATCAGCATTCCATGGCCAAACTGAGATAATGGAAAGGAAAATGCTGCCATGGCCAATTAAGGTAGAAGTGATGCATATTTGTAATTGAGAAAAAGAGAGATGATGCCCGAAGGCAGAACAGGGGAAGCCATGGCACAAATCCAAACGGGTGATCCCAGCAAACAAATAGAAGGGAATGATGTCTTTAACTCTCATTTTGTTCATGGAGCTCTCATTAATTCCTATACCCAAGAAGTAAATAGTCAGAAAAATAAACAGGAATTAATGAAAAGAAGAATGAAGAAAATCAAATATGCTGTATCTGGCCCCAAATGGAAGCAGCAGAACTTCCCTGAGGAACCCTAAGCATCAGGTGGAATTGCTGAGGAACAACCCATGACAGCTTAGGAGGTGTGAGTGCAGCAAATATGTGGGTATAGTTTGAGATCTGACTCCTAAGAGCCCTGGAAAAGGTTGGAAAGGTTTGAGTGCTTCCTTGGAGATAAAAGGGTAAAAACAGCAGTAGGATCTTGGGGGTGTAGGGGTGGTAAGACCCAAGTGCTTTCCTGAGTCTCTTTTCAAATCTCTCTCTGTTGGTAGCTACATATTAAGTAAAAAAAAAACCCCACAAATAAATCAGTTATTATTTGTAATCAGTGATGTTCTCAACAAGGACAAAGAAAAAAAACAATACAGAAAAAGCCCTCATATCTCTTCAGGCCTGTGAAGAACTTGCTCTACCTCACTAGGAGAAGACTTCCCATAGAATTTTCCAGTGCTGTGAGTGTGTAAGGCATTGGATATACAACAGCCTCTCTCTGCTGGAGCTGTGCAAGGCATTTGGCATCCCTCCTTGTTGAAATCTCCTCCCTCTATTAATTCCGCAGACGTGACAGTGAAATACCTTTTGCAAGGATAGATTTTTCTCACGTTTTTCTATTTATATATGTGCTTTTGCTTTAACAATTATTCTAGGGAGAGGTTTGGGATGCTCCAGCGATTCCTGAGCCAAGTGCCACTGTTTAGATGCTAATTTCCTGAGGTCAGAATTGGCACAGGGTCCAGGGGCTGGGGCCTCCCAGCCTTCACACTGTGAGGACAAGGCTGGACCTCCTGTGCAAGGCAATGGGAATTTGCAGCCAAGGCTGGGATGACAGAATTGTTCTCTGTTACTAGAAAACACATTCTTATTTTTGTTTGAGGCATGAGGCAGGATAGTACATGGTTAAGCTATTACATAAATGCCATTTTATCAATAGCTGCTGATTAATTATTGAGCAAGGTAAGTGGTTTTCATGCTTTATTTCTCTATGTGGGAAGACTAATTAATTGCCACTTTTTAATGGCAGACATAAATTAGAGGCCTTCAGGTATATCAAAATACGTCACTTGTTTGCAAGTGGACAAAATTTCCTTCTGGTTGCCACCAATTCTGATTTTCATTTCCTTCTGATACAGTGCCCATGGAAACCCCAGCAGTGGTGGTTTCTCTTTTCCTGAGAGAGCACAATTAACACAGCTGGGTTCTCCACGTAGGGATGTTCCTGGAGCTGATTCCCAGCTGATTCCCCCTTGCAGGAGCACACACAGGAGCCCTAGGAGGGGACACTGGGACAGGGCTGTGACAGGAAAGGGCTGGCACAAAGGAAGTGGGGAATGGAGTTCAGCACTCAAGAATGAGCAAACATCATCTGCAGTACTAGAGATGAAGGGACTTCAGGCACTGGTGCAAGTAGCTACTGAAAGGTTGAGAAAGCCACAAAATCCCTGCGCAGAACAGTTTAGTTATAAATTATTTCATGTTTTATTTTTGCAGCAAATTTGTTTGTTTGTTTTTTTGGGTTTTTTTCTGTAGAAAACACTGTTTTCTGGATGTTGGGAGCACACAGCAGAAACTAAACAGGTTTCAGGAAATGATTTTTTCTCCCATTAATTTAGACTGATTTCTGTGGGTTTAATGCCATGAATGATAAACATTTGTATGCATTGTACAGCTTGTTGGCTCTTCTGTGCCTCACAAATGTCACAGAGAAAAAAACTTTTTTGCCTAAGAATGAGTAAGCAGCTTTTCTTTGTAGAAATTCATGCAAATCCTTGGGAAGTGCACTATAAAATGCTAGTTCTGTTAGACTGCAGACGTCTGTGCTCCATTTAAAATGCTCTTTATGGTCTGATTCACTTCTTTAGGAAGTTCTTAAGGAGTCTGCATACTAAGAAAAAGCAGCACAACTTTAAAGATTTTTATAGAAGCAAGTGCAGCAAAAAGCCTATTTTATAACCCCCCTTTTCCTCAGGAATTTGGAGAAAAAAGGTTCAAAATACAGGTTAATTCTTCCTGCAGCTCCATCTAATCCCTCTTTTATTTCCCTCATATGGACAGTCTCCCTCTTTTTCAAACCCCCAGAATTATATTGTTTAGTAATAGACTGTTTCCATGTGTGTGCATTTCCCTTCTGCCTTGCGAGCCATCCATGACAAAACAGTTCAGAGCAAGGAAAAATTCTTTTCCTTAAGAGCACAGAATACATTTGTTCTCCAAACCGTTAACTTGCAAATGGAAAATCAAGGGAGAAAGACCCTGGAAATAAAGGAATTTTTATTTTGCCAGTAATTAGCACATTTACTTATTACCAAGGCAGTGCCAGGGCTGTCTGAAGCATACTAAGATGCTCTTGGTTGGGTTCTCAGGCTCTGCTCCTGTGGATCACTACTCAAAATAAAACCACAGGGAATTTTATCATTTGCTTCAATGAAAACACAGAAATGCTGGGGCTTCTTGGACTTTCACTAGAAGCAAAGTTTACTTGGAGCCCTTTTTTCTTCTTAAATGTGCATTAATCATGTTAAATGACTTTATCTCAGGGCAGAAATGCTTTTCCTTATTTTTTTAAGTGATCTTTTGTGTATCTTTTCATGGCTTAATAACGCGGGTCCATCTAGAACACAGCCAGAAGTTTACAGACCTCCCCTTTTAATGCCTCTGTCTGCCAATTCTGCACCGTGACCCAGAGGGGTAAATCAATGGGATCTCTGAGTGAGGTACAAATGAGCCATAAATAACCATGAATTACTAATGACTGGGATTCAGCGAGTGTAATTACCCGTTTTCTCACATCCTCTGCTTTGTCCACCTTTAGCACTGCACCTCCAGTGTTTCCCAAGGGCTCCTTGGGAAATGCTCTTGCCCTTCCCACATGTGCTTTTCCCAGGAGGCGAAACCAACGTCTATGTGTTCATCCAGTACAGCAAATTACAGGTTTTTATGAATGACAACTTTCAAAAAGCTGTGCATTTTATATTTATGTTTAGAATAACACACAACAAGAGTGAACAGCGTGAAAAAATTTTTAAAAACCCTTTTAATGGAGGGTGCAATGTTATGTGGATTCAAGCTGAATTTGAGTAGCATAAGAAACAGTTCTTGTACTGAACCAGACCAAAGGTCCCTGTAGAGCAGCATCATTCTCCCACAGAAAAAGGGAATGGTCAAAGACTAAGACTTGGAAGGAGCTTTCCCCTGCTATGGCCTTCCAGCACTCACAGTTTGGTAAGGCAATATTTAACACACACCTCCATTAAAATCAGAGCAGTACAGGTTCCAGGTGTACAGACCAGCGCTTCAAATAATACTGATACCACTTTAGCAGCGTACCAGACTATGCAAGCACACAGCAACAGCCAGGGCTGCCTCTGGAGACCTGCTCCAGGCAAAGAGACAAAAGGAATCTCGTACAGATGCGAAGATGAAACACAGAAGGAGTGAGTGATCTGCCCGAGGTCACAGCAGGGCACAGCACAACTGAAACCTCCCATCCCAGCTCCCAGGCACTGTGTTTAAGATCATTCTAATTCCCAGCATCCCATTTTCACGCTGTTGTTCATTGTTTGTAGCTTTGAAGTCCATCTTCCCACCCCCTCCCTTCTTCCACAAATGCCTCGGTGATGCAGGACGGGGACAGAGCAATTTTGGAGAGCTCTGCAGATCACCTGTTGAAGAGGGTTGCTGAAGTTCCAAGAAAAGGTGGGCAGCAGACAGAAAGTGCTGCTCTGTGGGAGCCCAGTGACAGATCCCAGTGGGTTTCTCAGTGAGGGCCTTGCTGCTTCAGGAGCTTTCCACAGGCAGAGCTGGGGTGGCTGAAGAGAACGAAGCCCAGAAGGGCTCGTGGAGGCAGCAGTGCCATCACCCCCTCCATGGCCACGAGTTCTTAGACATTGATAAAAAACCCCTTCGTTTTCCTTTGCTTTTGGCTAAAACTGATGGCAATCACACAGATGCATCAGGTCAGATGAAAGAGCTTTTGCTGAACTCTGAAGCACCTTAATTTAAAAATCCTTATCAGCTGTGATCTTCCAGCATTTGAATGATTGCTTTCTCTAAAATTATGTTCAGCTTTCCCTTTGCAGGAATGTACAGAATATTGGTTTGAAGTTGCCAAAAATCCTCTTGTTGCATTTCCCTTTGTAGTTTTTGTTATTATTTGGGATAATTTTGATATAATAGTGCCTGGTTCCAATGCCCAGCATGTCCAATCACGTCTGTGCCTCTACCCAGGATTATCCCTGTACACGGACAAAGGAAGAAAAGAGTGCCCTGATTCTGACCATTTGTGTTTCGGATGGTGGCATCTGGCTTTTTGCCTAAAGATATTCCATAATAGGGAGTTTTTCTTCAATTGTCACTGCTTAAATTAGTGAGCATTGTAATATCTAATGTTTATGTATATTTGATATTATCTACTGTGCCTCTCTCCCATCAAATCCCTGACTTGTGACCAAGTTCCAGGGGTGCACTTGGATCTGCTTCCCTTCACCCTCCAAATCTCTGCAAGGACCAATCCCAATGCTCCTGTAACTGTAGAAGCCTGACCTTTTGTTCCATTATTAATGAACATGGCAAAACACATTTATTGAAGCTGCACTTTTTCATTACTCCATATGTTTCCTTTTTTCCCAGCCCATGTCTGACATGTGACAGTAAAGCACAGAGTGATTGTCCCTGGTGCCTTCTCCCTTGTGACTTCTTGCCACCTGCTTCATAGCATTAAACAGATGTGTAAGTGTAAAACATCACAAAACTCACCCCTTCAATCATTCATCATTTAAAAAAAATCCTAATAAATCCATGCTATGGCTGAGCATTTTATCTGCCCACTGTAAAGATGAAAGGCGCTGTAGATTTTAGGAAGATTATGCAGCAGTGAGACATTTCATGTGCAAAGTAGGTCAAATTATGCATTTATATCACAGGTGACCATTAGGCATTTGTTTATTTCGTATCAGATCTTGTTTGTGTTCCTTTAATGGCCAAAATATTCCTCTAACTGTACAATGAAGAATATATTCCAGAGAAATCCTAACAGAGGCATTGCATTATTCATCATCAAGTGAAGAGGAAAATTTCAATTGCCAGTTTCTGGTAAATGTCTAATTAGGAAAGGGGACTTGTGAGCCACAGAGAGGCGCCACGATCATTAAAGGGCAGTTTTCTGAAGATTATGAGTCTCCAGTCTGTCAAGCAGAGTTTTTCTACAGCTGAACTAATTCTGCAGTAGAAAACCCAGTCTAGAACAAAGCCCTTGGAATTAACATCTTGTTTAAGCAAACACTTGCCTACTTTGAAGCAAGTGTGATAGGTTCACAACTGTTATTGAGGTCAAGTTTAATGGCAGTGAAGTGACAGGATGGAACTTCAGCAGTAGTTTTAATTTCAGCTGCAGCACAGGCTGCACATACAGAGCACTGGAAGCCCTACACTGTATTTCAAGGAAAGCAGTTCCCTATAATTGGCACCACCACTTTGGTCTTCGCATGGAAAACTACTGAAATGTAGAGCAACTAATTCTCTGGCTGCCCAATTAAATTTCAGTGTGTGAAAAGCATATGTACAGAGGCAATTATTTCTGTTTCCCAAATCTTACAGTTCTGATTAGGTTTGGTGGTTTTTGTTTTTTTTTTTGGTTTGGTTTTTTTTTTTTTTAAGCTGAATGTTTATTTTGGCAAGCTTCACTTCGGCCCTGCTTTAGGATAACATCATTACTCAGTAGGTTTAAGTCTAGGTTAGACTGTTTCCTTGAATTAGCCTTTCTTACTGATTGATTACTTTGGTCTCCTTTTCTCAAGTCTGAGCATGCAAAGGGAATTCTGATGGCAAAGGGATGAGCACTGGTGATTAGCTCAGTGCAGCAGTTTGTGTGGGAGCTCTGCTGGGGAACAGTGCCCTGCAAGCGATGCCACTGGAAGCTGCCAGTAGAAAACAGTGTTGGCTTGTTCCTCCTCACTGCTGACCTCTCATTAGCACAGAGTTTGTATCTGACCTCGGTGCTTATATAACCTTGGCCCCAGAGCACCTCAGTCTGGTTTTAAACACAAATCCAGCTTGCCCACTGTTGGTTTTTACCAACACCATCATTTTTCCACATCTCGGGGATGTGCCAGGCCAGGAGCATGTGAGTGAGGTTTTCAAGTTTCCGACACGCTGAGAGATCATGGCAACAACTGTTTATTTATATATGAACTTTAGTATTTGAGAGGGGTGCCAGCTCAACAATCATGGAGCAGAATTTCCTGACCTCGGCTCAGCTGAGCCAAGGGCAGTGGCAACATGAGCTTGTTTCCTGCCAGCCTGTCCTTACCCTGGAGGAACAGCCTGAAGCTGGGCTGGGCTCTGGGCTCTCTTACCTCAGGATTTCTCAGCTGCAAGTGCCAGTTTTGATGGGCTGCTCTTATGGTATCTTCCCACTGTGAGCACTGAGTGAACACCAGCATCTTAAATCCCAGGGAACAGTTTTGAGTATTGCCCATGCAAGTTTAGAGTCCTAACTGTGATTTAAAACTCAATGTTGACATCCTTGGAAATTTTTCCAGTGGAAGGAATCCCTGCCAAGGCAGCAGGGTTGGAATTGCAGGATCTGTAAGGTCCCTTCCAACCCAAACCCTTCTGTTGATGCTGTGAGGATTCTATAAAACACTGTGTTCATTTAGGAAATGATTTCACTGTGTGTTTACCTCCTATACTGTGGGTAATGTGTGCTTAGTGTGAAACAGGTACTGAGAAAGTTTCTTAAATTGCAGGGTTAAACTTTTTTTCCTCTGTTTTAACACTCAAAAGCTCTATCTCAAATGCTCATTCTTCTGTAAGTTTCCTCCAATGGAAGTTTACTTTTTGGTCCCTCAGGAGTTTTCATACAAAGGAAAAAGCCTTTATTTCTGTTATTGTTTGTGTAGGAGTTGATGACATTGAGAAAAGCCCATCAGAAACCTGATTTTGAAACCAGAAACCAATTTTCTGGTTTTCTTTCTTCCCCCTTCTCCCTCCACTTTCACAACTTTTAGTACCTCCTGAGGATTTCCATTTAACCAGACACCCAAAAATCTAACGGTGTGTATTACTTCACTTAATGTGCTGTATTCAGCTGGGAAGTAAACCCGGGGACACATCTCAGATGGGCTGTGCAGCCCATTGCTGCCACTCACCAGCAGTGACACTGCTCTGCATCAAGGCTCCGAGCTGCCCCAGTCCCCTGGTATTTGTAGCACAAAGCATTGATATGCACAGCTACCACAGGCCCTAATGACGAGGTGTCTTAATTTGGTTTTTATTATGTGATTAAAGGTACAATAAGGTAAGTGCTCAACAAGAGCGAAGACCATTGTTCTGCATCATTAAGCTCACAGCGGCCCAAAAAGAAATTGTAGGCAATGTGCCAAAGCCCTTAATGAAGAGGATCTCTTTGAATTATCTATGGATGAGGAAGGGATAAAGCCTGAGCCCTGGTATATTTGATCCTCTTTGTGCTCACTGTTAGAGGACTTACGGAGCCAGCCGTACCGGACCTTCTGGAATTGTAATTTATGGAAGCATTAATTTCCCAGCCACACTAAAGCTCTTGGCCTAATAGAGAAAGTGCAGTTATGTACTATTATTAATTCCTTCAAGTGTTTTCTGAATTCCTACATCTTGGAGTCATGAACTTTGAAAAAAAAAAATAAGGTTAAGGAGATTTATTTGTAATGATGCTCAATGTTCCTTAAAAACCAAGTTATGCAAATTTTGTCAAACTCAGATCTCTTAAATAGCAATGCCTTCTTATCACATGATATTAGGGTTACATGGATGACACAAAAAAAACACTGTAAGAGACATTTTCTACTGTTGGCAGATTTTGAAACTTTTATCTTCTATATTCTGTAATTTTAAATGGCAGTGGTCCTTTATCTCCCTCACCATTAAATTTTAAGTGATTGCTCTTGTGTGTAGGTTACATGAGGATGTATTTTTATAGTAGTAGTGACATATAATTATCTGGACGTGCTCCATAAGCTATAGAATTCCCTCCCTCCTATCTTGCGAAAGAGAGAAATCAAAGTAGACCCCTGCTAAAATAATTTTGCACAGTTATGTATATTCTGGAATAATCAGGGATTATAGCCTTAAATAATTCAGGTTTTACTATATTAGAAAGCCCAGTTTTACAGGATTAACATGGATGACACGTTCTGTGGAAACAGAGTATTCCAACAGTGCTTCCCAAAAGACTTCCATACTTAATGAGGGGCACTCACACACTGCTGAAACCAGGCTGCAGCACTCTGCAGGTTGACAGAATTCTAAACCCAAACTCCTGCCGGGGATCTGCACCTGCAGCCAGCGCTGGATAGTTCAGTCCTCTCAGATGTCAGCAGGAGCTGTTCCTGGGACTGGTTTCGGGACATGTATTTAAAGAATATTGTCCTGCATCTGTTGGGAGATGTCAGTAAGTTGCAAAGGTTCTCTGCCACCTTCCCTTCACGACAAGAATCGAGCAGTCACAGTGTTTGTGATCAGCTGCTGGCTCAGTCTGAACTGGTTGTTGCACTCCTGAATGTGACTCACCGGCAGTCCCCAAACACAGACTGCACAAAAACTTGGCAGGGTAAGGAATTATTCCCACAGCCACGGCTGTATCTGAGCGGAGCATTCACACAAACCACACCTGGCCCCAGGTGTGCTGCTGCAGGCAGCATTTGCTTCTCAGTCCAGAACGCTGTCCAAAAAACCTGATCACCTCCCTCTAAAATTCCTCCCCCCATCACATGCACAGCAGCTTAGCAAGTGGAAGTGTGCTGGTATAAATAGAAATGACAGTCAACATGTCTTTCTATTTGCTCCCACGGTGGGTTTGGTTTTTTTTTTTTATATTCTGCAAAGCGTCAGCGTCCTTTGGGTGAGCGAGCGAGAATTAGATCACAGCTACGTGGTTAAAATTTAATCACTTCCCTACTAGCATAACATACAGAGCACATCTTTTATTCACTGTGCTGTCAGTGACATCAGTCTCTGGGATCAGCTGCAGGTGGGAAGGCAGCAGGACACGGGGCTGCTGAGCAATTCCCTCTGCCGGCAGCATGGAGCAGCGCTGGGAATGTCACCCTGCAATTGTCACTTATCCTAAACCACCTCAGGAATGGCAAGGGGCGAAAACACACACCTCAAAGGATCTGGGTAGTGTCTGCCCATCCGGAGACTTTGTACTGACAACCCAATCCACCTTTTTGGTATTGAGTGTGAGTGTCTACGCCTGTGAGTATTTCTTGAGAGGAATACATCCTGGAACACCTGGCCAGCACTCTGCAGGCTCCATCCCACTGCCTCAGTCCAAACTGCACTGTAGATGTGACAGAGGAAGGAATTCCAGAGGCACGCAGAAAGAAAAGCAGAAAAAGGAAATAAAAGCTTTGTAATAGAGGTTGATGCGTTAATACATTCACAGGAAACTTCTCAGAAGTTCATATGAGTAGTCTGGCATCTCAGGATCTGGAGGGCAGTAGTTTTACTCTGCTGCCAAATCTGTTTCTTAGCTGGTATTTTTACACGTCAAGGTGCAACACCTACAACAACCAGACACAAACTCTCGGTGACAGGCACTCACAGACCAGGCTGAGCACCAGTGAACGCACTGCACACAAACAAGTGGCTCTGGGTACTTGTAAAGAGGTACAAAACCTTCCTCCTGTACCTTTTCCACTTGTGCAAGGAGTGTGTGACCAAGCCATGAGCCTTTGATGAGAAATTTAACCTAATATACACTGGAGAAATGAACAGAGTCTAATTCTGTGATGAAAGTTTTGTGGAAAGTTTGATGCAAAACAGCTACATTTAAATATCTGACATTCTGCACATGTGAATGGAAGATACAGGCTAAACCCATCATCACTATCACACAGATTTCAAACAAGGCAAACCCGCTCTCATTTCCAATTCCTGATATTCCACCTTCCCTGCCCTTTAACAGCGCTCACAAGCCAGAAAGAGAACACTTTCTTTCAGAAACGAAACCCCAATTCCTTTTACCTGACAAACTTCATACAGCAACTTGTACTGCTCCTCCGGCTTCTGCAGAGTGCACAAACTGCATCCCATGCTGAAATTCGGGCGGCGGAGAGGATCCTCCTTGTTTCCCCGAGCAGCCAGAGCGATGCCCGTGGCCAGCACACATCCAGGTGGGGCTGGGAGCCCGGCCGGAGGCTTCGGGAGCCGCAGGTGAGCGGTGCCGGAGCTCAGTGCCCGTGCCCGGCGCTCCCTGCTCTGCCTCTCCCGGCAGAGCCCAGGCTCGCCTATATATACCGCCACTCATGCATATTAATCAGCCCTCATTGACTATTCATAACAGACAGTGATACACAAGCTATAATTGCCAGCTATGACAGCTGAAATTCCTCTAATTAACAGGCAAGTGCTTCAGTAGCAGGCGTAATAAAGGACGCTAACAATTTTGTAAACCGCTTTGTAGCAATTACAAATAAACACGGCTGCGTTTTACTGCGGTCCCTCAGGATAATTCTTCCCACATTTCAGCTGGGCTGGGAGCAGGGTTTAAACGTAAGGCACAATGAAATGAATGTCACGGTACGGAACTCAGCCATGGTGAAGTTGAATATGCTCAGTAGCATTTATTTCCCTCCTGGACTGTGGTGCTATTTGAGAGGCTCAGTTTTACAGCAGCAGCTGACTGAACTGGCTGTTTAACAAGCACAACAGAGAAAAGCATCTCTGTCCCTGAAAGCCTCCACAGCCTTAGGACCTGGCTGCAAAGCGAAGAACATATATGAATATATATATATATATGGTGGATTCAATGTATATTGGTGTATATATATATGGGGAATGGTGGACTTAGGAAAAAAAAAACCAAACAAAAAAGAGCATCTTGTATCAACATAGATTTGCTTTAGATTAATATGTATTCCAAGTGAAAAATGGTCATTTATACTACCGACTCCCATTGTGTATTTCAGTGGTGTAAATGACAGCTTCACATATTATCTGTGATATTAAAAATATAAACTTTATGAGATTATAAAAATATGTACAATAAAATCAGTATGGCATTTATGAGTGCTCAGCATTTGAGTGCATAGAGCTGCATTAAAGCTGTACCACAGATGTAAAGGATAAGACAGCAGTGAACTGCCCAATGAGCTAGAAAAGTACTCGTAACTCACAGGCTTTATTATGGATATTTTCCAGTCTGTGAGAAGCCCTGCCTTGCGTTGGGAGGGGGGATTGACTGTAATTTTCCCAGTTGTTTAAGCATTCAGAAGGGGGTGCATTTTTACAACCTCACTGCAACTCATTCTGCCATAAAGAAGACGATGGAGCAGCCAGGAGTGAAGCCTCATTCCCACAGGGATTGCACGGAGAGGCTGCATGGATGCTGGGCCCTGCTCACCCAGCTGGTTTTGACTATTTGCTCAGTGAGTTTCTGTGGGAAATCACAAAAATCACAAGGGAAATGTTGTGCAAGGACCACCTTTTCTGTCCAAACTCTGCACACAGGCGCTTGCTGGAGGGATCTTGTAGAATACTCAGCTCTTGCTACAATGGCACTGACTCAGTTTGCACTAAAATGTTCAGTTACTGCAACACAGCTCGTGTTTTAGGACAGATTCAGTAAACAGAGATTGCCAAGAAGGCATCCCTCGACTCTGAGGCGCTTTAATGGTAGCAAAATTCACCTGCCTACAGAAAGGAACAAAGAGCAAAAGAAAGGAGACCTCGTTTCAAGTGGAGTCCAGCAACAGGACAAGGGACAATGGGCACAAACTGAAACACAGGAAGTTCTATCTGAATATGAGAAAAAACCTTCTTTACTGTGAGGGTGGCAGAGCCCTGGAACAGCTGTCCAGGGACGCTGTGGGGTCTCCTTCTCTGGGGCTATTCGAAACCCACCTGGACATCATCCTGTACAAGCTGGTGTGGATGACCCTGCCGTGGCAGGGGGGTTGGACTGGATGATCTCCAGGGGTCCCTTCCTGTGATTGAAACCCCTGCCAAACACCCAAAGGCAAGTGGGGACTTCATCCCTGAGCTGTGGCTGTGCTGCTTCCCTGCTGAGAGAAATGCTGCCATGGTGGCAGAAGCTGCAAGGCTGGAGCGAGGCAGAGGAAGCCTGGATGTTGTTCCTGCTGCCCTCAAGGAATGATCCAGGCTATCCCTGGTCAGACATACCCCTCCCAAAGTGCAGCTTTTCCAAAGCTGGTTGACAGCCAGTGACTGTGGATCTTGAACAACTGGAAAATTCTTGCATGAGGGGACTAGTGTTCCCCAAAAGCAGAAAAAAAATGATGATGATAAGCAAATTAAGTAAAAAAACCCCTCAGACTTTATGGAAATTATAAAAAAGTTTATGGCTTTGATTAGATAATTTTTTGGTTATGTAATTTGATTAAGCAACTTAAGGTAAAGCTTCCAAAAATGTTGTCTGCGATTTTGGTTTTCTTCTTAAATGCAATTACGTTTCTTCTCGAATACTAGATGCCATTTAAATAAATGTTAGTGTTCTGTTCAGGTGGCTGAGGTCAGTCAGGAATTTATTTATTTTTCTTTTTTTTTTTT